>CM046874.1:504510162-505110162 GCA_025667525.1 Glebionis coronaria
CCCTCCTCTCCAAGTAAAGACACGTGGCCAAATCAACAGCTAACACTCATTGCTTAGCCCTAAAGCTAAAATGAACGTCCTTGATTCATTTGGACATCTCAACAACAAAATGCGTCTAGAAGATTTCAAGGGCATCTTAGGGATTTCATAGTCTAGGGTTTTGCTTATTTGTGCCTTGTATTCGTCTATATAAAGACTCCTCAACATGAGAGAGAGCTTTTGTTCCAGATTTTAGCTATCTCTTTGTAATTCCTTTTTATTGAATTAAAATTTGAATTTCTGAAAATCTTTAATTCTCTTGAGTTATTTATAAAAGTTTGGTGATTGAATAGCTGAATCTAAGTTCCACTTACATGTTTTGTTGGTTTTGAGAAAAGGTTTAAGGTTTAGAACACTTGTTTTCAAAATCAAGGGTATAATCTGTTTATTGCACACTTTTCTATTTGTTCATCTTAGCAGCTTGGGAAGCTGGTGCTTGTTCTTGCTAGCACCTCAGCTCAAACATTCCAAGGCTTGGATGTAAGGCTTGGAGGTTTGCATCTCTTATCCTTTTTCATTTTTCTGAATTTTATTGAATATTTGGTGATTTTTGCATGATTTATTGTGAATCTATGAATATGTGGTTGATTTGAGTTATTGAGGTTGGATTAGTGTTGTTAGGGTTGATTAGATCTTGCTTGGAAGGTTAAATCATAAAAATCCTTTGGAAGATTGAGAAATCAGTTTCCAAAGGGGTGTTTGGGTTAACTGATTCAAAGGGATTTAAGGCAACTAGTGTGTTGTTTATTGTTTCTATTGGGTTGGTATATGTTTATCTGGTGCAAAGGGTTCATTATCTGCAAGTTTTGTGGCTTGAAACAACCAAATCAATCAAAAGGCTATAAAATCTATTTAACTTGGGTATTTTGGCTAAACTTTTGGGGACACCTAGATCTATGGGTAGAATAGGGTTAAGAAGTGCTAAATTTTGGTTAACTTAATCAGGGAAGGTGATTTGAAAGCTTGAAATTAGATTGGTGGTCAAATAGATCAGCAAAAGGATTTTGGATAATCACTTTTGCTAATCAGTAACTTTTGGTGCTTGAATCTACTTATTTACTTTGATCCATTGCTTGAAAAAAGTTTATTTGTGCTTATTGGACTTTATTATAGCTTGTGTGTGCATTTGGTTCAATTTGGCTGGCTTATTCATGCTCAATTTGCTTATTTGTTCATAACTGCTTATTTTCAAGGTCTGTGGCATATCTGTGAACTGTTTGCTTATCTTGTGCTTATTGAGTGAACCAAATTGTGATTTCTTTGTTGATATTGACTCCTTGTGATCCACTGATTACAAGGGCGCCCTTGTTTCCATTTGAAACCAACTGGATCTCTCTAAAAAAGCAAGTCAAATAGTCAAAGCAGTGGGAACTCCTTTCCCCTGCTACTAGCCACTGCTAGTGTTATTTCAACTGGTGCTTATCAATAAGCTATTATAGCTTATTTTAACCTGCAACAACTTTGAATTTGTAATAGGTGTCACTTATTTGACCCATTTGTTCATCTGGAGCATTTGAGGGGTTGACTTTGAGGTTTGACTAGAAAACCAAGAACTTTGACTTTTAAATAAGTGCTTATCAGCTTATTGTGCTTATTTCGCTTGGCTTATTGAACTTTTATTTGTTTATTTGTCTTAATTAAGTCATTTAGAGTCTTTTGCAACTTATTTGAAGGTCTGAGGTGGTCTAGAACTCTAAGTCGACTATTTTGTCTTTTAATGAAATTCTACTTTGCTTATTTCTGGCTTATTGGGTTTGCTTTTTCAAAATTTCTTTTCACATATCTCTTAGGCATCTCAAGAGAAGGTTTTGTGTTCAATTAGAGCTTATGGCATTGGCTTATTGCTTAATGGGCTTATTGGCCCAATAAGAATAAGTTGTTGACCTTTTAAGTTGTGATAAGCTCAAAACCAGCTTTTGGGCCTTCAGACTTTTGTGTTTAGAATTAAATTGTGAGTCAAATAGGGTTTTTTCAGGTCATTTGGGCTTAGTTGAAGTTTTTGGGCCAAAAAGCCCATTAGTTTGGACTGTTTTCTATTTTAGCCCATTAGGGGTATTTTGGTAATTTCACTTTCATTTTCTGATTATTTAGGTTAAAATAAATTAGTTTGCAAGTTTTTAGAATTTTTTAGAATTTTTGGATTTTTAATATTATTTTATTATTAAATTTCAAATTTCACATTTTTGCACTTTTTATATTTTTTAGGTTTAATACATTAAAATAGGATTTCTACAACTCTTAGATTAATTTTATCTTCATTTTCCTAATTTCTAGAATTATTTTAAGTTTTTAATAGATTTTAATCATTTTAAATAGTTTTAATTAGTCTAAAAATTCATAAAAATAGTTTTTTCTTATTTAGTCATTTTAGAGGTTTACAAAGTGAAAAATCTTTATTTGGGCTTTTTAATAATTATTTTGATTTTTAGGGCTTTAATTAGCAATTAAAAATAAATATTTAATTAATTAGAAGGTTTGAAAAAGTTTTGATCATTTGTAAACTCTTAGTTTATTTAATTTGATTTTTGGTAATTTTTTGGGAATTTTTAGAATTTATTTTTATTTTAGCTCTTTTTACGGTTTTAATTTTAGTCATCGTAGTAATAATTTTCACGTCTTCGTCATTCTATTTTCTCATCCCCTTCTTTCAAATATTAATCTCAAACCAATTACGAATTATTCACACACATATACCTCCTTGGGAAACGAACTTAATTTGGTCATTAGTGTTTGATTTTCCTAAATCATCACTTAATACTTACCGCTCATTTACGCTCGTTTGTTTTCCTAAACAAGAGACGTAATTTTAACACAATCATTTTTGGCGCCGCTGCCGGGGAGGTGTGTCGTGATTAATTTTGTCTTTTTGTTTTTAATATTAACCATAAATAGTATTTGTATTAGTAGAACTCTACTAATACGTATTATCGGTTTTTTCATTTTTCTTGTGAAATTATTATTACTATATTGTATTAAGTATCACAACAAATTCAAAATATCTCCAAAAGTGTGCAAACACAACCTTAATTGGGATTTGATCTCCTAATTATTGTATTCGAATCTCAAACAAAAAGAAAAAGGCAAAAATAGATAAATACTTTCGTGAAGCTCGATTTTGAAAAATACGAACTATAAGGTGGGTATAAGGCGGGTATTATAATAGTCGTCATGGCTAATCGTACTATAATGGAGTTGCTTCAAGCACCCACCGAGGGTTTTGAGAAGCTATTGTGATTCCCGCCATCCTTGCGGAGAATTTCGAGATTAAGACGGGTTTAATGTCGATGTTGCAAGCAAATAAGTTTAGAGGTCATGAAAAAGACAACCCGCATTATCACATAAGGAATTTTAATCGTCTCACCGCAACTAGCAAGTTTAAGGATGTTCCACATGACGCCATTAAGATGATGTTGTTTCCATACTCGTTAGACGGACCCGCTAAAATTTGGCTCGAGAAAGAACCGACAAATTTGATTTTGAGATGGGGTGATCTCGTCTCTTTATTTGTGAACTAAATTTTTCCACCATCTAAAACAACACATTTGAAAAATGAGATTTCAAGGTTTACACAACATAATAATGAAAGTTTTTCAATGGCATGGGAATGATTTAAGGAAATGTTACATGAATGTCCACACCATGATTTTTCGGAATTGCATCAAATAGATACTTTTTATAATGGGCTTAATGATCATGAACGAGATTATTTTAATGCCGCCGCGGGTGGTAATTTTTTTGTGCAAAATGACCGATGAAGCTTTAAAGATTATCGAGAATAGATCTAAGGTTTATAACCCTCGTAACACACCGAGTGTTGCCAATATGGGTTCGTCATCGTCGTCATCGTCTCGTAACATGAATGCCTTACATGATGAAGCTAATGTGGAAAATCGGTTTTTCGATAGGTTTTCGACGCTTATGACACATTGGAAAGCACAAGATGCTTTGAATTCCGCATCGGTTAAAGCGGTTGAAAAGAGTTGTTTATCTTGTGGTGGAGCTCATGATCTTTCCGAGTGCATTACCGCCGGTGGTAACACTTCGAGTGCTTACGTAGCAACGAGAACTTACAACCAAAACGGCCAAGGTTCCCGCCCAAATCAAGCTCCACCAAATCGAAATGCTAACAACTATCGAAACAACAATCAAAATGGTGGTTATCAAGGTAATTCACGTAATTACAACAAAGGGAATTATCAAAGTGGGAATGGACAAGTTTCAAACCAAAACCAAAACCGTGATTTTCAAACTACTACACAAGGTTTTCAAAATGATCACACCAAAAATATTCAAGGAGAATTTTTGAATTATGCTAAGGCAAACGATGCTAAGTTTGATAATATGCAACGTGAAATGATTAGCTTAAGATCCGAGTTGAAAAACGAGCTTAAAAACGAACTTGCTAATGAACTTAAGAATCATGCTAATAAAATGGAAGGAAACGTTCAACGTCTTCAACAAAATCAACAAAATATGGAACAAGGACAACATGAGATTAAGCAAGAACTGTTAAAAGCGGATGCTAGGTAATCAAAATTTGAAGACCGAATTGCAAAAATGTTTGAAGCAATCATGTGTAAACCCTCTTCCTCGGGTGGTCTTCCTAGTGATACCATTGCAAACCCGAAGGGAGAAATGAAGGTTATTACTACACGTAGTGGTAAAACTTTCAAGGAACCTATCTCTCGTCCAAGTACTTCTACGGAGAAGGAAATCGAGAAAGAGCCCCAGGTGATGGTCGAAAAGGAGCATATCACAAGCCCACGAAGTACCGCTCATACCACACCTACGGTTGAAGCAATACCAATCATGGAACCCGAGATTCCAAGGCCGTTGCCTAATGTCCAACCCACACCACCCTTACCTTACCCTTCGAGACGTGACAAGGAAAAGGCACAAGAACGGAATAATTATCAATTTGAGCTATTTATGAAAATGTTTCGTGATATACATTTTAACATAAGTTTTGCTGACGCTTTAATCATGATGCCTCGATTCGCCGCAAACTTCAAAAGTATGCTAAACAACAAAGAGAAGTTACAACAATCGTCTAGTTGTTCATCGGTTTTTCTTAGCCGCATACCACAAAAAGTCGGTGATCCCGGTAAATTTTTGATTCCGTGTGCAATTCAAGATATGGAGGAATGCTACGCCTTGGCCGATCTTGGTGCTAGTATCAATTTAATGCCTCTTGAGATTTTAAATCGCTTTCACTTCCGGCTCTTACTCCTTCGAACATGTCTATCGAGATGGTCGATCATTCTACGATTTTAGCATGTGGAGTAGTCGAGGACGTCTTCGTCAACGTTGGAAAGTTCTACTATCCTGTGGACTTTATCATTGTAGACATTCCTATCGATCGAAATTTTCCTCTCATTTTGGGTCGTTCATTTTTGGATACATCGAGAGCACTTATTGATGTTCATGCTCTAACAATCACCCTTCGTTTCAATGAGGAAGAACTTGTCATCAACGCAACACAAAACTCCAAGCTTTCTCATGTCTATTCTATTGCTACTTTAAACCATGGTGATTCAACCAATGTCGTTTGCAAAGAATTTTCACCAAGAGTTTTAGGAAGTGTCAAGAAGAACGATTTACCATTTCCTCCGCCGGTGGAGGTTATGAGTGTTAAACCTACAAAGAAGAAACCGTTAATACTTCAATCGAAAAATCCTTCGCCTCACCTCGAACATTCATTCTTGAAAAGTGTTGATAAGTTGCCGGTTTCTACGGAAGATCTTTCGGATGACGAATATGTTGATCCCGATGGGGAGGTTTTCTTTGTCGACAAACGTTTTGAAAACTTACCACCACCAAAACCAAAACGGTTTTCAAATGTGAGAATTTTTAGTGTGCCTAACATCGTCTTAGAAACACCTAATGTTTTCGATATAATCAAAAAGGGTTTTCATAAGGAGAGTTTAAAAGATAAAAAAGGAAAAGATTTTGAATGTGATTTAATAGATTTTTCTACAAATCTAACTCCGTCATCACCACGTGTTTTGAGTACTACAAGCTCGTCTACTCCTTTTGACGATGCTTTGTGTGTATTTAGTGTGGGGGAAGCCCCTTATGTTCCCTCATCCTTGTCCACCGAGGACGAGATATTCGATCCCGAAATTACTTATAAAGGGAAATCTCGGTCTTCCACTGATGTAATAAATGGAAACTATATCTATTTGCATGGTGTGAGTCTACCTCGAGTAGCTCAAAATTTTGACTTACCAATTGTCTCACCCTTCTACTTCTTACCTATTTTCTTCAAACTCTTTGAGTTTATGGCACGTTTTAAAGTGGCGTTGATTTGTTTATCCAATGAAAACGAAAACGCCATCTTCGATCCCGGTATTTTGCATCATTTAAGGACTTAGTCCTTAATACCGGTTGATTTTTGGGCCTTGTTTATCATGTAAGCCCCACCAAAAGTTGACCATACCATGATTATCCCTAAATGTTCACATTTTGAGGGGATCGAGTCGAGCTCATGACTCGGCATTCAAAAACGAGGTGCCTAGTGGGGGAGATGTCACACCCCACCATGGCGGAATATGGGGCGCGACGTATGGATATCATCACAACAAACGGTGTCTCTATAGAGAAAACTAAAATGCAACTATAATGTCATAAATGGCGACACAAAGGTCATGACAATATCTCAACATAGCAGGAGTCTAGGTAAGTAGGTAACAGTCCTACATCTTATCCAAGACAAACAATTAACATAATCAAAACAACATATAGGTGCCAACAGTATCACCTATTCACAACACATAAAAATAAACTAAGAAGGAACATGGATCTCCTTCTAAATGCAATCCTAATGCATCCAAATCTAGCCTCTTCTATCCTCGAGCTTAACCACATTCTCACCTGAAAGAGACACTAAAACACGTCAACATAAAGTTGGTGAGAGTCATAGGTTTAGACTCCAACGCCAAAACAAACCATAAGCTGTGAGTAACAACCAAAAGTTAAAAACATATGGACAATGTGATACTAAAATGCATTAACAAACTAATATTAAAGATTTAACTAATCAAACCAAAACTCAGGCTCCCAGCCATACCAAACACCATACTCCCATAGGCATCCAGACACCTATGAACCAAATCCCAATCCAAGGCTCCCAGCCTTACCAAACACCATGGTCCCATAGATGCTCACACATCTATGTAACTCCCCAAGGCCCCGCCTTGTCAACAACCCCTTGGTACCAAGTCAAAACATAAACAATCAAGAATCAACTAGCAGTTAATCATATAAGTATGCACACATAAGTCCATTACCAACGCCAAACATTCACAGCATAATTTATAAATAACATAACAGTGTCTCTTCCGTCCCATCTGGAAGTCAAAAATAATAGTAAACATGGGACTATGAAACTCACCTGATTTAGCTTCCCCAAACATCCGCGCACTAGCAAAAAGCTAACAACCAAAAACACATAATCAAAACATGAACCAAACACTAAAATGGCTCATCAACCTATGATGGACATCTAACCTTCTCCCATATATATACCTCATATATATGCTCTAAGCATCTCATTACACCCCTCTATAAAGCCCTTAACACGTTTTACTTCATAACACATCCCGTTAACATTTTATCAAAAACAGTCCCAGTTTTAGGTCTCCAAACTATAAGCCAAATACCCACCTAAACACACCCATGATCTCTGTAAAGGGAATATTTATGCCTTTACATATGTTAGCTAACACCTCCCACTTGCCCCAACCTTAAAGCTACTGTTAAGGCCCCGATATATATATATATATATACTTTTGTCAATCCAGATTTACTAATTTAAAACATACAAAACGTTTGTTATGGTTAAGGGGTCTTACCCTAAACCACAACCTTAGCCCAAGTGCAGATACTTACTACAATATATAAACCATCTCTCATGTTCGTTAGAAGATCTCAATGCAACCCTAAGTACCCCAAACAACCAAAAACTTAAAAAGTAAACAGGCTGACTTCAAAACTGTTTGACCTCCGACTGTTGTAACCTGTTTTTGACCCACTTCCCTATCTCCAATTCAGTTCTAGTTTCTTGCATTGGAAATCCACTTCAATTACCTTTTCAGGGATGCTTGGATCGCAAAATAAGAGTTTGTATAACTCCCAATATGATCAAAACAATTGACTCAAAATTCTGCCCAGTTTTTAAAAACGGGTTTAATTAAATCAACCAAATTAATTACCCATAACCCCATTAATTACAAGCCCTAAACCACCTAATCATTATGTTATCATTAAAATACAGATTCTTATTTAAACCCTAACCTAAATCCATCAAAAGATGATTATATATATATTAAAAACAATTAAATTAAAAAGGGATTATGAAGGTTTTACCTTAACAATGATGAAAACCAAGATTTTATGAAAACCCTAATTTCTTGGACTTTAACCGTCGGTTTTTCTTTAGTCTCCAGGGAACTATGTTTTTTTTTCTCTTTAAGATCCTTATATAATTATGTATAAAGTCCTAGCCCAAGTATAACCCACTTTCCTTTTTCTTTTTCTTTTTTTCCTTTTTCCTTTCTTTTCTTGCGTCCAAAACCAACTCCCCTCCCTTTTTTTATATTTTTTTATTATTTAATAATACAACTAGTATTACCTTAATTTACCTTAATTTATTTCAACTCCTAAAGCCTCCAAAACCTCAAAAACGTAAAACTAGTCAAATTTACGCGTTTTACCGTAAAAGACGTAAAATATACACTTTTATAAAAAATCTCAAATTTTGAAATAAACTTTATAAATAAGTCCTAAATGACTTAAAACCATCCCGAAAAATATTCCCGTGACTAAATACCTCTTCCGAGACCTCAAAATGCTAAACCGTAAATCGTAAAAATATGATTTTCTATAATACATATACGTATACGTAAAACCACTAAATAACGCCGTCTCATTTCATAGTCACTACCATGTGAACTCATGAACATGAAATCATCACACATCGTTTCACTCACAAGGTACCCCGTACCGGAAACGATATCCAAACCACAATCTATACATGCCAATTAGCACATAAACACGTAAAGACACGTAACTAGCACAAAATAAAACTAAGTGAGGAACCTCAAAACCACGGTTGTCACATCACTCCCTCCTAATAGAAATCTCGTCCCGAGATTTACTCTTTAGGATCAAACACACAACCAACAATCACATGAATACTTATTCTAAATGAACTCTTCTCACTTCCACGTGAACTTTAGTTCATGTTTCAAAATACCACATATACAAAACAAAAATAATTAAACTCATTGCCAAACTTTTGACCTCACAGTCAATAAATCTCACAAATGACTTTTTGATAAAACAAAGACTCTTATTAACACAAGTCCCGAATAACCGTACATGCACAATGCATTCTCAAACAACATTTACCAATCTCAATACATGAAATGTATCATGTATACAACTCATTTTCCCCAGGTAATTCTATACTCATAAGCTAATGGTCCGATCTTTCCAAAGATCATAAATGGACCTACAAAACTCTACATCAACTCTTCCATTTTACCAAAACATACCACCCGTTACTATGGGTGAAACTCCCTACATAACTTTGTCGCTAATTCTAGTGGTTTCCTCCTTTTCTACATAGCATCCCTTGTTGCTCTCATCCTGTCCATAAACATCACTACCACATTAGTAGCCTCTTTTACCAATTCTAGTCCACAATGGGGACAACTCACCCTATCCTTTCATATAGTGCCTCAAATGGCATTTATCGACTTTTAGTATGATAATCATCATTATATGAAAACTTAGCCATCGCTAATGAGTTTCCTAACTCCCTCTAAATCAATCACTCGTGTCCTTAGTGTGACTCCTAAGGTTGTATAAATATCTCACTTGCCTATCCTTTTCCAGTTAGCCGGATATACTCATATCCAATCATGTTCATCAACTCCCTTTAGTCCGTACTCCAAACTAATTAAAATTCCAATTTCCTTACAAAGTGACCTATGATGGTCTTTCACATATCCATTGGTTCTTCCAATCCAAATCAACTTATGATCTATACACATCATCAAAAGGACGGTTATCTCAGTTAGACCAAGCCCTTCGTCCTTATGGCATATCACACCTATAACTCCTCATCCATTCGATTATCGATACTAAGCCTCCCAAACAATCAGTATAGGTTAGTGTCATTTTGCTTTTCCACCCTACGACAGTATTAGCCTGCGTTGTGCTTTATTCTACTCATTAGGCTCTACCAAAGTTTTACCTTCGGTTCCTATCTCGACCTATTTTATTCTTGCTTCGCTTCTATACACACTTCCTTCTTTTTCCTCAACTCATACCATACATCACGATGTGATGCTTCCCATCGTTTCTTCCCTTGCCTTAATCCTTCATAAGGCATTCCATACATATTAGGCTAATTTTTACGCAAAACCCTCTATTCCATCACATCCGTACGCAATCCTTCCAATTTCTCAACCACGTGACTTCTCATTCCTCTTGAAATATGTGATGAATTAGTCAGTCTATCAAATATCACCCAACTCTCATCGCACTTAATCCTCCACCGCATTATGTATCCCTTCCACCAACTTCGTCCTTACATCGCCCTTTCTAAACTACTCTTATCCATGTAGGAAGTATAGTCTACGTCCCTTTCCTCCCTACGACCGTCCAAGCCACGCAACATAAATGTTGACGCGTTCTCTGCATTAGACAACTCAACTCGTGCAACCTACATCCTTTATCCAAACCGTCCTAATACGTCATCCCTATAGTTCAAGTTCGTCTCAGCTTCACTTCATTCTTCTTATTCCATGTCTCATCAACCATACTTGCCTTTCCCAGATGGTACTCGGCCTTGCAATTTTCTTTCGTCACTTAACTCCACCCACCACCTTTGCCAAATGTTCAACCAAGATGATTGAATATGTGTTGGAGACGTTCATGATCCGTATAGATCATTCTCCACGTCTCGTACACCAAATGCCTCTAGCATTCTAGGCAGATATAACAGTCCAGCTCTACTAACTAAGTCTATCCAGTTCTTCCAAATCTTCAGTTCCTGCAACGTATAAGTGATCGCCTTTCTTTGTCGTCCTCGTACGCGTCCAAATCCTTGCTCCACGTATCGTCATGCTTCGCGAATTCATCCAGTCCTTCCGATAATGTCAAAATCTGCTCATTATCCAATTCACCTCTTCAGCCTCCAAAACGCTTCCTCGTCCTTCTTCACTTCGCCCTTTGATGGTTCCTCGATATGCCATCATCTCTAACCACTCATCCTGGCCAACTTAATCCTAAAACTCACACTTGAAAATCTTACGTATAATTCCCTTTCCTAACAACTCCAGATGTCAAGATGTCGACGATGCTCCCAATGACAACTCGTTTATATACGTTCATGCACACTCGGTTCATTGACTCCATGAAAACTGCAAGTGCTTTGGCGAAGCCAAATGCATAACCATAAACGCAAAGCATTCATACAACATCTTCAGCAGTTTCAACTACGTCCTCCTTGCACCCTCTCTTAGAAGCAATACGAATAAATTTCTACCTCGTTCTACTCGTAAAATTCTACACGCATTTTAAAAGACCAATGCTTCCTCTCATCAGACCACTCAACCGCTTTCCACATCCAATCTACTACTAAGCAAATCAACTTTTACCTTGCATCCGTTGCAATTTCCATCAACTCTTGTTCTTGAAATCATTCCATCAACAATTTCCTTGGAAAGGCACTAACTCCAACTCCTCTCACTTCTCCTACTTGCTCTATTCATGGTTCTATCTCAAAATAATAGGCAAACCTACTACATTTCAAGAAATTTTTAGCTAACTTACATGTCCTACGAACAATCATAAATACCTTTGAGGTATTGTATCCCTTCCAACACTCTCTATGGCGCGTTACTTGTGCTAGTATCCCACAAATCTCTATTCATCTCCTTGGTACTCCCAAGAGACCTTATGACCACATTAGTTCGTCTACGAACCTCTTTCCTCCCCACTAAGGGTATTCCGACCGTTCTCTCATGGTCACCTACTTAAGCGTGTAGGCGCGACCAAGTCTTTCATATGGCTACCTCAACGCTCCCAAACAATACGAACCAAAACTACATCCTGAATCCATCAGATACGATCAATGAATCAAACCCACGGATAACTAACGACATTTCACGTGCACCAATTAAAACAAGTCAAAAACCACGAGACTCAAGAGAAAACTCAAACCCAAAACGTGTATCAATTCAAGATGACCCATGACAACGAAAAATAATCCCAGAAACACCCAATAGCAACTAAAACATATTACGCCCCGTGACATATTATTTAAACCGTGCAAAAGATCGACTTTTCCAAAAGAATATAAATATTTTTTTTTTCTTTTCCTCCCCACATCTATGTGACTCAAACAATCTACAAACAACCCTCTTGACGAACTCAAAACTCAACTCAAAGACTAGGTATCTCGTGCATCCCAAATCATAAAAATAAACTACTATTCAAACTCAACCTTTAATCCGACACTTGTACAATAATTTCGGCCAGGATAATGACCTCCCATGACTATACATTCTGAATATTTGAAAAATACGTTCCGAGTACATAATTTTTGGCTTTTGAATCACTCAAAAAGCTCTAAAAACGAACAAGTTATGACCAAAACAGTTTTATACTAGTTGTTTTAAAAACTAAAGAATAAACTTAGTTATTAATGCAATCCTTTTAAATGAAAGATATAATTGTATGTGTAACCTTCATAAACTCAATTTAACCTCGTATTAATAATTATAAATGACGTGAATCGGTTAAACCCAATTATATAAACTATGTAAGTAGAAAGAAATTTTACTTCGCTTTATTTTAAAGAAAGTCTTTTAGAATTTGAAATAGATAAGTGTTGATTAAAATGAAATCTTATGTTACATCTTGTTTGAAACACGACTCCAACACCTTACCCTTATTTTACCGAATACAACCAGCTATCTAACCCTATAATAGATTTCCAAGTCCCCCTTTTTCTCAATATATACCGACCAAAAGAAATGTAAGACCCAACACAAAAGATTTCATTATCTCAAAAGAAATCCCAAGTTATTTCAATAGACTTAAAACCAAGAACACCATTTTAAAACGTACACGTGAAATACAAAACTCAAAGAATACGCTACAAGACACACTTCAAAAGATTCAAAACGTCGTTGAAACTCCACCAAACTCGAGCTCTAATAAATTGTTTAAACACAATAGAGTACTAGGTACGTTCAAGTTATAATAACTACTGAACGACCGTAAATCATAACATAACATCTATTAGTATATATACATCCGCATATGTATACCTATCGAATCTCCTAAACATACTCGTTATCATACATATCAAGTCAATCGATCGCATCATACACTCGTTTTTTTTTCATACGAGTAATCACCATCTCACCATCTCACCATTTCACCATGGCACAAAACCCATTACCAAAATCAACCCATATCGTGTGACCTCATAATCACATGACACGACTATAACTCAAAACATATAACACACTAAAAAAATAGCCATATCGTAGGCACCCGTTACATAAACCCATATATTATAAATATACCCAAAATCCACATCTCATCATATACAAGCATGTACTAACCCTCTTTCATGCAATCATACTTGAGAACCCATTGAAGTTGTGGTACTTGTATAACTATGTTGACCACCATACTTATACAATTACCCTTTCCCCAATGCACTCCCTCCTATGATGACACTTATAAGAATCAATACAACATATAACACATAAATCCATCTACTCATATAAGCTCATAACCACATAACCAAATAGGTCTAAAACCCCATCTATTAAAATAACATAGTAAAACTCTTGGAATACCGAAATCCATAGTCTAGCTAAAACAACATAGACTAAATCCAAAACGAAAACATAATCAGTTATAAGTCATGTTGCCTATAAGAGTGAAAACAGTTAAAAATCCTTCTTGTCCATGTACTCCTAGTAACTCGAACCACCACACGATTCTTAGGGAACATGACTTAAACATCAAAAGAAAAAATAACATACCTCAGGTATGTAAAATAACTGGACAAAAGATAGAAACTACCTTGTACCAAATTATGTACTATAATGTACAATTTAAGAAAAATACAACAATGACTAGCGTGGACGATTATGGTTCAACCCGCACTAGTCACAAACCCGAAGAGAAAATAACATGTGACTAAGTATGAACATACTACGGTTCAATTCATACTAGTCAAAACATCGCAATAAATAACATCCAAACACATCAATTATTATAAAATGCACACATACACCTATGACGCCTATATGCAGGGACCCTTAAGCTATAGACTAGGCTACACGACTAGGCAACCTAATTCTCTATAACCATTGTCTCTGATACCATTCTGTCACACCCCACCATGGCGGAATATGGGGCGCGACGTATGGATATCATCACAACAAATGGTGTCTCTATAGAGAAAACTAAAATACAACTATAATGTCATATTGGCGACACAAAGGTCATGACAATATCTCAACATAGCAGGAGTCTAGGTAAGTAGGTAACAGTCCTACCACTTACCCAAGACAAACAATTAACATAATCAAAACAACATATAGGTGCTAACAGTATCACCTATTCACAACACATAAAAATAAACTAAGAAGGAACGGGGATCTCCTTCTAAATGCAATCCTAATGCATCCAAATCTAGCCTCTTCTATCCTCGAGCTTAACCACATTCTCACCTGAAAGAGACACTAAAACACGTCAACATAAAGTTGGTGAGAGTCATAGGTTTAGATTCCAACGCCAAAACAAACCATAAGCTGTGAGTAACAACCAAAAGTTAAAAACATATGGACAATGTGATACTAATATGCATTAACAAACTAACATTCAAGATTTAACTAATCAAACCAAAACTCAGGCTCCCAGCCATACCAAACACCATACTCCCATATGCATCCAAACACCTATGAACCAAATCCCAATCCAAGGCTCCCAGCCTTACCAAACACCATGGTCCCATAGATGCTCACACATCTATGTACCTCCCCAAGGCCCCGCCTTGTGAACAACCCCTTGGTACCAAGTCAAAACATAAACAATCAAGAATCAACTAGCAGTTAATCATATAAGTATGTACACATAAGTCCATTACCAACGCCAAACATTCACAGCATAATTTATAAATAACATAACAGTGTCTCTTCCATCCCATCTAGAAGTCAAAAACAATAGTAAACATGGGACTAAGAAACTCACCTAATTGAGCTTCCCCAAGCATCTGCGCACTAGCAAAAAGCTAACAACCAAAAACACATAATCAAAACATGAACCAAACACTATAATGGCTCATCAACCTATGATGGACATCTAACCTTCTGCCATATATATACCTCATATATATGCTCTAAGCATCTCATTACACCCCTCTATAAAGCCCTTAACCCGTTTTACTTCATAACACATCCCGTTAACATTTTATCAAAAACAGTAACAATTTTAGGTCTCCAAACTATAAGCCAAACACCCACCTAAACACACCCATGATCTCTGTAAAGGGAATATTTATGCCCTTACATATGTTAGCTAACACCTCCCACTTTCCCCAACCTTAAAGCTATTGTTAAGGCCCCGATATATATATATATATATATATATATATATATATATATATATATATATATATATATATATATATATATATATATATATATATATATATATATACTTTTTGTCATTCCAGATTTACTAATTTTAAACATACAAAAAGTTTCTTATGATTAGGGGGTCTTACCCTAAACCACAACCTTAGCCCAAGTGCAGATACTTACTACAATATATAAACCATCTCTCATGTTTGTTAGAAGATCCCAATGCAACCCTAAGTACCCCAAACAACCCAAAACTTAAAAAGAAAACAGGCTGACTTCAAAACTGTTTTGACCTCCGACTGTTGTAACCTGTTTTTGACCCACTTCCTGACCTCCAATTTAGTTCTCGTTTCTTGCATTGGAAAGCCACTTCAATTACCTTTTCAGGGATACTTGGATCGCAAGATTTTGTAGAACTCCCAATATGATCAAAACAGTTGACTCAAAATTCTGTCCAGTTTTTAAAAACGGGTTTAATTAAATCAACCAAATTAATTACCCATAACCCCATTAATTACAAGCCCTAAACCATCTAATCATTATGTTATCATTAAAATACAGATTCTTATTTAAACCCTAACCTAAATCCATCATAAGATGATTATATAAATATTAAAAACAATTAAATTAAAAATGGATTATGAAGGTTTTACCTTAACAATGATGAAAACCAAGATTTTATGAAAACCCTAATTTCTTGGACTTTAACCGTCGGTTTTTCTTTAGTCTCCAGGGAATTATGTTTTTTTTTCTCTTTAAGATCCTTATATAATTATGTATAAAGTCCTAGCCCAAGTATAACCCACTTTCCTTTTTCTTTTTCTTTTTTTCCTTTTTCCTTTCTTTTCTTGCGTCCAAAACCGACTCCCCTCCCTTTTTTTTATTTTTTACATTACTAGTATTACCTTATTTTATTTCAACTCCTAAAGCCTCCAAAACCTCAAAACCGTAAAACTAGTCAAATTTACGCGTTTTATCGTAAAAGACGTAAAATATACACTTTTATAAAAAATCTCAAATTTTGAAATAAACTTTATAAATAAGTCCTAAATGACTTAAAACCATCCCGAAAAATATTCCCGTGACTAAATACCTCTTCCGAGACCTCAAAATGCTAAACCGTAAATCGTAAAAATACGATTTTCTATAATACATATACGTATACGTAAAACCACTAAATAACACCGTCTCATTTCATAGTCACTACCATGTGAACTCATGAACATGAAATCATCACACATCGTTTCACTCACAAGGTACCCCGTACCGGAAAGATATCCAAACCACAATCTATACACACCAATTAGCACATAAACACGTAAAGACACGTAACTAGCACAAAATAAAACTAAGTGACGAACCTCAAAACCACGGTTGTCACAGGAGATCCCATGCTTATCCTTTTTATGCTTTCTAATAAAATAATGAGAGGGGATTTGTGCCCTTCCAACTCGTTGTCTCGTGGTTGTTTGTGAATGTGTTATCTAGATTATCATCATCACTACGATTGAAGACTCTCGTGTTCATTTACGTGAGCTTCGATCGTTTGCTTGAAAAGTTTTTCACGAATCCAAGACATATCCTTTATTATTCTAACAATTATCTTTTAGCATAATTCATAAACGGCTTTAGATATATTGTTGATCACCCTTTCCATGCTAGATCCTAAGCATTCGATTCTTCGTCTCTAGTATGGGGATGCTCCACCTTTAGACTCGAAACATTGAGGACAATGTTTAATTTTAGTATGGGGGGTGAATAGATACTTGCTTTGCTTCGCCCTCGCGTTTTCCAACTTTCAACGTTTTGTTTTATTTTGTTACTAATAAGGCTAAAAATTGCCAAAAATTTTAAATTTTTCTTAGTTTCATAAGTATTTTTAAGACACGAATGTATATTTTCCGATGGTAGAATAAGAGTTAATTTTTGACTTGATGGGCATTTGGAGCCCTTTACATTCCTTAACCCGCTCAATTCAAGTTTTGCTAGACTTTTATATAGGGAACTTTAATACGCGAAAGTCTTAGCTCATTCGTGTTAAGAACAAGAACTTTTCGCAAGTTCCTATAACTGATCCTAGAAAGTCACTTATCAAGGGGACTATAAAATGCATTCTCTAAACTTGAAAAATTCTAAGAAAGTGAAAGATCCTATAGGTGGCTTGAAAACCCAAAACTTCGATTTGATATTCTTAATGAAAGCTAATCCAAATTTGGCTTAATTTTGACTTGCATGGCTAAGTATTCACGAGTCTCTTTAATTAGAGGCCTTTAAATAGTAAAGAACGAGAGATGATAGAGTTAGAAAAGTGATCATGCTAAACGTAGAACATGAAAATGTTCTTTCAAAAACCCATATATTTTTAATTGTGGCTTTTTCTCCCATAAGATCAATGCATTAGGAATAAAAATAATTGCAATAAGTAAGGTCGTACGATTTGAAAGGTTACTTAGCTTCTAGCACAAGATCGTTTAAAAGTTGCTCGGGGTTCAATAGAGTTCATAGCCAAGGCATAACTTATTGAAGCAGGACGCGAAGATTGGTGAAGATCCAAAAAGGCCCTAACAAGGCATGAGGAGCTCTATTTTGTTGCTAAAGATCCAAGATGATGTGAAGTATCATTATTCCTAAATCAATATGAAGGATCGAGACACACGACGAAAAGCAATTACTCCCCTAAAGATCATGGAGAAAGTCTATCCAAAAAGACCCTAACAAGGTATGAGGATAAATATATCCAAGTCCGAAAAGGAGGCGGATCGTTGTATATCAAAATCCAAAATAAAGATTGAAGAAAAATGATGAAGTCGTGGTCCAAGTATGAAGAATCTCTCAAAAACGTCAAGTGAAGAAATTCCAAAATATGAAGAGAAGACCATAATTTCAAGAACGTCTTCCCAAGATTTGAAGTATGAAGTACATGCCAAATATCGGTCCGAGAAAGGTCTCAAATCGTGAAACGAGTTATGTCAAGATATGAACTTAAGGAGATACTCGTGAAGCCGTTTTAAAAGATTTTGTCCTTCGGCTAACTATCGATTAAATCGTGATACTTTAATTTCGGACTAATAAATACTCAAATAAGTCAATATGAATCACTTGTGATCCATGACAAATAGTTAAAAAAATTCTAGAAACCCATTTCTTTTCATAATAACTAGGATTGCGGGGAGAAAAAGTATTACACAATTTGGACGTATGAGTAGTGTTAGCATTGTGACTTGTACCAACAATGATCTCGTTTTTGCACTTAGCATGGAATGTATGACAATCAAGGATGACGAAATTTAATCTATGGGTCATTTACTTGTTTCTATTCATTGACCCTAAAAGTCACATTAGTGATGAAAATCATACATTATGTCTTTACACATCTTCGTAGTATTGTTGCAAGTCTTTTACTTTTCAATAAAGGGTAATAAAATTGAATTTTGGTGATGCATAGATACTTTATTCTAGCATTGCGTGAGGGCACGGTAATGGCTTTGTATGGGGGAGTGATGAGATGACATTTATACATGATCTCATCGTTCTTTTCGGGCTTTAAATGCATTAAATGTCATTCATATACCATATATATGCTTGTATTTGTTTACTTGTGTGTTTTAGGTATGGATATCGTGAAAAAGACAAAAGATCACAAGAAACAAGGAAAAACGAACACGAGAAACGAAGCCATACAATGAACCCGGCCCTAGTTATGGATTTCTCAAAGAAAAACCCTTGAAGACTTGAAGATGTACAAGATTGATCCCTCATTTATGGAGAAATGACACTTAAAGCCCTTGTATATTCATAATTACAAGTTTGGTCCCTTAAGTTTGTCAAAATTACAAAAAGGTCCTTCAACTTTGAAGAATTGGCAAGTTTAGTCCCTCAACAATTCTAAATTGTCAATAATGGTCCCTCATGAAGTCAAAGATACATTGACGACCTTTGAAGATCAAGAATGTCCAAGATCAGTCCTCAAACTATGCAAAAATGGCAAAAACAACCCTTGAAACCCTTATCACAAAGTTTGGTGGCCAATGTGTGAAGTTTGAAAGTTATTTAACAAAGGAAAAATCGTTTTTGGCTGAATAAACCTTGTTTACATACTTTCCCAAAACACAAGGACTACTAATGTCATAAACTTCAAACCCAATAACACGCGCCAAACACAACACACCCCCAAAAATCGGATCAAAATCTTTACTGTTTACCCACATGAACCCAGATTTACCACCCACTTAAACAAGGGGTTAATTTCAATTACCTTGTCCCACGTGTGATTCACACGCCCAGAAACCCATCCCACACACAAAACCCTCAATCCCACTCACCAATGGCCCCCACCATTCAATCTGTTACCCAATCATATCACACCTCCTCTCCAAGTAAAGACACATGGCCAAATCAACAGCTAACACTCATTGCTTAGCCCCAAAGCTAAAATGAATGATAGTCGTAGAAATACGTGTTTAGGAAAACAACGTATAATGGGCAAGTATTAAACTCGACGATTTAGGAAAACCGACAAGTCGAATAAATGCGGGTTCGTTCTCGAAGGAGGTGTGTGGATTAATGTGCCAATAAGTATAATCACAAGTTTGGGGTAGTGTCGTTTTTAGATGAGAAAAGAAAGAAAAACTAAGACGAGCTACGATACAATTAAACTACGACGAAAGACGTAAAACGCGAACGTAAGTACGTAAAACGTGAAAATTTAAAAATTTTAAGCTAAAAACAAATTAAAAATGAAAAAGTAGTTCAAAATAATATAAATAAGGATTAAAATCCAATAAATATATTTTTAAACCTTTTATTAATTAAATATTCAATTTTTAATGCTAATTAAAGCCCAAAAATTAAATATAATTAAGAAAAAGCCCAAAATATTATTTTATTGGACAAATAACTCACTTATATTATTTAAAAACTAAAAAGTATTTTTCCTAAATTTTAAATACTATTTTTCTATTTTTAAAACTCTAAAAACTATATTTAAACTAAAATAATCATAAAAAATAATAAAATAATGCCAAAAATAATTTGACAATTTTAAAAATCCTAAATTACACTAATGAACAGTAGAAAATTGAAAAAGTTTGAAAAAAGTAAAATTTTTCACTGAAAGGCAAAACTGATTAATAATAAAACCCTAATTAAGCTAAATTAATTATAAAAAATAATTAAAAAGTGAACAGTAAAAACTTTTTAAACTAAAAACCTTAAAATATTTTTCTAACTCTAAGAAAATTTTTAAAACTGAAAAATAATAATTTTTCACACTAAATGCCAAAAACAGTAATTAAAAAGTTAATTAAAAATGCAATTTATTCTAAAAAAATACTTAATGAACAGTAAAATAAAAAGTGATTAAACAGAAAAATCAAGAATTAAATAAGAAAAATAATAAAAAAAGTTTCAGGTTATAACTCCTAAAATTTACCACTAAAGACAAAAAAGTAAAAAGAATGAAAGTGACACTTGTGGACTTTCTGTCTTTTAGTGTAACAGTACAAACAAAAGCACTAGCAGGGGTAACTTAGTTCCCACTGCTAGTGTTTAAAACAGGTCTGGGCAAAGAATTGCTTAGAACTTTTGCATTGGTGGATTTTGCTTGGACAATTTGGCACCCCCACACTCATGGAAGTGTGGGGAGTCAGAATAAACAGAAAAACACACAGTTCTAATACATAAAAATCACAAAAGATGGCCAATAACAGTTACTGATGTTGCCAAGGTAGGACAGTGAACAGTTATCTGAACTACTTGACACTAGGACGAATTTCTAAGCTCCTAAGCTCATTCACAACATAGCCAATCTGTATCCAACATGTTCCAAACCCTAGATGGACACCCTAGCTAACTACACTCAAATATTTAGGACAAAAATTGCATTAAAATGAACACACATGGAAGTTACTGATTTTGCTTAAATAATACCAATTATAAACATGCAACTTTGCTTGAAAGCTATCCAAACTAAACCTAATGACTGAAATACATCTATTTCTAACCTATAAAGTATAACTAGGTAGAATTTGAACCAAAAACTCAAACTTTTTACTAGCTAAAATCAAAATCCAAACGCCCCCTTAAAATCAGTGACTAATTTTAACAAAGAATAGTGCACTTTTATTGCAAATTTAAGCAGTAAATCAACATGAACATAAAATAGGAACATAAAAGATACCAAATAAGCAATTTAATACACCCAATAAGCACAAATACACATAAGCAGAAACAAGCTATCAATCAGGTAAGCAGTTTGGATTTTAAATAAGTCAAAAGAAAATAGAGAAACTTACATTGAGTCCAAAGCTCTGAAACTTCTAACTAATCTTACTATAAGCCTCTACCACCACTCTTGAACTTATTGTCAACACTTCAATCCAGCTTATCCAATTATCCAGCTTATGCTTAAAAGCTTTAAGCTACTTGACAAAGCTTGAAACACCAAAAAATAAAACATCTTAATGAACCAATCTTCCTTCTTGAAAACTTGAACCAGTAGAAAGTGAACAATCCTAACAAGCACACATTCAAGCTTATGTGTCAAATAAGCTTTAGTGTAGCTTATGCTACAGTAACGTCTCAACAAAACCTTGGTTTTGTGATAAATGAACTTGGAAATGGGACTTTTGCAAAGTAAATAAAGATGACTTGTATGTAAATGACTGGAAATTTAAAATATTGCAAGAAAACTAAAATGGAACTCAAATTTTCATTTCATTCAATTTACTCTGAAAAATGAAAGAACAAAAATTTGGAACAACTTGAAGGAGTCACAGGCGACCTCCTTTTATACATGTGATGGAATGATCTAGAAACTAGAATAAAATAATACAAGAGCTAAAACCTTAATCTTGCTGAAAATCCAAAAGTGCCCTTGGGTTGAATTCCTGAAAAATCAGTCAAAGTGTAGCATGTGATGGCTAGGTTGTACTGAGCTGATCTTGGACGTTAAAACACTCCTTTGTGACCAAGGAGTTGATAAGGGCCCTTGATTCTTCTGAAGTTTTGAAGTTTGTGGAAAGGGACGGGGCAGGGGACACGTGTGGGGGCCACTGGGGTCACGGGGTGAGTGAAATGAGAGTGGGGTTTTGGTTATGGTGGGTTTAATCAATATTCTGGAGCATTTGGGGTTAAACCCCCTTGGTTTAGATGGTAATTGGGTTAGGGTTCGTGAGTTCTTAAGTGTGTTTTTTAGTGTGTGAAATGATCCTTATTTAGGGGAGATAAACTTGTTTAGTGGGAAAAATTATTTAATACTTTTTCAAAATAAGTATTATATAACTGGTGAGTGGATGATGAGTTGGATGAGGGGTGATCTCTGATTGGTTAGGGGTGTGATGTGGCGAATGGGGATTGGAGGTGGATGTTTGGATGTTTCCCACAAATGGCCCCCTGCTTTTCTTTCTTTGTTCATTTTGTAAATAATAGCCCTAAACCATTTTTCCTTTGTTAATACTTTCAGCAACTTGTCACTTTTGGCACATGCATTTCCAAACTTTTATCAAGGGCTTTAAATGCACAATTTGCATTTTTCAAGGGCCATTCTTGTAATGTCTCATCATTTTAGGGACCCAAGTATAAAATTAAGGATTTACAAGGGTTTAAAATGACAAGTCTTCCAAAGTTGAGGGACCATTCTTGCCAATTCTTCAAAATTCAAGGACTTCAATGGAAAATCATGATTCGGGTCCGGCTCTTTGTGCGGCTTCGTTTCCCGTGTTCGTTTTTGCTCTATTATTGTGATCATTTGTTGATTTCACGATATCCGTACCTAAAATACACAAGACACAAATACAAGCATATATAGGGGTATTTTGATGATATTTTAAGCGTTTTAAGCCCGATTTGGACGATGAGACTATGTATAATTACAGTCTCATCACTCCCCCATACTAAACCATTGCCGTGTCCCCACGCAATGCTAGAATTAAGTATCGTAGCACTTCCAAAATTCATTTTTATTCACTTTATTGAACGATAAACTAGCTACACTACTACTATTGCTACTACTTGCGTTATAGACATAATGTATGATTTTCATCGCAAAATGGGACGTTTAGGTTCACAGAATAAGAACACGTGAATTCTTCGCTAGAAATAATTTCATCGTCCTCGATTTTCACCTCAATTCCATGCCAAGCGTGTAACGAGATCATTGTTATTATAAGTTAGCAACACGATCACATCTCATGAGTGTTAATTACGAACCTAAACTCCCTTATTCCTACTTGGTATCTCTTATATTTTTGAAGGTCTACGAAATCTTAGGATTTGGTAAATGATGGATTAGATCTATTGATTTAATGGTTGAGATGGGGAAGAAGGAGATGAGGTGTAGAGAGAGAAAGGAGAGAAAAAGAAAAGTAGAGAGAGAAAGTGTTATTTGATTAAATGAAAGTTGTTGAAATGAATGAACCACCCCTCCTAACATGCTAGGAGGGGTATATATAGCCCACCCTACATGTGGGCTATATGGACTATATTTGCTACAAATTGGATCACGAGCCTAATACAATAATATATCGTTGGAGCGACCGATCCTTCATAAATACGTAAAAACGTATTTCCAACAATCTCCCCCTAAGGGAGGTCGCTCCAAGTTACAAAGTTCTAAATATTCTATAGCTCGTGATCTATGCTAATAATGATGTGACCGAGACTTTCTTTGGGAAAACATATTTCCAACAATCTCCCCCTAAGGGAGGTCACACCATTTTACAAAATCTTAAACCCAGCATCTATGCTTGAGTCTTCGATCTTGTTCTTGTGAATATGCTTGATGTGATCTTTGACTTTAGTCTTGAGCATGTTTCCTTGCCTTGACCTTGTGCATTCATCACTTGTGAAATTTGCCTCTTCGTGACTTCATGTTCCACATACTTATACCTTTAAATTCTTGAAAGCTTCAGAGTTTGATACAGCGGAAGACTTGACCTTCAGGCTTTCTTGAATTTGTTGAAGTACTAATTGTATGTAGTATAAGCATGTGGTGACGACTTCTTCTGGATTGTACACCGCAATGCCACCTTCTTGTTACGCTGCATAAGACAGTTAGCAACAAACAATATACACGGATGAAATGGCCTTGAACATTTCATTCTACATCGGTAGCATTTTACCTCCGGTCGGTGAAGACCGTTGGACGATATTAAATATCGTACTTGTGGCAGGTAGTTTCAATAAAGAACCTCCTTGACAAGATTTCGCGGGTAAACCCGTTCTCTTTACTCGACCGTCCAAAGCTGACTGCGAACGTAAAGAGTGAATCATTTGGATAATCTTATCCGCATGATTTGAAGTCGTCAATTCATGCTCCTGGAACAAGTGAAGTTCAATTAAGAACCGCACCGTCGTTGCTTTCCAGTTGTCACTAGCTTGATTCATATAGAATCTTGCAAGTTACCTACCAAGTGCTGTTTGATGTTAACACTAGAAGGATTTCCATTCGTCACTGTAAATACTTAATAGTATTACTCTGAATGTTCTGGCAAGATCACTAAGATATTGCGTAGAGGCCTGGAACGTGTTTAAATTCATTTAAGAATTAAACCACTGTTGCTTTCCAGTTATCACAAGTTTGATTCATAAAGAATCGCACAAGTCACCTACCATGAGCTTTTTGATATTCGCTCAAGAAGGATTTCCATCTTCATTGTAACTACTTTCGTATTACTCGGATGTTCAGGCAAGATCATGAAGATTTTGCGTAGGACTCTTAATATCTTTCTTACTTTTCACATTGTGTGAACAAGCAAGGAATAATGAAAGTGTGTCCTAATGAGATATTTGATGATCTCAAATGGCTCTAGACTCGATCGTGCATTTTGGATTTTTAGTGATCGGAGGCTGGAGAGGAGTGCCACCTTTTCAATACCAATTTATTCAGAGTGAATAAATCAATAGATAATGTGTTGTCTCCGTGTGATTAAAACAAATATCTTTTAAGAGATATCTGAGTTAGCTGGGATGGGTTGTGCCTTGCATCACTGGGTCCATGATGTCTATCTTCAATATCAAGAATAATTAAAATGATCTCAATAGCATATGAATTGACCCGGTTTCTGCCTAAGTTGTAAGGAGGGCTTCTTTCTTTACACCCTTTATCTTTACAGTTCTTTTTCATTCTTCAACCCCTTCAATGCTTACCAATACGTCATCACTAGCACCTTGTTGTGATTGTTCCAGTGCTAACTTAAGTACTTGGTCGGCATTCAGCTACGTTCACAATCTTTCTCCATCTTTCCTAAGGACTACTATTTCTAGCTATGGAATGTCCTTGGGAAGATTCCTCCGGTTCTAGAGAAATCATTGGACTTTAACCTATCCTACCATCCTTATGTCACCACAATCTTCATCGTCGTGAAATAAATGGGTTGCGGGTAAGTATAAATCACCATGAAATCCATTTTAAAGTGCAAATCCATTTTGCTCCCCCTTAACATATGCCACGATATCCGAAAACATTTCGCACATGTCGGGATGAGCTAGCACGTTAAGTCAAACCATTTGTGATTAATCATTTCCCATATTAAATCACATTTTCTCCCCCATATTAAAAATATTAACTCAATCAATGTTTTTAATATCAATTGATTTAATAGCGTTTTAAGAAAATTTGGGAAGAAAAATGCAAATCCAATTATCTTCATGAATTACACAAGATCCCCCTCAAATTAATGAGGGTGTGCTGAAACGTAAATTAAATACCTTTTAAACACAAGTGTAAGGTATTTATCACGTGCAAAGATCATATATGATAATGAATTCACAATATTAGCAATTTACGAGGTTGGACCTGAATGATAGAGAACATCATATGAAAGATTCACATGGTTCTTGTTCACGAATGTTGGTCTTCCTCATAACTTCTGAAATTATCTGCCCCTTTACACCATATGGACAATTGATATCGTTGTCTTGACACCAACTTGTGAACTATTGGCACTTTCGGCATCGAAGAGTCTGAACGCTTGACAATTGCTCCCCCTCAATTGTTGACCTGTGTTCTACTTAAAGAGCTGTAGTCGTCGTTTGAGTAGTCGCATCGTCTAGTATGTAGATATCAATTGCAACGAACTTCGGATTGAGGAGTTGATAACTTCGGATTTTGAAGTCAAAGCTGTCCGGTGAAATGCTTGACTTCAATGTGAAAAGCGGGTTACTATTGGAAATAATAGCAAACCATGTGGAGCATGTTTTAAATCGTTTAAACTTCTGCTCGAACTTTATTTACAACCCCGTGTCATTATTGAATGACATTTCTAGGTTCGTAAATATTATCGATTCCAGAAGACATGCTCGTTTTATCAAAACGTTTTTGAACACACAATTTTGAAAGATTTAGAAAAAACCTTTTGAAAAATTCTTGAAAATTTGTGTTCAAAGTTTTGAAAACCAATTACTTGAGCTTAAGATGTTGAATATCTTAAAAGCGAGTTCAAGTCCGAGAAGTTGTGAACTTCCCGTTGTTAAGGATAAGTTACCATCGGCGATAAACTTTCCTTTTATCTGAAGGACGAGTCCTAAGCTGACATTTACTTAGAAGTCGTTTTCATGAGCTTGAAAACTTTGACTGTTTTAACGGAAAGCTCATGACCGAGAAAGGTTAATTTCTCGTTATGAGGAAAAGTTCTCTTATTTAAAAGATACACTTTCCTTTCTGATCTTAAAACTTCGAATGTTTTAATACAAGCTCATGACCGAGAAAGGTGAATTTCTCGTTAAGAGGATAAGTTATCATAAAAGATAATCTTTCCTTTATTTTAAGTTCGAGTTACAGTCTGACATTTAACTGTAAGTCATAGTGCATGAGCTTAAAAACTTCGAATGTTTTTAATATTAGCTCATGCCCGAGAAAACTTAATTTCTCGTTGTTAGGATAAGTTTACCATCGGCGATAAACTTTCCTTTCTTTGAAGATCGAGTTATAGTCTGTGATGTGACTATAAGTCCCTGTGCATGCTTAACCATGAATCCCCTGAGACATTTGTTTCTCTGATATCTGCTTCTTCAGCAACCAAACTCTAAGAGTGTCCTTAGTTGAACGGTATACAACGATTGGACCGCTTCGTTCTTTTGGAACATCAACTTTGGTACCCGCATTCTCATTAGGAGTTTGTATACTTTTGCATGGGTTAGAGATATCTATTTTTTAAGCACGTGGGGGTTCACAGTTGGCTTTACTTGTGTCAGAGGTGGCCTGAGGGGATGATTCACTTGTCTTAGTTGGCAAACGTTTCCTTTTATAGAAAACCTTAAGTTCAGGCTTAAGTGATGTATCATCCTTTGCAATTTCCTCCCTAGTAGTCTTCGTAGAATCAGAGACTATCCTAGTTAAAGGGCACTCGTTTCCTACAAGAGTGAAAGTTCTACCAGTGGGGCGCCAAACTTTACCAAAAGGTTTGATTTTAGCTATCCACTGGGACTTAATTCTAGCACGGGAGTTCACCTCATCAAGTAATTTTTTGATACAAGAATCATGATTTGCCGTAAAGACACATTTTCTACATGTTTTACAAGTAGCATATTTAATGTCCGAGTATTTCCTAGATGATTGATCGATGCTCCTAGGAGATGACATGCTACGGTTAGCAGTGTTGGGTAATCTAGAAGGTATCTAACTTGGTTGGACATTGCTATCTCTTACATGTGTCTTTTGAATAGCTTCCCTTTGACCAGATTTACGGCAAACGTCATTTGAACTAGTTCTAGACGTGGTCTTGGTATTTTTAGGGAAACTAGAGGCAATCATATGATTTGGTCTTGCTAAAGCTGATTTAGTCACATTAGGCCTAGTTGGTGGAGTGACTGTTCTAGAAATATGACCCAAATCAACTTGGGAGGCAAACCGCGGTCTCGAGGATAGTGGTCGCTCGGATCTAAATGCAGTAGGTTGTCTGACGAACTGATTTGTAGGCGGTTTCCCCAAGATTGATGGTTTTTCAAGCTTAGTGTCCACACTAGGTCCTCTAGTTTTCCTTAACTCGTTTTTCAACGCAGCTATAGCAAAAACCTTTTCCTGTACTTGGGCCTTTAAAGTCTCATTCTCTTTGAGCAAGTTATCTTGGGATGCCAACTTAGATTCAAGCAGTTGAATTTGTTTCAAAAGATTATCCTTTTCAGCTTTAGAATCTAGAACAGTTTGATCCAATTTTCTTTCAAGAACAATGTTTGACTTTTCAAGTTTTTCAAAATATGTTTCAAATTTGTCCGTTTTCTTAGAAAATTCAAGTTTGGCATCCTCAAAATCTTTTGATTGTTGAGCTACAATCGTTTCGAGCTCTCTAATCTTGGAATCAGATGCAGTCAATGAAGCAGTTATAATACAATTTTCATGATGTACTATAGCATTCTGAACAATCTCTCCCCCATTATGACTTACATCGGATGAATCAGAAGTGGTATTGCTATCACTCTTTTCCATCCCATGTTTGTCATGATTAGGTTCAGAATGCTCAATATGCGGCATATCATCAGCATAGACATCATAAACAACATTACATTGTACCAAGTTTGCAGGCTCTTCGTCATAAACGGGTAAGGAGTCATCAAGAGAGATCGCATGAACATTCCCTGACGTGTCACTGGTATCATGTTGTCCTCCTGATTCCGTGCTCTTGCCATCGTGAGGCTCCAAGTTGTCAACCGTATGACCATTCTCCTCTTGCATCTGCGTCATTGATTCTTGCACTCCATGATCATACGCTTGCTGAAGTTGTGATCTTTGATAAATCGAAGACGAGACCGATGACATGAGTTTCAAAATCGTATCTCGGAAAACTCGAAGCTCGGTATGTGTATCTCGAAGAAATGATTGGCAAATCACTGAACTTTCAGGCTTGATGACATTGAATTGGAGGAAAGGCGTGAGGTGTGTCACAAGAGCCTTGTATGCAAGTGCCGATGCAGAGTGATTAAAGTTGTTATGGTTGAGTTGCTCGGCGAGTTTGGTCAAAGTGGTGAAAATTGAGTCGATGAATATATGACGATCTTGTCCAAAGATTGTCACAAATTCGCTCCCTCCCTGAATCCCCGAAAGAGTGACAAGATGAGACTGAAGCATTCGAAATGAAGTGATGCCACTTTCGCTGACCTTGTCTTGCAAATTATATGATTCTCCCTTGTTTGATGTCGAATTCAAAAAATCCATTGAAAGTCGAAGAAAGATAATCGTGTTAATTGTCGAAAGACCAATACGATACTTGACAAATCATGGATAAACCAAGAAAATGAAATTCACAGGATTTGACAGAGCCAACGAAGGATCCGTAAATTACTCTCAAATAATCGTCGTTTGGTGATAAAATCGATGAACAAATCTGTTTTCACTTTCAAGTAATAACACTCAGGCAAAAATCCGTAGCTACTAAAAATAAATAAAAAAAAAAATTTCACAGTTAATAAACAAAGTTTATAATAATCTTTAAAAAAAATTTGTTTAAATAATGAGCCTAAAAACTTTGTTATATCAAAATTTGTATTTATCCCCAATACATAAAAACCCGTGGCCCATTTAACCCAAATACATAAACGTCCAACTTTTTAGAAATGAAAATGAAAAACGTGGCTACAGCTCCCCCCCCCCCACGTGGCAAGAATGCCAATTGCCAAAACAAACACTTTGAAGTCTCCGCCTGATACAGTGAATAAATAATCTGGTCAAAAGGCCACTAATCACTCTCACGGTTATATCTCTCTCTCTCCTCACAAACCTAATCTACCCTAATCTCTTCATTATTTTCTCCGCCCCTTTATCCTTTGCCAGTATAACTCTCTCTCTCACAGTCAAAACAGCCAATACACCTCCGGCCTTTCAAACCCACAAACACAGATCTTAATATACTTAATCGGCTACAAGATCTTCACATGAAGGTCACGGGTAGGTGTCTCCTTTTAATTTAAGTTTTAATTGTAGTCTCTCTCTTCTGTAGCGTCATTCTGTGTTTTTGGTGTGACCGAGGGTGTTTGTTTGAGTCGAGAGTTTGTTGTCGAGAGTTTGTTGTCCGAGGGTGTTTGTTTTGAGGGTGTGTGTCCAGGGAGGGGAGTTGAGTTGAGGTTTTTGTGAAAGGTTGTGTTTTTTGTCAAAATGGTTTGTCGAGTTTCTTTGGTTTGTAGAGTCGAAGTCGAGGGTGAGGGTAGGGGAGGATGTGTGAGTCTGTGAAGATGACGAGGCGAGAGTGAGAGTGTGAGTCGAGGTTGATTTGTGTTGTGAGATGTCGAGAGATGTGAGGGTATTGGGTTTGAGTCTGGTGGTCTGTTGGTCTCAGTCGAGAGTCAAGTCTTGGGTGTGGTGTTTTTAGACGAGAGGTGAGGGATTGTTGAGAGGCTGTTTGGTGTTTTTGACGGGTGTGTTTTTGGTGTAATCGAGTCTGTTTACTCTCTCTCGAGTCGGGGGTGTGTTCGAGAGTATTGTGAGGATGTGAGTTCAAGGGTCGAGATATTGTGATTCAGATGAGTCGAGTCGAGAATGGGTTTGAGGGAGTTTGAGTTGATTCGAGTGTCAGTCGAGAGTATTTGAGATGTGGGAGGGTGTGTTGATTGGGTATGGGTTGGTTTCTTCGAGTCAGTTGAGGTTTTTCGTGAGTCGAAGTCTTGTTTGGTCGAGAGATTGAGAGTGTGATTTGTTTCCCGTTATTTTTGAATTGTCGAGAGTCTGTCTATACGGAATAGTCTATTCGGAAAAAAGGCTATTCGGAAAAAAGTCTATTCGGAAAAAAGTCTATTCGGAAAAAAGTCTATTCGGAAAAAAGTCTATTCTGAAAAAAGTCTATTCGGAAAAAAAGTCTATTCGGAAAAAAGTCTATTCGGAAAAAAGTCTATTCTGAAAAAAGTCTATTCGGAAAAAAGTCTATTCGGAAAAAAGTCTATTCGGAAAAAAGTCTATTCGGAAAAAAGTCTATTCGGAAAAAAGTCTATTCGGAAAAAAGTCTATTCGGAAAAAAAGTCTATTCGGAAAAAAGTCTATTCGGAAAAAAGTCTATTCGGAAAAAAGTCTATTCGGAAAAAAGTCTATTCGGAAAAATGTCTATTCGGAAAAAAGTCTATTCGGAAAAAAGTCTATTCGGAAAAAATCCTATTCGGAAAAAGTCCTATTCGGAAAAAGTCCTATTCGGAAAACCGTCTATTCGGAAAGTCCATGCGGAAAGCTTATTCGGAATAATCGAGAAAACTGATAGTTTTGGACAGGTTTGGACTGTTTTGACAGATTTGACAGATTGGTTTGGACTGATATGAAAAAGAAGAAGAAAAACTCATTAAAAAATGACTGATTAAAAAAATTTAAAAAATGATTAGACAAAGTTGTACCAGAAAAATGAGAAACTGATTAAAACTGATTAAAAAAATGATTAAAAAATGTGATTAAAAAACTTGATAACAAACTGATTGGATAGATTTTCAAGACAGAAAAAAAAAAAAAAAACGAGACGATTATATAAAAAATAAAACGAAAAGATTATTAAAAAATTTCAATCAAATCAATAGATAAAAAAAATACAAATCCTAAGATTTAACCATGGCTCTTGATACCAATTGAAGGTCTACGAAATCTTAGGATTTGGTAAATGATGGATTAGATCTATTGATTTAATGGTGGAGATGGGGAAGAAGGAGATGAGGTGTAGAGAGAGAAAGGAGAGAAAAAGAAAAGTAGAGAGAGAAAGTGTTATTTGATTAAATGAAAGTTGTTGAAATGAATGAACCACCCCTCCTAACATGCTAGGAGGGGTATATATAGCCCACCCTACATGTGGGCTATATGGACTATATTTGCTACAAATTGGATCACGAGCCTAATACAATAATATATCGTTGGAGCGACCGATCCTTCATAAATACGTAAAAACGTATTTCCAACAATTTTATTTTGTCTTAATGATCACGAGGATACATCATTGACTTATGCGTGAATAGAGATTCAGTCTAAAAATAGAGTTTTAACGGTGTAACCAAAATCATTAAATTAATAATTCACCCCAATAGACAACGATGTCAAAAAATTAAGTCAACAAGAAGGATCGATAAACACGGTTTTATAACGGTTTTTAACATGAGACTTATTACCAAGACTTTTATACGCCCCCTAACGGAAGGGCCTTATTATCTTTGGTTTACCTCCATCTTTTATTCAACTCCGCCATGGAGCTTTTATTATGACTTCGGTCTTGCCTTGCCTTTTATTATCCGCCTCATCGGTGGTTTTATTAGCCAAAGACGTATATCCTCACGCTAAAGCGAATTTTGGATCTTTAAAGCTTCGAAGATTAAGGCTTGATTCACTTTCAATTTGGGCATAGATTTTTCGGCCTTGTGAGCTTCAAATTTTTGCTTAATTTAGGTGAGCACTTGAAATCTTATTATTAGGTGAAGCTTTCGATTATTCGGGTGCCAATACTTCAAAACCGTGACGCTGGCGATACCTTAATGTTTTCCCAATTTAATTACATGGAAGCTACCAAAACAAATTAGAAACCAACAATAGTGACTAAACCGCTAAATCAATATTTATTAACAATTTATTATGCAAAAGCGTGGGGAGAATAAGCTAATAATTACTACTCATGAGATCGTGACGATTACGAGACTTATAAATAACTCTATCATTTCTCGTCCTCATTTAAGAGACTTAGCCTAAAAAGTTAAGGAATCGAAGCTAAGTGCTCAACACGCACGGTCGAGTCAAAAATTACTCTTATTCTCACCATCGGAAAACCTACATTCGTGTCTTAAACACTTATGAAAAATACGAAAAATTTTAAAATTTTAAAATTTGGCCATTTTTAGCCTTATTTGCAACAAAACGAGAACAAAACGATGAATATTGGATTGCGTGTTGACGTGAGCAAGGTGAAGTATCTACTCACCCCCCATACTAAAACTAAACATTGTCCTCAATGTTTCGAGTCTAGGGGTGAAAACACCCCCATACTAGAGACGAAGTCGAATGCTTAATCTCGAGCATGGAAAGGGTAAAACGAATAACCTAAAAGCCGTTTATGAATTATGCTAATAAGATAAACGTTAGAACATAAAAGGATATCATCGGATATAGGAATCTCCAAAGGCAATGATCGAAGCTCGAGTGATCCATAAAACGAACACGAGAGGCTTCAATGATGACGATGAACCTAACGAATCACAATCACAAACAACCACGAAACAAAGGTTGGAAGAGCACAAGTCCCCTTGTTACGTTAACTAAGAAAGCAATAATATGTACATGGATAAGCATGAGAATCCCCCACGAGGCACCTTGTTTTTTATAACCCAGTCAAAAGCTCGACTCGAATCTCTATAAATGTGATCATTTAGGGATTATCTTGGTTCGGTCATTTTTGGTGGGACTTACATGTAATCAAGGCCCAAAAGCAACCGTGTATAAAGGCAAAACCTCTATACCGGGATCAAAGATCGTGTCTTCGTTTTCGGATGATAAACGAAACAACACGACTTCAAGTAACAACGTCCCAAAGGGACACAAGAAAATATCATAAGAAGAGAAGGGTGGGACAATGGTTGGGCATAAAAATCGAGTTACTCGAGGTAAACTCTCACCGTAAGTGTAGAAAGGATTTCTAGTGACTACTTCGGTAAAAGACCGAGATTTTATCTTAAACGTGATACCGGGGTCAAAAATCTCGTCCTCGGTGGAGAAGTGTGAGGGAACAAATGGGGCTTCCCCCATACTAGATCCACACAAAACGTCGTCAAAAGAAGTAGACGCGTTTGTAGCAAGCTCAATTAAGTGAGGTGATGACGGAGTTAGCATTGGAAAAATTTTCAAATCAATTGTAAAATCTTTTCCTTTTTCATTTTTTAACTCTTTGTTACGAAAACCCAAGTTGATTAAATTGAAAATATTTGGTGTTTCTAAAATAATTCTAGGCACACTTAAAATTTCCACATTTATCTTGAAGGCGGGAGGAGGATTTGAATTTTTAAAAAGTGAATCGATTAACAAAACATCCCCCTCCGGGCTAACGCAACGGCCCTCATCAAACTAGAAAATAGAAGGCGGATCATCAAGAATACGTTTGATCTCAGAAAAGTCTCCATCGGGATCAAAAACGTCTTCTCTTCCTCGTGAAGAGGTCGAGCAATAAAGTCGTCGATAATCGAGTCGCTAGCTTCAACCGTCGTGAAACTAGGAATAGAAGGCTCTTCGATTGAAGATTTTGCCTTTGTCGTTTCGACCTCGACATCGAAAAACGTATCGATGTGAGCAAGGCCATCGGCGTACTTCTCACATGATAAATCCAAAATCTCACTCGGTGTGGGATTAGGGGTAAAAGGCTCGTCTCGTGACGATTTTGCCCTGACGGTTTCAACTTTGTCCTTCGAAGGGATCGAACGTGGGTTCTCGAACATTTTAGCAAAATTACTAACACGTCCCTTCGGAATTAATTTTCGTTCATCTTGTAAAAACGAGGGTTCAACGATTTCCTTTAAAACCTTTTCACATTTTTCTTTTTTAAAATCATTTAATGGGATTTCTTCGTCAAATTTAAGTGTATATTGATTTAGAAAATCCTCAATAATTTCATCCTCATTAGAAAAATTAGGTTTAGAAGGTACAAGATTTAATAATCCCAAGTATCCTACGAGTTTTTCCTTTGGTTTATTTTCAAAAACATTTTTCAAAACTTCGTTGGATGACGTTTTTGTTTCCTCTACGTTTTTGCAAGACGACGAAGGTTGCACGACTCTAAAATTCGAGAGATTGGGATCAATACGAGGCGTATGAGTCTTAGGAGTCGATAAGGCTTGAACCTTTCCTTTGAGATTAGGATTGGTGACGTTCGATGAAGAACTCGACTCGTATGAAGCTACTTTTTTCTCTAAGGTCTCAATCGTTGAGAGAAGTTCATTTTGCTTATTAGTGTAAGCCTCCACAACTTTATCAACAATTTTATCCCATCTCTCGTCAACTTAGTCAAATAAACGTTCTTGTTCTTTATAAGCGGCATCATATTCGTTTTCCAACTCGGTTCTCATGGAGGCCATTTCCTTTAAGTAAAATTCCTTTTGAGTTTCCAATTGTTTTTCGTAATGTTCCTTAAGATTCGTAACTTGTTCTTGAATCATCGTTAAGTTTTCATTATTTCGTCTCATATAGTCACAAAAGGCGTTTTGATTCATTTCATCATTTTGATTTTGATCACAATTAAAAGATGAATCATATGACGAGCAGAACGAAGACGATGGGTGATCTTGGTCGTAAGATTGAAACTTGTTACCACGATCACATGGAGCGGAGTTATAGATATAACCCTCTCGACCTCCAATAACCTTACAATTAAAACAATTGGCACCATCGAGCGGGCCTCCACAATATGGACACGAATAATATCCACTATCATTCGACATGATGCAACGAGAACGGTGTTACGAGAATTAAACGTTATAGAGGGTGAAAGAAGAGAATTATGAAATTAGAGGGAATGTAGAAGACTATTTTTGTGCTTTTGATTGTTTTTTTAATTTTTTTGGTATTTTGAATGTATTACGTAGACAAAAATCTACAAATCTCTCCTCGAATCGATTTTCTCGATTAAAAGAGCCTCAAGGAATGAAAACGATCACGTGGAGTGAACGCCTTCGATGACTTTAGAACGTTGGTGGAACACCAAAACGTTCAAGAGGGTTTAATCTTGAAAACAAGCAAATATATATACTTAGATAATACTTTGGTTGGCAAACCCTCGATTAGCCTTTTTTCTCAAAACACGCACAAGCAAGCGGAGGAAACGAGGCGGCGCTAAGCACTTAAGAGCCTTTTTCCCTTAGGTCGTGAAATACAACCGCCTTATACCCACCTTATAGTTTGTGTTAATTGAAATTAAGCCTCACGAAAGTATTTATCTATTTTGCCTTTTACTTTTGCTTTGGATTCGAATACAATGATCGAGTGATGAAATCCCGAATCAAGGTTGTGATTTCTCACGTATTTAGAGTACTTGTATTTTTATTGTTCTACGTAAATACAATATATTAATAATATTCACAATAAAAACGAAAACCAATATATCTACAATATAGTAAAATGATGATGTGTGTTTAATTTAGGAAAACTAAACACAATTTATTTGGATACTATAATATAATAAGGAAAAATAACAAAAATGAGTATGTACGATATTCACGCTTTTCAAAATGTGAAAAGCAAAAACGCACCACTCACAAAAACACGATACTAATAATGGCACACTAAAAACACCTCCCCGGCAGCGGTGCCATTTTGATAGTCGTAGAAATACGTGTTTAGGAAAACAACGTATAATGGGCAAGTATTAAACTCGACGATTTAGGAAAACCGACAAGTCGAATAAATGCGGGTTCGTTCTCGAAGGAGGTGTGTGGATTAATGTGCCAATAAGTATAATCACAAGTTTGGGGTAGTGTCGTTTTTAGATGAGAAAAGAAAGAAAAACTAAGACGAGCTACGATACAATTAAACTACGACGAAAGACGTAAAACGCGAACGTAAGTACGTAAAACGTGAAAATTTAAAAATTTTAAGCTAAAAACAAATTAAAAATGAAAAAGTAGTTCAAAATAATATAAATAAGGATAAAAATCCAATAAATATATTTTTAAACCTTTTATTAATTAAATATTCAATTTTTAATGCTAATTAAAGCCCAAAAATTAAATATAACTAAGAAAAAGCCCAAAATATTATTTTATTGGACAAATAACTCACTTATATTATTTAAAAACTAAAAAGTATTTTTCCCAAATTTTAAATACTATTTTTCTATTTTTAAAACTCTAAAAACTATATTTAAACTAAAATAATCATAAAAAATAATAAAATAATGCCAAAAATAATTTGACAATTTTAAAAATCCTAAATTACACTAATGAACAGTAGAATATTGAAAAAGTTTGAAAAAATTAAAATTTTTCACTGAAAGACAAAACTGATTAATAATAAAGCCCTAATTAAGCTAAATTTTGATTTTATTATTATGAGAAGGAAAAGAAAATAGAAATAAGAAAGAAAAGAAATGACGGTTACGAAAACGGATTAAACTAAGACGAAAAAGGCGATCACGTAAAACCGTAAATAGTGCAAAAATTAAAATTTTAACCCAAAAATTCCTAAAAATTACTAAAAATCCATAATAATATTCTAAGAGTTTACAAAAAATCCAAACTTGCTAAAATCTTTTAATTAATTAGATAATGACTTTTTAATGCTAATTAAAGCCCTAAAAATCACAATTAATTATTAAAACGTCCCAAACAAGATTTTAAAGTTTGTAAACCTCAAAGATAACCTAATTAAACTAAAAAGTATTTTTTAAATTTTAAAACCAAATAAAACTATTTTTAAACACTTAAAAACTATTAAAATCAATTAAAACTTAAATTAATTCTAAAAAATAATTGAAAAGCCCTAAAAATATTTGGAAAGTTACAAAATTCCTAATTTAGTGTCTACAATCTAGGAAAAATGAAAAAAGTAGAAAAAACCAACTTTCAATTTTTAATAATAAAATAATAATAAAATAATCAAAAAAATTCAAAGTTTACTAAAAAATTCTAAAAAATTACCAAAAATCTAAAATATTATAACTAAGACATAAATGCAATTAAAAGTTTCTAAAACCTATTTAATAATTTTATATTAAATTTCAAAGTTGGTAAAAAAACCCTAAAATCGTATAAAATCAAAAATAAGACTTTTTGAAAACTTTTTTAGCTGTAAACCTCAAAAATATAATTAGAAACATAAAAACTATTTTTTCAGATTTTTAAAACTAATTTTGCTATTTTTAAACTAATTAAATAAAAACGGGTAAATAAAAAATGATAAAAAATAAATAAAAAGTGAACAGTAAAAACTTTTTAAACTAAAAACCTTAAAATATTTTTCTAACTCTAAGAAAATTTTTAAAACTGAAAAATAATAATTTTTCACACTAAATGCCAAAAACAGTAATTAAAAAGTTAATTAAAAATACAATTTATTCTAAAAAAAATACTTAATGAACAGTAAAACAAAAAGTGATTAAACAGAAAAATCAAGAATTAAATAAGAAAAATAATAAAAAAAGTTTCAGGTTATAACTCCTAAAATTTACCACTAAAGACAAAAAAGTAAAAAGAATGAAAGTGACACTTGTGGACTTTCTGTCTTTTAGTGTAACAGTACAAACAAAAGCACTAGCAGGGGTAACTTAGTTCCCACTGCTAGTGTTTAAAACAGGTCTGGGCAAAGAATTGCTTAGAACTTTTGCATTGGTAGATTTTGCTTGGACAATTTGGCACCCCCACACTCATGGAAGTGTGGGGAGTCAGAATAAACAGAAAAACACATAGTTCTAATACATAAAAATCACAAAAGATGGCCAAGAACAGTTACTGATGTTGCCAAGGTAGGACTGTGAACAGTTATCTGAACTACTTGACACTAGGACGAATTTCTAAGCTCCTAAGCTCATTCACAACATAGCCAATCTGTATCCAACAGGTTCCAAACCCTAGATGGACACCCTAGCTAACTACACTCAAATATTTAGGACAAAAATTGCATTAAAATGAACACACATGGAAGTTACTGATTTTGCTTAAATAATACCAATTATAAACATGCAACTTTGCTTGAAAGCTATCCAAACTAAACCTAATGACTGAAATACATCTTTTTCTAACCTATAAAGTATAACTAGGTGGAATTTGAACCAAAAACTCAAGCTTTTTACTAGCTAAAATCAAAATCCAAACGCCCCCTTAAAATCAGTGACTAATTTTAACAAAGAATAGTGCACTTTTATTGCAAATTTAAGCAGTAAATCAACATGAACATAAAATAGGAACATAAAAGATACCAAATAAGCAATTTAATACACCCAATAAGCACAAATACACATAAGCAGAAACAAGCTATCAATCAGGTAAGCAGTTTGGATTTTAAATAAGTCAAAAGAAAATAGAGAAACTTACATTGAGTCCAAAGCTCTGAAACTTCTAACTAATCTTACTATAAGCCTCTACCACCACTCTTGAACTTATTGTCAACACTTCAATCCAGCTTATCCAATTATCCAGCTTATGCTTAAAAGCTTTAAGCTACTTGACAAAGCTTGAAACACCAAAAAATAAAACATCTTCATGAACCAATCTTCCTTCTTGAAAACTTGAACCAGTAGAAAGTGAACAATCCTAACAAGCACACATTCAAGCTTATGTGTCAAATAAGCTTGAGTGTAGCTTATGCTACAGTAACCTCTCAACAAAACCTTGGTTTTGTGATAAATGAACTTGGAAATGGGACTTTTGCAAAGTAAATAAAGATGACTTGTATGTAAATGACTGGAAATTTAAAATATTGCAAGAAAACTAAAATGGAACTCAAATTTTCAAATTTTCATTTCATTCAATTTACTCTGAAAAATGAAAGAACAAAAATTTGGAACAACTTGAAGGAGTCACAGGCGACCTCCTTTTATACATGTGATGGAATGATCTAGAAACTAGAATAAAATAATACAAGAGCTAAAACCTTAATCTTGCTGAAAATCCAAAAGTGCCCTTGGGTTGAATTCCTGAAAAATCAGTCAAAGTGTAGCATGTGATGGCCAGGTTGTACTTAGCTGATCTTGGACGTTGAAACACTCCTTTGTGACCAAGGAGTTGATAAGGGCCCTTGATTCTTCTGAAGTTTTGAAGTTTGTGGAAAGGGACGGGGCAGGGGACACGTGTGGGGGCCACTGGGGTCACGGGGTGAGTGAAATGAGAGTGGGGTTTTGGTTATGGTGGGTTTAATCAATATTTTGGAGCATTTGGGGTTAAACCCCCTTGGTTTAGATGGTAATTGGGTTAGGGTTCGTGAGTTCTTAAGTGTGTTTTTTAGTGTGTGAAATGATCCTTATTTAGGGGAGATAAACTTGTTTAGTGGGAAAAATTATTTAATACTTTTTCAAAATAAGTATTATATAACTGGTGAGTGGATGATGAGTTGGATGAGGGGTGATCTCTGATTGGTTAGGGGTGTGATGTGGCGAATGGGGATTGGAGGTGGATGTTTGGATGTTTCCCACAAATGGCCCCCTGCTTTTCTTTCTTTGTTCATTTTGTAAATAATAGCCCTAAACCATTTTTCCTTTGTTAATACTTTCAGCAACTTGTCACTTTTGGCACATGCATTTCCAAACTTTTATCAAGGGCTTTAAATGCACAATTTGCATTTTTCAAGGGCCATTCTTGTAATGTCTCATAATTTTAAGGACCCAAGTATAAAATTAAGGATTTAAAAGGGTTTAAAATGACAAGTCTTCCAAAGTTGAGGGACCATTCTTACCAATTCTTCAAACTTCAAGGACTTCAATGGAAAATCATGATTCGGGTCCGGTTCTTTGTGCGGCTTTGTTTCCCGTGTTCGTTTTTGCTCTATTCTTGTGATCATTTGTTGATTTCACGATATCCGTACCTAAAATACACAAGACACAAATACAAGCATATATAGGGGTATTTTGATGATATTTTAAGCGTTTTAAGCCCGATTTGGACGATGAGACTATGTATAATTACACTCTCATCAATGAACGTCCTTGATTCATTTGTACAACTCAACAACAAAATGCGTCTAGAAGATTTCAAGTGCATCTTAGGGATTTCATAGTCTAGAGTTTTGCTTATTTGTGCCCTGTATTCGTAAATATAAAGACTCCTCAACATGTGAGAGAGCTTTTGTTCCAGATTTTAGCTATCTCTTTGTAATTCCTTTTTATTGAAATAAAATTTGAATTTCTGAAAATCTTTAATTCTCTTGTGTTATTTATAAAAGTTTGGTGATTGAATAGCTGAAATCTGAGTTCCACTTACATGTTTTGTTGGTTTTGAGAAAAGGTTTTAAGGTTTAGAACACTTGTTTTCAAAATCAAGGGTATAATCTGTTTATTGCTCACTTTTCTGTTTGTTCATCTTAGCAGCTTTGGAAGCTGGTGCTTGTTCTTACTAGCACCTCAACTCAAACATTCCAAGGCTTGGATGTAAGTCTTGGAGGTTTGCATCTCTTATCCCTTTTCATTTTTCTGAATTTTATTGAATATTTGGTGATTTTTGCATGATTTATTGTGAATCTGTGAATTTGTGGTTGATTTGAGTTATTGAGGTTGGATTAGTGTTGTTAGGGTTGATTAGATCTTGTTTGGAAGGTTAAATCATAAAAATCCTTTGGAAGATTGAGAAATCAGATTCCAAATGGGTGTTTGGGTTAACTGAGTCAAAGGGATTTAAGGCAACTAGTGTCTTGTTTATTGTTTCTATTGGGTTGGTATCTGTTTATCTGGTGCAAAGGGTTCATTATCTGCAAGTTTTGTGGCTTGAAGCAACCAAATCAATCAAAAGGCTATAAAATCTGTTTAACTTGGGTATTTTGGCTAAAATTTTGGGGACACCTAGATATAAGGGTAGACTAGGGTTAACAAGTGCTAAATATTGGTTAACTTAATCAGGGAAGGGGATTTGAAGGCTTGAAATTGGATTGGTGGTCAAATAGATCAGCAAAAGGATTTTGGATAATTACTTTTGCTAATCAGTAACTTTTGGTGCTTGAATCTGCTTATTTACTTTGATCCATTGCTTGAAACAAGTTTATTTGTGCTTATTGGACTTTATTTATCTTGTGTGTGCATGTGGTTCAATTTGGATGGCTTATTCATGCTCAATCTGCATATTTGTTCATAACTGCTTATTTTCAAGGTCTGTGGCATATCTGTGAACTGTTTGCTTATTCTGTGCTTATTGAGTGAACCAAATTGTGATTTCTTTGTTGATATTGGCTCCTTGTGATCCACTGATTACAAGGATGCCCTTGTTTCCATTTGAATCGAACTGGATCTCTCTAAAAAAGCAAGTCAAATAGTCAAAGCAGTGGGAACTCCTTTCCCCTGCTACGAGCCACTACTAGTGTTATTTCAACTGGTGCTTATCAATAAGCTATTCTAGCTTATTTTAACCTGCAACAATTTTGAATTTGTAATAGGTGTCACTTATTTGACCCATTTGTTCATTCTGGAGCATTTGAGGGGTTGACTTTGAGGTTTGACTAGAAAACCAAGAACTTTGACTTTTAAATAAGTGCTTATCAGCTTATTGTGCTTATTTGGCTTGGCTTATTGAAATTTTCTTTGTTGATTTGTCTTAATTAAGTCATTTAGAGTCTTTTGTAACTTATTTGAAGGTCTGAGGTGGTCTAGAACTCTAAGTCGACTATTTTGTCTTTTAGTGAAATTCTACTTTGCTTATTTCTGGCTTATTGGGTTTGCTTTTTCAAAATTTCTTTTCACAGATCTCTTAGACATCTCAAGAGAAGGTTGTGTGTTCAATTAGAGCTTATGGCATTGGCTTATTGCTTAATGGGCTTATTGGCCCAATAAGAATAAGTTGTTGACCTTTTAAGCTGTGATAAGCTCAAAACCAGCTTTTGGGCCTCAGACTTTTGTGTTTAGAATTAAATTTTGAGTCAGATAGGGCTTTTTTAGGTCATTTGGGCTTAGTTGAAGTTTTTGGGCCAAAAAGCCCATTAGTTTTGACTGTTTTCTATTTTAGCCCATTTGGGGGGGCATTAGGGGTATTTTGGTAATATCACTTTCATATTCTGATTATTTAGGTTAAAATAAATTAGTTTGCAAGTTTTTGGAGTTTTTTTTTATAATTTTTGGATTTTTAATATTATTTTTATATTATTTTAATATTATTTTATTATTAAATTTCAAATTTCACATTTTTGCACTTTTTATATTTTTCTTAGGTTTAATACATTAAAATAGGATTTTTGCAACTCTTAGATTAATTTTATCTTCATTTTCCTAATTTCTAGAATTATTTTAATTTTGTAATTGATTTTAATCATTTTAAATAGTTTTAATTAGTTTAAAAATTCATAAAAATAGTTTTTATTCTTATTTAGTCATTTTAGAGGTTTACAAAGTGAAAAATCTTTATTTGGGCTTTTTAATAATTATTTTGATTTTTAGGGCTTTAATTAGCATTTAAAAATTAATATTTAATTAATTAAAAGGTTTGAAAAAGTTTTGATCATTTGTAAACTCTTAGTTTATTTAATTTGATTTTTGGTAATTTTTTGGGAATTTTTAGAATTTATTTTTATTTTAGCTCTTTTTACGGTTTTAATTTTAGTCATCGTAGTAATAATTTTCACGTCTTCGTCATTCTATTTTCTCATCCCCTTCTTTCAAATATTAATCTTAAACCAGTTACGAATTATTCACACACACATATACCTCCTTGGGAAACGAACTTAATTGGGTCATTAGTGTTTGAATTTCCTAAATCATCACTTAATACTTAGCGCTCAATTACGCTCTTTTGTTTTCCTAAACAAGAGACGTAATTTTACCACAATCAGGCTCAAAAGCCCATTAATGGAACAATTATCCACTTTGTAAAGCCCATCAAAAGCCCATTTGCTTTGGAAAAGAGACGGATGGAGTTATGTATAGAATTATGGCCCAGTTTTATCCAAACTAATAAAACGTGTGGAATGTTTTTTTTTGGGCCTTGTAAAACCCATTAGGGTTGCTAAAGAATGGACGGTTAGACAAGTTTATAAAGTGAAAAGTTTTTATTCACTTTTCACTCATTCACATATGGTCAAACGTAAACTTCACCACACACACTTTTTCCTTTCGTTACATCCAAGAAATACTCTTCTCTCTCCCAAAACAAATAACCAGACAACTATCCACCTTCAAACCCTAAATACATAAATCGATTTGGGGCTTTTTAATCTAGAGCGTGTGTATACACACGCGCTAGTAATTAATTGCCAACTTTTTCGGACTATGAACATGGGATAGTCAGTATGACGTGGCTCTTTTCCTCCCATTTGATTGGCTAATACACCTCATCCCCCTCAAATCCACCAATAAGGAAAGGCCACCTCATATTTGAACTAGCACAACTAGCACAACCCCTTGACACGTTGGCAATCCGTGTGCAAGGGGTGTTATCTCGGCCACAAGATCAAGAGAAGAAAGAGAAAAGATGCATTGGACGGTCAAGATGAAGATTCGTGCTCAACAAACCCTCACCAGCAGGCTTGGGGTTTGCCTATAAAAACCCCCAATTATTGTGTAAACATCATCCCATTTTTTTCTTACTGTTGTTAAGCTAAAACAGTTGTAGGGTAAATTGTAATTTCTTTTCCTAGTTTTGTAATAAACCTTTGATAATTAGAAAAAAGCTTGTTTGGATTCGAGTTACTTCTTTATTTACCTTCTATCAAATTTAATTTTGCAAGTGTATTTCTGCTTTAATCTATTTTGGTGAAATAATATTGGTGTTATTTAACTAAGCTAATTAATAGCTTATGATAAATAATGTAAGTAAGATTTGGTGATAAACTTTCACCACTGGAAAGTTGACAAAATAATGAATCTGGTTCGAATGATGTTGATGGTTCGTGGTTGATGATTAATGACGAATGGTACTCGAATGGTGATGAAGAATGGTGTAGTTGATTAGGGTTAATATGGCCAGCTCAGCGTTGCGCATCTGCTCAAAGGTTTTCGTCACCAGGTTCACTTCTATTTTATTTATTCTATGATTGTTTAGATTAAACTGATTTGAATACCTATTTGATTTAGTTAAATGATGTGGTAGTATGATTTAGATTGCCCGATAATATTTGCTTATTTGTTTTACTGTTTTGATCTTAACTGTATTATGATTTAGTTAAGTACTTTTATCTGGATATGTGGTGTTATTTTAGTTGATTTGCTTATTGTTTAGATTTTTGTCTTAATTTGTTAACTAAAAGTTTTGAGTAATATTTTACAAAAAAGGGTTTTGGTTATATATGAATTTGTTAAGTTTGGGTATGCAAGTTTTTAGCTAATGTGATTCTAATTGGAAGTTTATAGTAGACTGCTGAATTTGTTTCACTCTCTGAGTTAGTTTGTTAGATTGATCTTAGCTAACGTTATTTAGATCTTGATGGCTAAATATGTTTACTCTTAACTGCTGATTTTGGATTTTCATAAGTCTGGTGAGAATTTTGGTACTGATTTTAGTGGAAATGCTGATAAATTGAAATTTGTTACTTGCTTCTACTGATTAAGTGTGTTAGAGACATTTACCTGCTAGTTTTGTTGGTTTCTATTTTATGTTAAATTTGACTAGATTGGATTTGTGAATTTGTAGTCTGTTAAGTCTTATTTGATTATTTTGTAATATCACTTGTATGTTGTGATTTTTGCTTTTAGAACTGACATATATCAGCAATCCAGACATAACGTTTGGCTTGTTTATTGCCAAAATCTGTCAAAAAAATAATAACCACAAAAAGTGTCTCCAATGAGACTCGAACCCTTGACCTCAAGGGTGAAGGCCAAACGCATTACCAACTCAGCTAGCTCTTCTTTTGTTATTTACTACCCCTCTTTTAATTAATATAGGCTGTTAGTAGCTGTCAGCTTAGGATTTATTTTTCAAAATTTTCATTTAAATAGTTTTAATTAAAAGTTTATGAAATTTACTTTTTTAAAGTTTTAAATAATAAATAAATAAAAACAAAATAAAAATTATTTTATTAATTTTAGAAATTTTAATTGTTATTAAGAATTAAGTTTTATAGTTATTAGATTTCCATTAAATTAGTTTTAAATAAAATAGTTAATTTTAAATAGATTTATAAAGTAAAAGTAAAAATAGTTTTTAAATTAGTTTAATTAGTTTTAATAAAATTTTAAATAGTGTAAAAGAAATTTTAATTAAGTAGATTAATTTAAAATAGATTTTTAATAAATTGTTTATTTTAAATAGTTTCATAGTTTAAATTTTAAATATTTGTCTTTTAGAATAAATATGGGGAACGATTCATGCACTTAGGATTTAATTAATTGAAAAATCGTAGGAGTAATTTTAGTTTAAAAAACCAATAACCCATTCAAATCAATTGTCCAAATCGAAACAAAACGTCTCAAATTCACTTGATCTTCGTGTATAACAAACTTGGATCATCAACGTGTTTAATCATATTCTTCTTTGGCTTATTTATGGCTTATTTCCCTTTCCTAAGGGTAATTGCCTAAATTTACCCTATATCGTATATTATAAAAATACATCGACGTTTCCTCGACACATCAAAAATTTTGGTGCCGCTGCCGGGGATCTTGTGTACGATTCGTTCTTTGAGATTTGTTGATCATTGATTTGAAGACCCTTTCCGTCCTCGGAAAGTTTGTTATTTTTCTATTATTATAGTATGTATCGTTTTTCGTTTTTTTGTGATTAATATATTATATTACGTAGAACAATTAAATTACCTACTTCCAAATAAGACCTTAGTTGGGATTTCATCACCTAGCTATTGTATTCGAATCCAAAACGAAAAAAAGGCAAAATAGATAAATACTAATAAAAAGTTTGAACTCGATTTATACAAACTATAAGGTGGGTATAAGGCGACGAGCTATAAAAGGCCGTCTAAGGAAAAAGGCTTTTAAGTGCTTTGTGCCACCTCGTTTCCCCGCTTGCTTGTGCGTATATTGAGAGGGACGATCGATTATTGGTTTGCCAACTCAAGTAGTATTATATCTTATTTTTGTAGTTTACTTATTGAACCTCGAGACGTTTAGGTTTTCACCTATCGTTTCAAAGTCGACCGAGGGTAGATTACTTTCATAGTAATTATCCTTATTCCTTGTTTTTTTATCAATCTTTTTGATTGAGCAATACCAAATAAAAATACCAAAAATAATCTTCTTCTTGTCTAATTTCCTTTCTTCAACCCTCTAAAATTTTTGTCACTTTGGTTTATGCAATTACGATCTTCTCGACTTTGGATTCATCAAAATAGGCTTGAAAATATTCCTCGTAGAAATAGAAATCGTCAACAATGAATAGTGGAACCCGAGCTTCCACCTATTGTTGTTGAGATGGCCGATAACCGAACAATGGAGGAATTGCGCCGTGCACCCACCGAAGGGTATGGGGAAGCAATTGTTGTGCCGGCTATTTTGGTGGATCATTATGAGATTAAGTCGGGTCTTTTATCACTCATTCGTGCCGACCAATTTCGTGGAAATGAGACCGATAGCCCGCACTCTCACATTCGGAATTTTCTTCTTATTACCTCGACTCTCAAGTTTAGAGATGTGCCGAGTGACGCGATTAAGCTCATGCTTTTTCCGTACTCGCTCGAGGGGAACGCTAAGATTTGGCATGAGAAAGAACCACCGGGTTCGATTTTGACATGGGATGATTTAGTGTCTAAGTTTATGAATTACTTCTTTCCACCATCCAAAACAACACACTTTAAGAACGAGATCACTAGATTTGAAGAAAAAGTGCATGAATCGTTTGGAGTTGCTTGGGAAAGGTTTAAAGATTTGTTAAGACAATGTCCACACCATGGTTTCTCGGAATTGCACCAAATCAAATACTTTTTATAATGGGCTTAATATGGTTGAACAAGATACTTTAAATGCCGCCGCGGGTGGTAATCTTTTAAGAAACACTTCGAGAGACGCGTGGGGTATAATTGAGAATAAGTCTAGAGTGTAATATTCACGAAACACACCGGTTGTTTCCAGTGTGAATTCATCTAATACCGAGATTGCTAGATTGGACTCTAAGATTGATAATGGATTTGCTACATTGTTGAATGAGATTAGGAAAAATCCTCATGGAACAATTAATATGGTTGAGAATTTTTGTATATCATGTGGTGGAGCACATCCGAATTATGCTTGTTCAACCACGGGGTTTGATCAAGCTAGTGCTTTTGCCGCAACGGGAACTTATGGCCCTAACGGTCAAGCTCCTTGTCAAATCATGTTGCTCCACCAGGTTTTCCACCGGTTCAAAATAGGTACAACAATGGAAATAATGGGAATAATTTTAACCGTGGTAACCAAGGGAATTTCAATCAAGGAAATGGATTTAATGCTAATCAAAACAATCAAGGTTTTCAAGGCAATAATCAAAATGATTTGTCAAGCTACATCAAATCAATTGAGGCAAATTTGAAAGCTTTTCAAAACAATATTCAAGGACAAATGGCAACTTTGAAAAATGAGTTTCAAAATACGATCAAGGGACAAAATAACAAGATTGAGCTTAACCAAAACCGTATGGAGAAAAGTTTAGAGCAAAGTCAAAATCAAATGCAACAAAGTTTGGAACAAAGTCAAAACCATTTTGAGGGAAATCAAGCTAACTTTGAGAACAAACTACTTTCGATGTTTGAAACTTTTATGTGCAAACTCTCCTCTTCTTCGGGTGACTTACCTAGCAATACCATTCCAAACCCGAAGGGTGAGATGAAAGCTATAACCACACGTAGTGGGAAGGCTTTAGACGGACCTTTGCTTCCACATGTGAGTACCTCTCCGGTGAGGGAAGTGGAGCAAGAACCCGAGGTGGTTAAAGAAAAGGAAATTCCTATTCCGCCAAAGGTAGACCAATTGCCTATTCTGGAACCCGAGCTTCCGAAGACTAAACCCACACTACCCTACCCTTCGAGACTTAACAAAGAGAAGCTCCGCGAAAAGACCAATGCTCAAATGTCTACGTTTCTTGAGGTGTTTAAGAAAATGTATATTAATCTTAGTTTCGCGGATGCATTGCTTAACATGCCTAAGTTTGCTTCAACAATGAAAAGGATGATGAACGATAAAAAGAAATTGGTTGAAATGTCTACATCTTTAAATGAAAGTTGTTCTGTGGTTCTCTCTAAAAAGTTTCCCAAAAAGCTTGGAGACCCCGGTCAATTTTTGATACCATGTGACTTCCCTAATATGGAAGAATGCTTAGCATTAGCCGATCTTGGCGCTAGCATTAATTTGATGCCTCTTTCCGTGTGGAAAAGGTTATCACTTCCCGAGCTTACACCTACTAAGATGACTGTAGAGATAGCGGATCGATCGACCACCTTTGCAAAAGGTATAGCCGAGGACGTGTTAGTCAAAGTAGGAAAGCTTATCTTCCCAGCGGATTTTGTAATTTGCGATTATCTCGAAGATTCTCGTGTGCCTCTTATTTTGGGAAGACCGTTTTAAAATACCGCTAGTTCTATAGTTGACATGAGAGCGGGGAAATTGACTTTACGCTTTGATGATGAAAGTATCACACTTTATGTTGGTAATATCTCGAGACCTTCTTCCGAGTACTACGAGGAATCAATCAATCAAATCGATGTGATTGATGTTTCTAGTGAAGATGTTTCGCAAGATATGCTTGGTTTTTCGGATATTTCCAAAAGTGGCAATCCCACTTCATCGAATCCGATTATCTCTTTGGCTAAGCCTCCACTCACTCCATTTGAGGGAGGGGACTTCGTTCTAGAAGAGCTCAAGGATAATGGTCATTCAAAAATCAATAAGGAAATTGATGATTACCTTAGCAAACCATTCGATCCTAGTGAGTTTGATAGTGAGAATTTTGATCCCGAGGGAGATATTGCGTTGATTGAAAATTTGTTGAATATGGATCCTTTTGAATCACCACCTATGGAATTTAAAGTTGTGAGTGAGATTGAGACTAAAGTGAAAACATCTATTGAGGAAGCACCCGAATTATAACTTAAGGAACTTCCCACTCATTTGGAGTATGCTTTTCTTGAAGGAACGGATAAGTTACCGGTGATTATTTCCAAGGGATTAAATGAAAATGAAAAGGATGAACTTATTAAAGTGCTTAAGAAACATAAACGGGCCACTGCATGGAAAATATCCGACATTAAGGGTATAGATCCAAAATTTTGTACTCATAAAATTCTAATGGAGGAAGATTATAAACCCGCTATCCAAAATCAAAGAAGGGTCAATCCAAATATTCATGAGGTGATCAAAAGGAAGTTACTAAACTTCTAGACGCCGGAATGATCTACGCTATCTCGGATAGCCCATGGGTTAGTCCCGTGCATTGTGTTCTAAAGAAAGGAGGAATGACGGTTGATACTAATGAGGATAATGAATTGATTCCTACTAGACTTGTAACCGGTTGGCGTGTTTGTATTGACTATAGGAAGCTTAATGATGCCACTAGGAAGGAAAATTTTCCATTACCTTTTATGGATCAAATGTTAGAGAGACTAGCGGGAAATGAATTATATTGCTTTTTGGATGGATTTTCCGGCTATTTCCAAATTCCTATTGACCCTCGTGATCAAGAAAATACCACATTCACTTGTCCTTATGGAAAATTTACTTATCGTAGAATGCCTTTTGGATTATGCAATGCTCCGGGGACGTTCCAAAGGTGTATGATGGCCATTTCCATGATATGATCGAAAAAACCATGGAAGTCTTCATGGATGATTTCTCGGTTTTTGGGGAGTCTTTCACTTCATGTCTCTCTAACTTGGAAAGAATGTTGCAACGTTGGGAGGAAACGAATCTTGTGCTTAATTATGAAAAATGTTACTTCATGTGCAAAGAAGGAATTATGTTAGGACATAAGATCTCTAAGGCCGGTATTGAGGTTGATAGGGCTAAAATCAACGTGATTGTCAAATTACCTCCACCCACCACCATTAAGGGAGTTAGGAGTTTTCTCGGCCATGCCGGCTTCTATAGACGTTTTATCCAAGACTTCTCTAAGATAGCTCGGCCTATGACCCATCTTTTGGAAAAAGAGACTCCATTCCTCTTTTCGGATGAGTGTATTCAAGCCTTTGAGATGCTTAAAAAGAAATTAACCGAATCACCGATTTTAGTTGCTCCGGATTGGAACTTACCTTTTGAAATTATGTGTGATGCTAGTGATTACGCGGTAGGTGCGGTTTTGGGGCAACGTAAGTCAAAACATTTCTTGCCTATACACTATGCAAGTAAGACTATGACGGATGCTCAAACTAAGTACACCACAACGGAAAAGGAGTTACTTGCCGTTGTGTATGCTTTTGAAAAGTTTAGACCATATCTCGTCTTGTCTCAAGCCATAGTGTATACGGACCACTAGGCTATCCAATATCTTTTTAGTAAACAAGATACTAAGCCGAGGTTGCTCTGGTGGATTCTCCGCCTTCAAGAATTTAATTTCAAAATTCTAGACAAAAAAGGAGCCGAGAATCTCGCAGCCGATAATTTATCTCGACTTGAGAATCCTCACCAAAGTAATCGAGAGAATAAGGAAATCAATGAAACATTTCCTCTCGAGACGCTTGGTAAGATTGCTTTTCGTGGTGATGATAGTACCCCATGGTTTGCGGACATTGCAAATTACCATGCGGGGAAATTTGTGATCAAGGGTATGTCGTCCCAACAAAAACGAAAGTTTTTCAAGGATATATCCTATTAATTTTGGGACGACCCCTATTTGTTTCGTATGTGCGCGGATCAAGTAATTCGTACGTGCGTGTTTGGAAGCTCAAGATATCCTTAAATCTTGTCATGAAGGACCCACCGGGGGACATCATGGTGCTAACGCAACCGCGAAGAAAGTCTTTGATGTCGACTTCTTTTGACCTTCCATATATCGTGATGCCCAAGACTTTATCAAGACTAGTGATGCTTGTCAACGTCAAGGAAAGAACTCACAAAGGGATGAAATGCCTCAAAACATTATCCAAGTTTGTGAAATCTTTGACATTTGGGGGATCGATTTTATGAGGCAATTTCCATCTTCGAAAGGAAATAAGTACATTCTCGTAGCTGTGGACTATTTGTCTAAATGGGTTGAAGCCAAATCATTGCGCACGAATGATGCTCGAGTTGTGGTGAAATTTTTGAAACAACTATTCGCTAGGTTTGGAACTCCACGGGCTATTATAAGTGATCGTGGGACCCATTTTTGTAATGAAGAATTTGAAAAAGTTCTAAAGAAATATGGTGTCACTCATCGACTTTTGACGGCTTATCACCCTCAAACGAGTGGTCAAGTGGAGGTTTCAAACCGAGCTCTTAAGAGGATTTTGGAGCGTTCTATTGGAGAAAATCGCACTTCATGGTCGGATAAATTGGATGATGCATTGTGGGCTTTCCGTACGGCTTACAAGACACCAACTGGTTGCATACCATTTAGGTTGGTCTACGGAAAGGCATGCCACTTGCCAATTGAACTCGAACATAAGGCGTATTGGACTCTTAAGCATTGTAACTTTGATTTGAGGACCGCGGGTGATCATCGCAAGGTTTAATTGAATGAATTAAGTGAATTAAGGGATCAAGCTTATGAAAATTCTTTGATCTATAAAGAGAAGACTAAGAGGATTCATGACTCTAAGATCAAAAACCGCATTTTCAATGTTGGTGATCAAGTCCTCTTATTCAACTCTAGACTTAAAATTTTCTCGGGCAAGCTTAAATCCCGTTGGTCCGGACCATTCACCATTTCATAAGTTTTCCCTTATGGCACCGTTGAGCTTGTTCAAAAAGACGGCCCTAACTTTAAGGTGAATAGTCATCGTGTGAAACACTACTTTGGAGGGGACATACCTACGGAGGTTGTTCCGGATCTTCAAACTTTCCCTAAGGACCAATGAATACGGGGATCGAGTCGAGCTCATGACTCGGTTAACAAAAACGAGGTGCCTTGTGGGGGAGTCCCATACATTCTATCTTCTTTCTATTTTCTAACACTAATAAGGCTTGATCTTTCAAGCTCGTGCTCGTGTTTTGTTGTGTTGTGAATCTTAGGTATAACCTTAATCATTGAAGACTCTCGTGTTCGGTTTTTGCCGGTCCACTTGATCTTCCATACTTTGATTGCCAAAAGGGGTACACTCTCTATCCTTTGATTTTTATCGACTAACGTTTTATCTTGAGGCATAATTAATAAACGGCTTATAGATTTGCGTGCTCTTTCCATGTTAGGATTTTGCATTAGAATCTTCGTGTTTTAGCAAGGGGGTGTTACTCTTGAGCTAACAAACATTGAGGACAAGGTTTGGTTTTAGCATGGGGGAGTCAATCGATATAATCGCTTGCAATTGCTTTTGTCATGTCTAAACGTAATCGTTTTTCTCATTTTTCATAAAAAAATTAAATTTTTAGTGTTATTTTAAAAGTTTTAATAAAGAAAATAAGTTCTTTTGACACAAATGTAGGCTTTCCGTTGGTGAAAATAAGAATAGTTTTTGACTCGACTTGGTTTTTACCTTAGCTTTTTCCTTAACGTGTTTGAATCAAGTTTTGTTAGGCCTTTATATAGGGAACTTTAAAACGCGAAAGTCTTACGAGTTTAAGAACGAGAAATTTTTGCAAGTTCCTATAATTGATCCTAGAAATTCGTTTATCAAGGGAACTTTAAAATGCAAATTCTAAAACTTGAAAAAGTATAAGAAGATGCAAGATCCTATAGATGACTTGAAAACCCAAAACTTTGATTTAATAGGCTAAGTATCCATTGATTTTGACATTTTTGAAATTTTACAATATGGAGAACAAGAGATGATATAGTTTAATCATAAGTTTTTAAAGTTAATTCTTCCTTGTGTCAGTATTTTTGTGTTTGATTTAATCTCCTCGTATTTATTTTTCACGCTTATATAATAATTGTTTAATAAATGAAGTTTTTAGCGGTTTAGGCTTGATATCTTAACTCGTAACTCCTTCTTTTTCTTCCCTTGTAATTAAAGTGAGAACACATTAGGGGTGTCAGCGTCATGGACTTTTGATCATGGGATTGCGGAAATTTGTCTTACTATAAATATCATAATAATAAGAAGAATAAATAAAAACATGTTCTCTATGAGCCTTCGGGTGGGAGTCATGTAGCACTAACCTTGTCATTAGAGCCTTAGGGTGTATGGCATGGGGACGTGTTTAATAAAAATTGCTTCATCATCATGAGCCATAAGGTGGGATGGTAAATGTCAATTCCCTTGTTTTTGTCCAAGGAGCCTTTGGGTGTGGATTTTAAATAAGGAGCACGATTGTATCTTAAAGAGCCATAAGGTGATATGATGTAATTGTTGCTAACTCCATTTAATAAGGTCATAATTGACTTTGGAGGTTTTATTGTTGCTTTTAAGTAGTCCTATTAGCCAAATTTCGGGTCCAGGGATTTATCCCTCAAATCGTGTTAAGTTATCCTTGATATGGGCTTTCTTTAGTGACAACGGTTTTTGAAGTCGAGGTTAGGTTTTGAGTGTTGAGTTTACACCGTTCTTGCCTTCATTTTTGGATTAATAAATATCAAATAAGTCAAATGAGCCTTTGGGTGAATGACAAATAAAATCTAGAGATACAATTAAGAATAATAGGAGATTGAGTTTAACACAAATTACTTGTATGAGTTGTTTTAATTTTGGGGCTTATGATTGACAATGATCTTGTTTTTACACTTGGCATGGAAAATTGAAAAGTCGAGGACGATGAATCTATTTGAGTTTTAATATCCTAAAAGTTATTTTTCAAATAATGAAAGCAATACATTATGTCTTTGCAAAATAAAGTGTCAAAAGTTGAATAAAAGTGTAGTTAGTAGTTTAATTTTATCATTGCGTGAGGACACAACAATTGCTTAGCAAAGGGGAGTTTGATATGAGTGATTTTACTCATATAAATTATATCATGAAACAAACAATAAATGCTTAAATTGTGTGAATTGGCCTTGTATTCGTTTGTTTGTTGTTTAATGTGTGTAGGTACCGAAGTTCGCGAAAACCGGCAAAATCGACACGGGTTTTGAAGAAAAGATCAACGAAGCCAAAATCGAGTTTGTTTTAGTGGAGTTAATCTTAAATGAGGATATTTGGGATTTGTGGGTCCCACATTTGGTTAATGGGCTCAAAAGCCCATTAATGGAACAATTATCCACATTGTAAACAAAAGCCCATCAAAAGCCCATTTGCTTTAGAAAAGAGACGGATGGAGTTATGTATAGAATTATGGCCCAAGTTTTATCCAAACTAATAAAACGTGTGGAATGTTTTTTTGGGCCTTGTAAAACCCATTAGGGTTGCTAAAGAATGGACGGTTAAACAAGTTTATAAAGTGATAAGTTTTTATTCACTTTTCACTCATTCACATATGGTCAAACGTAAACTTCACCACACACACTTTTTCCTTTAGTTACATCCATGAAATACTCTTCTCTCTCCCAAAACAGATAACCAGACAACTATCCACCTTCAAACCCTAGATACATAAATCGATTTGGGGCTTTATAATCTAGAGCGTGTGTATACACACGCGCTAGTAATTAATTGCCAACTTTTTCGGACTATGAAGATGGGATAGTCAGTATGACGTGGCTCTTTTCCTCCCATTTGATTAGCTAATACACCTCATCCCCCTCAAATCTACCAGTAAGGAAAGTCCACCTCATATTTGAACTAGCACAACTAGCACAACCCCTTGACACGTTGGCAATCAGTGTGCAATGGGTGTTATCTCAGCCACAAGATCAAGAGAAGAAAGAGAAAAGATGCATTGGACGGTCAAGATGAAGATTCGTGCTCAACAAACCCTCACCGGCAGGCTTGGGGTTTGCCTATAAAAACCCCAATTATTGTGTAAACATCATCCCATTTTTTTTTCTTACTGTTATTATGCTAAAATAGTTGTTGGGTAAATTGTAATTTCTTTTCCTAGTTTTGTAATAAACCTTTGATAATTAATAAAAAGCTTGTTTGGATTCGAGTTACTTCTTTATTTACCTTCTGTCAAATTTAATTTTGCAAGTTTATTCCTGCTTTAATCTATTTTGGTGAAATAATATTGGTGTTATTTAACTAAGCTAATTAATAGCTTATGTTAAATAATGTAAGTAAGATTTGGTGATAAACTTTCCCCACGGGAAAGTTGACAAAATAAATGAATTTGGTTCGAATGATGTTGATGGTTCGTGGTTGATGATTCATGACGAATGGTACTCGAATGGTGATGAAGAATGGTGTAGTTGATTAGGGTTAATATGGCCAGCTCAGGCGCTGCGCATCTGCTCAAAGGTTTTCGTCACCAGGTTCACTTCTATTTTATTTATTCTATGATTGTTTAGATTAAACTGATTTGAATACTTATTTGATTTTGTTAAATGATGTGGTAGTATGATTTAGATTGCCTGATAATATTTGCTTATTTGTTTTACTGTTTTGATCTTAATTGTATTATGATTTAGTTAAGTACTTTTATCTGGATATGTGGTGTTATTTTAGTTGATTTGCTTACTGTTTAGATTTTTGTCTTAATTTGTTTACTAAAATTTTTGAGTAATATTTAAAAAAAAGGTTTTGGTTATATATGAATCTGTTAAGTTTGGGTATGCAAGGTTTTAGCTAATGTGATTCTGATTGTAAGTTTATAGTAGACTGTTGAATTTGTTTCACTCTCTGAGTCAGTTTGTTAGATTGATCATAGCTAACGTTATTTAGATCTTGATGGCTAAATACGTTTACTCTTAACTGTTGATTTTGGATTGTTATAAGTCTAGTGAGAATATTGGTACTGATTTTAGTGGAATTGCTGATAAATTGAAATCTGTTACTTGCTTCTACTGATTAAGTGTGTTAGAGACATTTACTTGCTAGTTTTGTTGGTTTCTAATTTATGTTAAATTTGACTAGATTGGATTTGTGAATTTGTAGTATGTTAAGTCTTATTTAATTATTCTGTAATATGGCTTGTATGCTGTGATTTTTGCTTTTAGAACTAACATATATCAGCAATCCAGACATAACGTTTGGCTTGTTTATTGCCAAAATCTGTCAAAAAAAATAATAACCACAAAAAGTGTCTTCAATGAGACTCGAACCCTTGACCTCAAGGGTGAAGGCCAAATGCATTACCAACTCATCTAGCTCTTCTTTTGTTATTTACTACCCCTCTTATAATTAATATAGGCTGTTAGTAGCTGTCAGCTTAGGATTTATTTTTTAAAGTTTTCATTTAAATAGTTTTAATTAAAAGTTTATTAAATTTACTTTTTAAAAGTTTTAAATAATAAATAAATAAAAACAAAATAAAAATTATTTTATTAATTTTAGAAATTTTAATTGTTATTAAAAATTAGTTTTTATAGTTATTAGATTTCCATTAAATTAGTTTTAAATAAAATAGTTAATTTTAAATAGATTTATAAAGTAAAAGTAAAAATAGTTTTTAAATTAGTTTAATTAGTTTTAATAAAATTTTAAATAGTGTAAAATAAATTTTAATTAAGTAGATTAATTTAAAATAGATTTTTAATAAATTGTTTATTTTAAATAGTTTCATAGTTTAAATTTTAAATATTTGTCTTTTAGAATAAATATGGGGAACGATTCATGCACTTAGGATTTAATTAATTGAAAAATCGTAGGAGTAATTTTAGTTTAAAAAACCGAAAACCCATTCAAATTAATTGTCCAAATCGAAACAAAACGTCTTAAATTCACTTGATCTTCGTGTATAACGAACTTGGATCATCAATGTGTTTAATCATATTCTTCTTTGGCTTATTTATGGCTTATTTCCCTTTCCTAAGGGTAATTGCCTAAATTTTCCCTATATCGTATATTATTGAAATACATCGACGTTTCCTCGACACATCATGTATTAACATTGGCTTCAGATGTGTTCGAAAAATTTAACAAATGAGATGGTTAGAAAATAAGGCGATGAAGACTCTTGTAACTAAAAGATGTGAACTAACAGATTAAGAGCATCTTTAGTGGCAAACTTCTTCAATGAATTTTTGCAAGAAATTTTATTATATTTTATATATAAAAAAGTCATCCATGAAATTTAGTCCAATGCAAAAAGTCATTACTAAAATCTTTTTGTTTTAGTATTCATTAGACTTAGTTGAAATGTTGAATAGGTCTATGATTTTAGGTGTTTTAGTTAGCAATTCATAGTTTGAATGGTGTCCTCTTTTGATCGAGTATATTTGAGGTTGAGAAGACTGGGTCACGATTGACGCATTCATAAGGAGCGTACTACCCATGTATATGTTTACTTCTCTCAGTTTGTTTTAGCTTAGGGTAAAAGAAAAATCTTGTCCATTGAATATCGCAAAAATGCTAAAAAAAACGAGACAAAAGGTCATGCAAAAACACCCATGAACTTTGTATTTTCATGCGAAAAACCATTGAGACGTGATTTCTAACATTTTGGTCGTTAGTTGGACCAAAATCATAGCGAAATGACTAATATACCCTCGTGTTTTGTTAACTAAACTTTTGGAAGGAAATTTAAAAGTTAGTCTCAAACTTTCTTTTTAATATCCACCCTCACCACCACCGCCACCACCACTACCACTATCACAGCCACCCTCAACCACTCTCAAAATATCTCCGACGAGATCTAGCTTTTACCCAAGAGACCCTGACTCGATTATCGGCGATGAAACTTCTTTTAATCATTGTTAATTTGTGCTTTCAAAACACAGTTAAACTAGTAAATATCCAAACACTCATTATATAGTTGTACAAGTCACCACCATACAAATTTTCCTCCTTTTTTAATGATTTTTCTAGGGTTTAGCTATCCATGATTGTGTATTTCTTAATGTAACGTTCATCTGATGATTGCATAATTCTGTAACTGCTATCAGATTATCTAGCGATTGGTAAACAGGATTGCCATAAATAGGAAGTAAGACTAAAACATAAATGAGTAAGTTTTAAACAAGCAATAATATGATTTGAAGTCACAATAACTAGTTTATAGTGTTTGATAACATGCTTTCTTTAAGTATCTATAACCATTCGACAATTTATCTATTTATTAGTATTTGATCATACAAGTTAAGAAATAATGAGTTGCTAAACTATGGACACCGACACCATTACAAGTTATCATTTGTAGGATAGATTATCTGATTCTGCAGATTTAATAAGTCACGATTACGTTCAAAACACACATCCAAGCATTCCTAATTTAAAATCTAAATTACAGAACAAAGGAAGGATTTTGAAAAAACCCGTTAAATCCAAAATTAAGTTAAGCTAAGAATCATCAAGTATGCTGACTGTGAATGTTGGTTTTATGCAACATATGAAGGCACCAACCCTCGGAGCTTGTTTTCTGCACACTAAATTCACCCACTTTCATCACTTGATTACCAAGTCGTTTTCGGAGAAAACTTGTCTATCTGGTACAGGAAAGGTAAACCTGCCATTAGAAAAATGTTTTCATGCTTTGGAGGCTCGGGTTCGGGCCGTCGGTTAAAATAATGAGTTCACCACCTAGTATAGTCGTGAAAAAGGTCATTAAACTTTTTGTTACACCATTAGAAATTTACCAATAGTTTAAATTTCTTGGTCAAAATCCTTAATATTATTACAATTTGACAGTCCATATAGAAAGTCTTTGCCTTTAACAAAATCAATTAAATAGAGTCATGGAGCTTTTACTTGACTGATATTCAAATTCCATTATATAAAATAGTCATTGCAATTATTCTGTTAATGTTCCTTTACTAAAGTAATGACTACTTTTACGCTCTGCATCATCTCATATACGAAAGCATTGGAGGCACGAAATCATCCCAAAGACCAAAACAATGAATATGTATCATAAAAACATACAAATGATGATTATTTTTTCTTTTTGGACTTCTGTGAGTTGAGAGCAGGATGGTAGATCCTTTTGGATTTCAGTTTCTTAAGAACAAATTTGTAGATGACACACTTTCCAACCTGAAAGCCTTTGTCTGGAGTGTGACCAACACTACACTTGGGGCGGTATCCAGGGTAGCGATATGGGTTGAACTTGGTTCGACTGAGTAATTAAAGAGTAGATGATCACCTGTTTTGACTTGGTTTGGCTACCTTTATTTTTAAAGAGTAGATGACCACTTTAGTGGTGTTGATGGGTCGCGGTGGCAATGACGATGAGGTATCTAAGTGGGGAAAAAGGATGGTATATTGGTATTGGTTGAGAGTGGAGGTGGCTTTAGTGGGTAGGTGGTGAAGGTAGTGCTGTTTCTAAAAAATCGAATTGGGGAAGAAGATAACCAAGGATGTAAAAGATAAAATAAGGAAGAATACGAGGGTATATTAGTCATTTCGCAGGCACTAATGACCAAAATGTTAGAAATCTCGTCTCAAGCTTTTTTTCGCATGAAAATGAAAAGTTCATGGGCGGTTTTGCATGACCTTTTCTCTCAAGGGATTTTTTTCGCATTTTTGCGATATTTAAAAAACAAGATTTGGAGTTAACCTTTTCTCTTATAAATCGGTTAGTATAAGCTTCATTCTATAGTGACCAAAGTGTAGTATTTCCTTATTAATATACAAATCATTGAAAACTAATCTTGTCATTTTGATTGGTGTTACCGTGGGTTTGGGTTAGGATTTTTAAAGAGACCGAGTCCTTCATTTCTAAGTAGAGGTGTTCATAATTTTGGTTTGACTTACAAAAATAAAAAAACCGAACCGAATTAAACTTGAACTAGAATTGACCCGAACATAATATTTAGGTTTTGGTCATAACCGAGCCGAACTACAAATTCGATCTTTTAGTTGGATATAGGCTTTGCAAGCGGACCCGAAAATCGAACTTATACAAATATATATAGTTTTTATATATTTATATATAAAAAATAATTATTAGAATTTAATCTTAATATGAAAAACAATTTTAATACTTCAAATTTTTTTTTGTAAGTATTTATACATTATAGATTTCTCTAAAGAAAAAATATTGTAATTCAGTTAACTCATATTATTCAGATCAACTCGAAAACAAACTAATTTAAATTTGATTTTCGGCTTGGTTTGGTTGAAATATAGTTTGGTTCAGTTTTTAGGTTAATCCAAAAAATAAATTTATCCAAATAAACTGAATCAAATAAACTGAAAAGCTTTAAAACCGAAACGACAAACACCCCTATTTCTAAGTATATGTAATCAATAGAGTAAAGTTATTTTGAATACCATATTTATCATGGATACCAAAGGACTCATTCACACCATCCATCCTCACCATATCTAATGGATGAGATTAAAAGTATTTAATTATTCCACTTATTTTTAAAATTTAAATATCTTTTAAACCGTTAAGTGTTAAACGGAAAAAAATATACCATCGCGACGAGCATTTAATTAGCTTTCTACAGATATGCAATATGATATACTTTTGAAGAAAAAAAAATCGTTTTTTTTTTTAATTTGCGTAAAATATCATATATGGTAATAATGTTTTATCATATATGATATTAGTGTTATGTTACAAATTATTATATAATTATATATGATATTGGTTTATATCATATATGATAAGTATATCATATATGATACTAGTGTTACTATCATATATATGATATTTAGTATCATATATGATAATTTTCGGCAACGAAAAAACGGGGAAAAAACGAAAAAAATAGTTTTGTCGAAAGTATATCATATAGCATATCTGTAGAAAGATAATTAAATGGCCGTCGTAATGGTATTTTTTTCGCATAACGATTAACGGTTTAAAAGATATTAATGTTTGAAAAAAAAGTGGAAAATGAGTTTTTTGTTTAATCTTATCCATTGGATTAAAATGGAGATGAAAGATGAAAATTAGCCCTTTGGTATACAAAATAAAGTTTGATATCCAAATGGACTTAAATGGGTAAAAGCTATAAAATACCATCTTACTTATTGATTTGTGCCGACTTTAAACACTTACTATTTAATCTCGTGACTTTACCATTCTACTTGTTTGTTTTGTAATAATATTACCATTATGACCGGTTACATTTACACATCAATAAATTAATTATTAAAAAAATCGAAAAATCAGTTATTATATCCTACGTGGACGTTAGAGAAAAGGTTTGACCAATCCATGGGGAAAAATATTCGATTTAAAAAAATAAATTAAATTATATACGCGAAAACGTGAGAACCGGTACGGTTTTCGGGTTTTCGCGCGAAAACGTGCGTTGTACCCTAAGCGCGAGACGTGAAAACGCGAGCTGGGGTATGGTTGGTGCGTTTTCGTGTCGTGTTTTTCCCATGGCGCGAGATTTTTTCCCCCGTATCCTGTGCTCTTAAAGATAAAAATAACAAACTCCAACTCAATAAGATGGTACTGTTAATTCACTTTGTACCATCGGGAAAGGTTCCCTCAACCTCAACATGATTCAATAAGATGGTATTGCTAAATTGTATATTTTCAAGGTTGAAAACATTAAGATCCAATGAAAATCAAGTTACCAGAACAGACTCTAAAAGGTGTGGGATTGTTGGAAGAACTTGCCTCCTGTCGATTAAGAAAAATATCTAAGATTTATGTCCTAACATTCAGTTCACTGTTAGCTACGAAAACTTATAGCCAACAACAGGAGTATAGGAAGTATATTAGACATCAGTTTTTAAACGTATTTAACTAGTGGATATAGAATTATGTAATTTGTCAAGTACTGAGAACACTCGCTTTAAATTTCATTTGCTAAGTTCAATAGAATCACAAAGATACGATTGAACCCCTGAATCTTATGATTTTTTTGTTAGCAACCAGTATTTTAGCCATCTAAACCATATTTTTTATTTAAACGAAAATATTCATCATATTATTGTTTCATATATGGAAAATAGAGTAGGTATATTAGCGATATAAAAGGATAATATAGTCATTTTAGGCTTATATTGGTATAGTTGGAACAAATTTGAAAGTACAATGGTAAAGTCACGAGATTAATTAGTAAGTGTTTAATGTCGGCACATTTTAATAAGTACGTAGGTATTGTATACCTTTTATCCAAAATAGGAAAATCAGACGTGGCCATATTAAAGGTAATAAAATAATAACGTGGAAATTACCGTGCCACGCTGTCGGTAACAAGTTACTAAATTGGTAACTTCAAAACGATTTTGAAAATAGAATGATAAAGTCACAAGATTAAATAATAAGTGTTTAAAATCGGTATAAACCAATAAGTAAAATAATATTTTATAGCTTTTACCCCACTTAAATCGTAATCAATATAATATTATAATGAAACTTTGTACGTTTATCAGATGGGCCATAAATCTAGAATCGGCGAATAATGGTTGAATATTAACTAATAGTAACTTCAAAATGAGGAAACATCAAAGATGTGTGATTGTGTCAAAAGTGTAAACAAGAATACAAGATGCCGCTTTAAGAGCTGGCGAAGATTTTATCCAAGCTAGTTCGTTTAAGCCTTTTAGAGCTTATTTATTGATTTTTTTTATTAAATTATATTTATTTAACAAATGATATAATAAAGACAATTGAAGTTTCATTACTTAATATTTTAAATCATTTTTTTAATTAAGTCATAAACAAATATTTTTTATATAACTTAATAACTTTAAATTTTTTTAATTAAATCAATTAAGTTAATGGTATTAAATCAATTAAATTTTTTTGCATTAAATCACGTTAGCTAACAGATTATTTAATATAGATAGTTTCATTTTTATCACTTAATACTTTAAGTTAATTCTATTGATTAAGTGAAAAATAAACAATTTTTCAAATAACCTAATAAATTAACAAAACATTTCATATTAAATCGATTAAGTTAAATTAGACACCACCTAAGACCCAAAAATGCTAACACACTCGTGGTAACAGTTTGATGCCTAGAACTGCTACTATGTTCGTATTTCACAGAAACAAAATTTGCCTCAAGGGAGAACAATGGCGGATTTAGAAAATTCGACTAAGATATGCACACAATTTTTAGTAGAAAAATAATAAATTTGATTTTTCAGGTTTTGTTTATCCGGGTCGGGGTCTTTTTTTTAGGTTTGATTGGTTCATATCGGGTCTTTTCATGTTTATTATGCTCATAACCAATATATAAAATCAAAATTTATCTTACGGATTTATAATACAACGACCCATACTATATCCAAAATAAAAAAATTAACATGGCAATTTATTACATGTATAACATAATAAAAATGAGTCGTTGCATTATGAATCAAAATGTATTGATATCAAACACAATGTAAACATAGGAATATTATTAATCCTTCTAATTTTATTGTAAATAATATATTAATATTACAACATTTTTATTATTTGTAATAAATGGGCTAAATGTGAAGATAACAAAAGAAATGAAAGAAAAAACATTGTAATATTTATAAGTTATGTTTTTTAGGTGGGTCTTGAGACAAATTAAATGGGCTCAAGTAGAAAGAAGCATACATCACAAATGGGTCACATTAAAAAATTAAACCCTTGCATACCATGTGTTCCAAATAAATCCGCCCTCAGGGAGAACATGAAATTATTTCAGAATAATTTGTTAACTACATCTTTGAAATAATTGGATCAATTTTAATACTCTATTATGAAGTGCAAATGAAATGGCTCCATCTATTTATAGAAAATCATGTAACATAAAAAAATGCATGAGTGGTCTAAAACATTTGAAGTTTTTTATAAAGTCCGCTAACAATATACAAATGTTAAGAGCATTACAGATAACTTTAAACTTTACGTACAACAAGATATAAATAGGCAATGAGACATTTCAGAAAGCTCTATAAGTATAACTATAGTTTTAAACTTTTAATTGTGTTAGTTTATTAGATGTTTCATTAACAGTTTAATACTACAAGCTAACTCAATGAAGCATTTGGGAAAAGTTTAATGTATACTTCTTTTTTATCATAAACCATATCAATCAATTTTAACCATTCATTTTTTTCATCTAACAAAAAAAACTTATTTTTTTATAATTAAATATTTTACAAATCGTTAATCGTTACGCAAAACGCAACATACCATCGCGACGAGAATTAAATCATCAATATATCAAGGGGCACATGTATATACTTTCGACGAACTTTTTTATTTTATTTTCATTCACGTCTGAGAAAATAATATATGATTCGTATCATGAATCATATATGATTTTCAGAAATATTATATGATTCGTATCACGAATTATTGATAATTATATGATTCGTATCACGAATGATATATAATTATATGATTCATATCATGAATCATATATAATTATATAATTATATGATTTCGAAAAGTCATATATGATTTTAGAAAATCTTATATGATTCATGAACGAATCATATATGATTTCAGAGAATCATATATGATACGTGAACGAATCATATATGATTTTCTCAGACGTGACATAAGAAAAAAATCGAAAAAAAAGTTTGTCGAGAGTATATACATGTGCCCCTTGATAGAAAGATGATTTAATTATCATTGCAATGGTGTATCTTTTTTCGTTTAGCGATTTACCGTTTGTATGATATTTAATTTTTTTAAAAATATGAAAAATAAGTTAAAAGAAAATAAAGTATTATAATTAAGTAATTGAGTTTATGTTATTTTAATGATCCACGATCTCAACAGTTTAATACGTTAACTCAATGAAGCATTTGTATAAGCAAAGTTTAGCTCGGCAGCCCGAGAATAAGTGGGCTTAGTGCAGCCCAAGTTATCACATAATTCATATGGGACACCACGGTGTTTTTTGGAAGAGAAAGAGAACAAAAAAGAAGCGCATTAGCGCATTGCATGTTTTACGTCAAATTTTTATATGAGCATCGATTGAAATGCTTAACCGATGTGTTTAATTATATGCTTAAATTTATTTGTTATGATTTTGTTAGAGATAGTAAAGGAGCTTGCTTCTGCACAAACTAATAATTAGTTGCCATATCTATTAGACATATAATGAGTTGGGTTTCAAATATGGACCTTTGATAGAAGTAAATACTTGTGGCAATTCTTAATGAAGACATATGAATTGCATTTTTTGATCAATGTTGGTTAGTGTTTCATTTTGGCTTTTCGTCGTTGGAGTTTATGGTTTCGGGTAGATAAGTGAGATCTGTGGCTTTGGTTGCGGGGATAAGAGAGATGGATGTTAGGGTTTCAGACAATGCATCGAGTCATTATAGGGACTCAAGAATTAAGAAGAATGGCGGGATTACAGCTAATGGTGATCCAAATGAGATGACAGGGTTTTCTTATGTCGATTTGGCAAAGAAAATCAGGAACATTGAAGGGAAAATATTGAGGAATGATGGTCACCTTCGTACGACTGTTAGGGGTGATGAGATCAAGCGTACAACTCCGCTGAAGGTGGTGTCTTTTGAAGAGGATATTGCTACTCAGGTTCCAAATGTTGATGACTCTTATACATTGAATATGAGAGCTGCTGGAGGCGATGTTTCTCCTAGGACAGTTGGTTTGCAGCTAGGTGATATATGTGTTGAATTTGAGACGCAAATGGGTGATGCTACTGATGTGATGAGTCCTCCTCCTGATCATGGTATGGGGAACCTTTCTTCACCCAAGAAATCAGTTATACTAGCCAATAACAAGGCTGATATGAACTCTTCAAGGGACGACTTGAACTTGCAAAGTCTTATAAAAGACACTCATAGTACAAGTGATGCGAACACTAAGATGAATCAAGGGACATTTGTGGGTTTGTTTCAAGAGCCGAAACCAGCAAGTCCTAAGAGGATTGATGATCCGATTATTAAAGGGTTTCAAGAGGTTGAGGCTCGATCTTTTGCTGCTACTGTGGCAGGAGAAGGTACAAACCGTAAAGCTAAGACTCGAAAGGTTGTAAACTTTCGCCCTCTGATGAAACAGGATAAGTGTGATGATACAGATTTTGTCTTGCCTGTCGAATCGTTCAAGGGGGTTAAGGATAAATTTGCCAACTCTTTGGTGGGTTTTTTTTGTTGGAAAAGTCATTGCATTTCCTTTGGTCCAGAATTATGGGACCAATACTTGGCAGAAGTTTGGCTTCCAAAAGATGATGCGTGATGATGACGGGTATTTCTACTTTAAGTTTAACACGATCGAAGGTTTGGAATTGTGCCTTGAACAAGGGCCATGGATAATTCGCAGTGTTCCTTTGATATTTACGAAATGGTCCCCTAACCTTAACCTCACAAAAGATGCAGTAACTCATGTGCCGGTATGGGTAAAGATGCTAAAAGTGCATGTCGTTGCATACACCGAGGATGGGTTGAGTCTAATTGGCACACAAATAGGTAGGCCTATTGATGTAGCGTGAAACAAGGATAGATAATTGAATCTGTTGATTCCTAGGCAATACCAGAAACAATCAAAGATAGATAAATTGGATCTATTGATTCCAATGAATGTTAGAAACAATTTCTTCCAACTATCGTTGATTCAAAAAGAATACCGATAATCAGGTAAACTCCAACAATCGTTGATTCAATGAATACCCGATTATTTGGATGAAATCGAACAATAAACCCTAACTTGGATTTAAGTTGATTAACAAAAGACTAAAAGTCTGTAATTTTTATTCATAACTCAAAACTGAATACAATAAACCTCAAGCCCTATTTTTATAGGATAAACTAAACTTGGACAAAAAGATAAAAATTATTTAAAAAAAACACAAAATAAGATTACTAAATAAAAGATACCAAAAATTAAACTAAATAAGCAGTTTATTTTTTATGTTCCTCCATCATTCTCCCTCACTTCAAAAAAACTCGTCCTCGAGTTTGTGTCGCTCGTCCTTGTACTCGTAGCATCCAAGTTTGCATCTCTTGCATCAAGTTTCCTTTCTTTAAAATGACTCGACCACGAATCTTGATCGTCTTAAAACCCAACTTATCGATCATGATATTTTGGATCATTGTAGGACAAAGATTTTTAGCCACAACTACAGTGTCTTCAATATTGTCTTCTTCCCCACCAAATTCTTTTTTCGCCGTAAATCCTTCTTTTTCCTCAATGACATCTTCAATGTCTGTGTCATAAACTAGCATCGGTTCTTCTTCATATTCATCAAATATGGGAGGTCCATCATAATCATCACTAGCCGCACCATAATCTTCCCATTCATCAGAAGAACCATCAACCTCAAAAAACGGATATGCTAACATCTTAATCAGGAACTTCGGCTCTTGATACCAACTGATGTAGCGTGAAACAAGGATAGATAATTGAATCTGTTGATTCCTAGGCAATACCAGAAACAATCAAAGATAGATAAATTGGATCTATTGATTCCAATGAATGTTAGAAACAATTTCTTCCAACTATCGTTGATTCAAAAAGAATACCGATAATCAGGTAAACTCCAACAATCGTTGATTCAATGAATACCCGATTATTTGGATGAAATCGAACAATAAACCCTAACTTGGATTTAAGTTGATTAACAAAAGACTAAAAGTCTGTAATTTTTATTCATAACTCAAAACTGAATACAATAAACCTCAAGCCCTATTTTTATAGGATAAACTAAACTTGGACAAAAAGATAAAAATTATTTAAAAAAAACACAAAATAAGATTACTAAATAAAAGATACCACAAACTAAACTAAATAAGCAGTTTATTTTTTATGTTCCTCCATCACCTATGATGTTGGATGGATTTACGAGTGAAATGTGTGGTGATGCATGGGGGCGTATTGGGTATGCTAGGGCTCTTATTGAAGTGAACGCAAATGTGGAGCTTAAAAAGGAAGTAGTTATGGCGATTCCTTTAGAGAATAATATGGGACATTCTAAAGTTACCATTAAATTGGAATATGAGTGGACACCCCCGATGTGTATGGACTGCCATATATTTGGACATGATAATGCTCATTGTCCTAAATGTGAGCAAGCTACAACTGCTTCTAGTGTGCAAGCTATAGATGATGAGGGTTTTGTGGTTGTTTCACGAAGGAGGAGGAGAGGGCACAAGGTGGGTAATGCTAATGTTAAGGTGGGTCCGAGAAAGGAGTATAAGGCTCTTACGAAGAAAGTAACCTTTACTAATGCATCTAAGGAGCAGGATAGTAACATTCTGAATCTGAAAAACTCATTTGTTACGATTAGAGAGGCTGATGATACTCCTATTATGAATATAGGAGAAACGAGTGAAGTTAATAAGACGGGTAGGGTTGTGGTGAAGGAATCGGATAGTGAGATTGAGGAGGTCTATACGGATACTCATCCATCAAAGTCAAGCGTTAATGTTCATTCGGGGGCAAGCAGTCCCACTGTCGAGGTTTCCAATGTGTAGTATAGCCTCGTAAAATATAAGGGGTTTGAACCGCACCCCAAGCAAAGTGAGGTTCAGCACGTGTTGTATGAAAATAAGTTGAGTGTTTGTGCTATTCTTGAATCACATGTTGATGTTGCAGCCTTGTCTTTGTGTGTTATAAAGTTTTTAGATCATGGGATTGGACGTCAAATGCTCGCTTATGTTCTAAGGGTTGTCGAATTATCCTAGGTTGGGATAGAGATGTTATTGATTTGTTGGTTATTGCTCAAACGGACCAGGTTCTTCATACTAAAATCCGTCACAAGATTGCTAATAAAACTATCTACTGCTCCTTCGTTTATGCTGCAAATCAGGCTCGTGTTCGTAGGCAATTATGGAGGAATTTGGAGATGCATAAGGTGTTCGTTCGGGATGAACCGTGGGTTATGATGGGGGACTTTAATGTTGCGCTTAGTATGGAAGATACGTTTTCAGGTGCTTCCACTATGACTACAGACATGACGGAATTCAAAGATTGTGTTTCGAATCTTGGTGTGCTTGATATTAATGCATCGGGATTACATTATACTTGGAACCAGAAGCCACGAGGTAATACAGGGGTTTTGAAAAAACTTGGCAGATGCTTGGGTAACATGAGTTTTATTGACTTATTCCAGGGTGTGCATGTGATTTTCAGCCATACCGTATCTCTGACCACTCACCCGTGGTTTTGATTATGCCGAATATTCAAGTTGCTAAGCCAAGGCCGTTTAAGTTTGCTAACTTTCTTATTCATAAAATGAAGTTTCTTGAGCTCGTGGCTAGCTGGTGGGACTGTACGGTTGATGGTTATTCTATGTTTCGTCTCGTTAAGAAATTGAACATGTTAAAGAAACCCCTTCGAAAACTTGTCCATGAGCATGGTAATTTACATGACAGAGTTGCTATGCTTCGTGTAGAGCTGGACACAGTCCAGAAGGATTTAGATAGTGACCCAAATAATCCTGATTTACGAGAGGAAGAGGTGTGACAACCCAAACCCGAGGTCATTTATTTAATATTATATAGTATTATTATTACGAATAATTTTGAAATTTTTGATGAGTTGAATGGAATGACGATTGATGGTTTTATTTAAAACCGACGTTGGAGGTCTTATTTTATCTTTTTACTAATAGCGAGGATTATTAGTGACCACGATATCGACGTATGCCCGAGATTTATGTTTTATCATTTGTTGTTTCGATGTTTATATTTTTGACGTTTTTATTTTAAGTTCGTATTAAGTCGAACCGGGATCATATTAACATCATATTTTGAGTGCGTTTTAACTTTTGAAAAGTATTTTTACGAAACCCGAGCCTCGTAAATATTTTCAAAATTGACAATTTACATTTTCCACCCTTACAACTATTTAATTGCATTTTGGAGCAAAACTATCACAAATTGGCAAAACAAGTCCATCCACCCCACTATAAATAGATTTTCCACTTAGGAAAAACACATAGAATGCATGTGTATAAAAATTTTTCTTTCTCTCTCTCTTTTGTTCTAGTAAAACCGTACACCCCCCTAATTAAATCCATTTGATTTTCAAAATTTAGCTTGAATGAAGCTAAAACAATTAAAATGCCATGTTAGAAATTCAATGGTGATTCTAATGGTGTAATTTTCTTGAACATTCAAGAACTTTCATTTTTTTGATGATGATCCATGAAGGTTTGATCCATTTTTATGATGATATATATATGTTATTGTTATTATATTCAAGAATTTTTGGTTGCATGTTCATTATTTTTGAGTGGGTAATTTTTGTATGATCATTTAAATGTGTTATGGGTTAGTTATGTTGTTGGTAATGATACTAGGATGATATTAGGCATATGGGAATGATTAAAATGTGATGAAAAATTAATTTTGAATGATTTTTAAAAGTATATGTTTAAACAGATCATTAAACTTAATTTTCTGAAAATATGAGTTTGAGTTTGAGATGAACTAACTAGATATTGTTGTAGATAATTCTTTTAGCTTCGATTTGATATAAGATAGAGCTTCTAGCTCCAAACGAGCGCGAAGTTATGATGTTTTGATTATTCGTGTACCGGAAGACGAGTATCGTCACAATATATAATTGTTGTCGATATTTGGATCGAATCTCGGAGACTATAAAATGGATTTTAAAATGAGTCATGGACTGATTTTGAATGATAAGTATGATGATGTTGAGTTATTTTCAAAGTTGAGTGTCGGTTTTATAAACGGAGAAAAATAAATGGTTTAAAAGACTATATGAGTTGTTGACGTAAAACTGTCCGGTTTTTGTAGTTCAAAGATGTGTCGGGCAGGTAACTTTAAAAGTAAAATCTTTTGATGGGCTTTTAACATGTCTTTCTATATATAGTAAGTGAGGTCTCTGATTAGTATCATAAATATTTGATGTGTTTAAGTGGGGTAAATGAGATCGTACATTTGGTGTGTACCGGCAGATTTTTATCGAAAGAATTAACTAATAGTAAGCACATAGAATGAAGTAAAAGGTCAATTGTATTGTTTTCATTTTTGGGTTGGGTGTGATTTTATGATTTTGAGTTTGATGTTATTAAGTATGGATTTTATTCGAGTTTATTATTGATGAACGCGCCTTATTTGATAGGTTGCGGTTTTTGTGTTTATCGGGCATCAACTATCGTCGAAGATCGTCTTACTACTGCTATTACTCCAGGTGAGTCTATAGCCTCGCTTTTGTAATTGTTTTGAATGATTTTAAAACCCGCGAGGGGGATACATGCTATTTGAAAGTAAAATGAACACAAATCATGATTGATTGTTTGGACCCGAATGTTGCCTTTGTTGCCTTTGTTGATTTGAATTGTATAAGTACCTAATTTGCAAAAGTCCCTAAATTCATAAGCCGTTAACTATCTTCTGAATTGATGTTGTGAGTTGGGAATAGCCGCTTATTCTAATAATAGTACTATTGGGCTGACGACCCTATCTGAGACCAGGGCTTTACGCTGAGTAACCCGCTGGGAAGGATAATTTTACGAAAATGAGAATTGGTATTCTTGCAAATGATACCCTAGTAGGGGCACTGGAATTTCATCTAGTCATGCCGGCTTTAGGCGTGGGTGACTAAGTTAAGGGGTCGGTGTCATGAGCTTAATACAATTCAATAGCTATTGCTATATACCAGATTGCCTGAATAATAGATTGTAATGATCAGCAATTCTATTAAATGATCTTGATTGATTTTTTTTCTTGTGTTCAAATGATGATTTGGAAAACCTATAGACTCGCTCAACCGTTGTGTTGATGATTTTAAGCATGTATTTCAGGTATTGAAGATGATGAATTGTGGAGCTTGCTGGAGAAGGATTGCGGGATTGCTTTTGTGGTGACTGGTCTAAAACAGATTTCTTTCCCTTTTGTCATAAAAATAATATTGTACGGTCGAGTACTTTGGTAAAGTGTTTGTGGATTTGATAAAGTTTTTGGGGGACCTAAATATTACTTTGATATTTCTAAAATTGTTTTACTTGAGATTGAAAGTTTTAGACAATGGTTAAATTATATCCTTTTATATTTCAAATTTATCATTTTAAGTTTGTTCAAAATGTCTTGTGTAACAATGTTTGTATTTAGCACCCAAATGTGTATTTCCACTGTGCAATGAAATTTGGGGGTGTTAGAGGAGGCGATTTATGTTCATCCTTTTTGTGAAGCCAAACTTGACGAAGAGCGATTTTTGAAGCAGAAAGCTAAGGTGGGTTGGCTTAAAGAGGGGGATATGAACACGACCTATTTCCACAAAACCGTTAAAAGCCAAAATCATCGAAGCCGAATTGAAGTCATTAGGGATTTAGAGGATAATGTGTTTTCTGGTCCCACTGTTCATGAGGCTTTTGTGAAACATTACACCACTTTCCTTGGCACGAGCATGGAATGTGGGGTTTTAGACACTAACAATTTATTTTGTAAACAGGTCTCGGTGTCTTCGTATGAGTCCATGGTTCGGGAAGTTACTGATGCTGAGATAAAGGAATCTATGTTTAATATTGGTGATGAGCGGGCTCCGGGACCTGATGGTTATACCTCAGCTTTCTTTAAACGAGCATGGGATATTGTTGACTTCGATGTGTGCATGGCTATTAAGCAGTTTTTTGTGAATGGTAAACTTCTCAAAGAGGTGAATCATACATTCCTTGCGCTTATTCCGAAGGTTGCTACGCCGTGTCGTATTAATGATTATCAGCCTATTTCTTGCTGTAATGTGCTTTATAAGTGCATTAGTAAGATTATTACTAACCGGATCATGTCGGGTATTAAGGATGTTGTGAGCGATAATCAATCGGCGTTTATCCCGCGAAGATGTATATCAGATAATGTCCTTATTACCCAAGAGTTAATGCTTAATTATCATAGGAATCGTGGGCCGCCCCGATGTGCTTTCAAGGTGGACATTCAAAAGGCTTATGATACGGTGGACTGGAGATTTTTGGAGGAGATTTTTGGGGTTCGGTTTTCATCATACCATGATTGGTTGGATTATGGCTTGTGTTACGACGACGTCTTTTTCTATTAGCCTTAATTGGAAGATTAATGGGTACTTTAAAGGGGCTAGGGGGCTTAGACAGGGTGATCCTATGTCGCCTTATCTTTATACCTTGGTTATGAAGATTCTTACTCTTATTCTTCGGAGACGGGTTCAACGGTCTACTACATTTAGGTAATCATAAGCATTGTGATGAGCTTAATATCATTAATGTGTGTTTTGCGGATGATTTGTTCATGTTTGCTAGAGGAGAGGTTGAATCCTCTTGTGTTATTATGGAGGCGCTTGATGAGTTTAAATTGGTTTCTGGTCTTGTACCGAGCATTCCTAAGAGTACGGTGTTCTTTTGTAACGTGAATGAGAATTCGAAAAGGGGTATTCTTAATATTATGCCTTTTCTCGAGGGTACGCTGCCGGCTATGTACTTAGGGGTGCCTCTCATTTCTTCTCGGTTGCTTGTTAAAGATTGTAAAGTTCTTGTTGAGTGGGTCAAAAACCGGATTGGGGATTGGAAAAACAAATCTCTATTGTTTGCGGGCCGTCTTCAGTTGTATAAGTTGGTGTTATCTTCAATGCATATTTATTGGGCGTCGGTGCTTATTATTCCGACTAGCATCATTGATGATATCCAACAGCTTATTCGCGGTTTTTTATGGTGCAATGGTGAGTTAAAGCGTGGTAAAGCCAAGGTAGCCTGGAATGTTATTTGCCTCCCACGTAGCGAAGGGGGTCTTGTTTGAGAAATCTTGAGGCCTTTAATTTTGCTCTTATGTATACTCATATTTGGAATATCGTCTCTAATAAAGAATCTTTATGGGTGCGATGGATTCATGTTTATAAGCTTAAAAATCGCACTTTTTGGGATGTTCCTATCAAAGCGGATATGAGTTGGGCGTGGCGAAAGTTATTACACCTCTGTGACATGGTTAGGCCGTTTATATGGTGCCAACTTGGTAATGGTAAGACGACGTCTGTTTGGTTTGATACTTGGGACTCTCAATGCCCGCTTAGTAGGCTGCTTACGCCTCGTGATATCACTAGAGAGGGATTTTCGCTTAGTAGCAAGGTTGTGGACTTAGTTGTTAATGACCAATGGGCTTGGCCACAAGCTTGGCTTCTTAAAGCCCCAAATATTGGGAATATTCAAACTCTTGTGCTTGTTCAACATCAGCCCGATAGGGCTCGTTGGAGGGACGCAGATGGTGCCTTGCATGAGTTCTTGGTTAGTAGGGCATGGGAGGCGTTTCGCCAGAGAGGTAATGAGGTGAATTGGTTTAGAGTGGTTTGGTTTTCACATTCCATCCCTAGACACAGTTTTCACTTGTGGTTGGTCGTTCGTCAAGCTCTTAAAACGCAATGCAAATTGATGTCGTGGGATGTGGGTGGTTGTTTCGTTTTGTCTACCCGGTGTGTGTTGTGTGATCGGGTGCCTGCTTCTCACTCGTATTTGTTCTTTGCTTGCCCGTTCGCGACTAAGGTATGTGGTTATATTCGACATTTGGCTGGTATGGAGAATGTTCCTCCTAGCTTACATGATATTCTTTTATTTCTTATGCCGATCTCGACTAAGAGAACGACGTATAGTATTATTTGGAGACTTATTGTTGCGGCAAGTACTTATTTTATTTAGATGGAGCGTAATAACCGGTTATTTAAGAATACTAAGAAGTCTCCGGAGGATATTAGGGATAGCATCATGGTTGTCATTCGCTTGAAGCTGTTGAGATTTAGATTAAAAAATACAGTGTCGGTTAAACAGATTCTTATTTGATGGAATATGCCGAAACATTTTAGAGTGTATGGCAAGTAGTTACCTTAGTTTTATCTGTTCTTTTTTGTTGTCTAAGTCTCATGGCATGTCATAGACTTAGGTAGTTGTTTAAGACTTGCTTGATGTTAATGTGGCATGCAGCCACATTTCATTGTACTTATATGTTTATATGAGTAATACAATCTTTATCGATGTAAACGTGTAAGAATAAGAAAAAGCTATCAAAGCTAAGCCACACTGTATGATTAAAAAAAATGACATACATTTATTACACAGTTTTGCTATACGAATTTACTCGTAATAAATAAATATTAGTATATTACACATTGAATAATTTTACGTAAATCAGCCCAAGTTGCTATTTCGAAGTTTTAAACAAGTCACACGACCCTTTACAAAAAAAAGAAGGGTACATAATTCTTCTACACTAACTCATTCAACTGACTTTGACCTTTAATCTTGAACTTGGAATTTGGTTGATATGTTTAAAATAGTAATTTAAAATCAATAGAGAAGGACCTAGAAGTTTTGAAGGGAAAAAACCAATGTTTTAAAAATCAGGTTGACTCGGTCGGTTAAACCGGCTGAACCGTGAACCAGCTCGAAGACCGGGCTGAATGTGACCGGGTTTTTGCTTGTTTGAGAACCAGATTGAACCACCGGTTTTTCGTTGAGCCGGATTGACCCGGTATTATAAACCCGGCCGGGTCACGAATTTTTATAAAAAAAATATTTCAAAAACTTTTTTTTCATAAATATTTTTAAGTTTAATGATAAATTAAAATGATAGTAATTAATATTAGTTGAAATAAAATCAAAATTAACTTAAAACGTTATCTAATATTATTTTATTATTATATATTACAAATTGTAACTATAAATTAATTATTTTTGCATACTTGTATTATAATGTTATAAATATATAACTAAAAATTATGAGTAAAAAATACATATTGTTCATCTTTTTAATTGAACGGAGATAAATTATAAAATAATTCACTACTACATATTAAATATAAAAAAGATATACATATATATAGAACCGGGTTGATCTGACGGTTCAACCGATTGAACCGGTTGACCCGTAAACCGGTCACTAGACCAGATCAACTAAAAAACCGGGTTTTAAAACATTGGAAAAAACAGAAAGCCACATGAGGCTTTGTTGGTTGCACATTGTTTTATTTTCCACCAAGTCACTTTTCGGACAATTTCGTATAATACTTTTGAATAAGATATACATATCTTATTACTCTTTTATTATAAAGGTGCTTGTGTTGCTTTCATATGAACGTATTTTGATATATTTGACTGCTTTGGCGCCTTGATTAAAGTCATCGTCTTACTTTACCTTTGTTAAAGCAATTAAATTATTAAAAAAACAACAATATCTCTCAGATAATTTATGTGCATACATTTCTCATCATCTTATTTAACTTCAAAACAGAAAGTTAAACGTACAAATTTAAAAAACTCTCCTCGTATTATAACTATAGTGCACATTTTTTATCGGATTGATACAAATAATTGTTCACTTTTAAAAATAAATAGAAAATTCCAATTTCTTTTATCATATTATTCTTATTTAAAAATATTATTACAAATTTTAAATAAATTATAAATTAATTGATTAGATGTAAAAGTGTTATTTTATAAAAATAAAAATATTATATAAAAATAAAGTTTTTTTTTCTTTTTTTAAATACATGATTTTTTTATAAAATATAATTATAAAGCGACAAAAGTCAAACAATTCATCATCCATCATTTAAATATTTTGTTGGTTCCTTCTCCACATGCCGTATATAATTGGTCACTCAGAGTTGAGATCAATATAAACCTTCTTTTTAACATATATCATATCAACCAATCACATTTATTCAAATTAACTTTCCACTTTTTTCTTAAAAATTAAATAACTCACAAACTTTAAATCGTCAAGTGACAAAAAATACACCATTACAACGAAAATTAAATCATCTTTCTATCGAAGGACACATGTATATACTTTCGACGAACTTTTTTTTCGACTTTTTTTCTTAAGTCACGTCTGAGAGAATCATATATGATTCGTCACGAAACATATATGATTCGTCACGAATCATATATGATTCGTCACGAATCATATATGATTTTCAGAAAATCATATATGATTCGTGATATGAATCATATATGATTTTCTGAAAATCATATATGTTTCGTGACGAATCATATATGATTCTCTCAGACGTGACTTAAGAAAAAAAATCGAAAAAAAAGTTTGTCGAAAGTATATACATGTGCCCCTCGTTTGAAAGATGATTTAATTCTCGTCACGATGGTATGTTTCGTTTTGCGTAACGTGTGAGAACTCGTATTTTTCCTGGTAATTAAAAACCATTTATTTATTCGTAATTTTTATTTGTATCTTATTTTACATGATATTCACGTATTACATACCTTGCTTACGTAAATCCCAGAAATTTCGAGAAATTTTAATTTATTTTATATTAATTATTTCTCTAATGATTTAATATAATTTATGGGAGTTTTAGAAATTTTTATTTCTTTTCCAAGTTTCACTTAAATCGAAATTTTTTTGATTTAAATACATTCTCGTGTATTTTATAAAGTTGCTCGAACCGACGGAATGAGAATCGGTAATTTTTATACCTCAACTTGAAGAAGGCAAAAAAAATAAAATATTATTTTCAATAAATATTTCGTTTTTAGAATTTAACTTGCACCGAGTCATAGTTTTTTTTACGTGTTTTATGTAGAATCGGGCTAGGATTTAGAACCGGGCCTAGGTAAATTGGACTATTGGGCCAAGATAAAAAAATATAACCCATACCCTCTTTTCTTTTCTTTTTTTCCTTCCTGTAGATACAACAACAAAAAAAACACGTATTTTTTTTTCTTTCCTTCCTAACCAAAATCAAACCACACTGTGATCTCAAAACCATCACAATCTTCATCATCTATTGTATTTTCAATTATCCAAGTATGTAAAAGTGATCCTTGGTAAGAATCATAACCTATCCTAGTTCAATTTTCCCCATGCATTGCTATTTATTTTAGAACAAGAATGATCAAGTTAGAGTTTATAAGTGATTAGGTTATTGTATTGATTAGTCATGGATTTGGGGAAATATGAATTAAGTGATTTCACTAGCCCTAAATTTTAGTACACCTTGGATTAAACCATACTTATAGTAGTGTGAATAGGGTGTGAATTCAGGTTATGCTTGTTAGGGTGCTAAGAGATGTTGTTAGAATAGCCTTTAGTTGTCATGGTGGGCGAATTTTACGTCTATCCCGGACAACAGTTTGATTAGGTTAAAATCTGTGGCTTTTGCCACATTAGCCACTGTTATATTGACTTATTTAGGTGTTATATCCATCCTACTTGATTGTGGCGAGTCGGATGGTCAACCAACTCATCCGAATGAAGAAGTTATGGCCGAAATAAGATTTTAGCTCAAATATGAAAGTGCAGACTTGTTTAGTGTACTACAGCACCTTAGGTCCCCTAAACTTGAAATTTCAGGTTATGAGGACTTAGTAGGACTTATAACTTAAGTTTGGCCGCTGACCTTGCGTTAATAGCCATCATCAATTGAGTTTTATGACTAACGGTGATCGCCAATTTTATAACCGATTTTTCAAAATTTTAACCTTTCTCCAAGATGGATTTTTTTTTTCATTTAGAAAACTGAGATAAATTCATATGTCTAGGAACGTCGGGTACGAAAATACCTTTCCGACGGTATAAGGTTCATCGTCTATCTCTTCATAACGAAGAAATGGCGGGCATTTTTAGAAACTAGTCTAATAAGTAGCAACCGACCTAAACTAGCGTTTGGTTTAGCGCGTTTGATATAGGTATCGAGCGTTTAGCCATGATTTCTCCCTTGAAGCATTTGAGAAACTTATAATGATGACTTTTGATGCAAAGGTTTAGTGTCCGTTAGTTACATCTAAGTTTTTGACACATAAATGGGTATAGTTGACTAATTAGAAAATTTATAAAGTTTTGCTGATATAGCTGCTGTCCTAGGTTTAAGTGTGTTGAAAAGGTATTTTCAGCCTTCGGATAAAACTACAAAGTTGTCCGGAATGATGTTTTTAGTCACCATCGCGGGAACGGAAGCTTTAGAGTGGACATTTGACCCTCAAAAATGCAAAATACAGACTGTGATGTTTGACTTTTCGTGCAGAATGCATTTTGGTTTTTATTTTTAAAAAGGCATCTAGACTTCAAAACTTTTCTTGAAATTCACAAGATATTAAATTCATGATGTATATGACTTCTCTGAATTTTTTTGTTTTTTTTCAAGAGTCTAAATAGGATTTTTAGGCTTCGCGAAAAGGAGTTTTCTGCATTTTTTTTACTAAGCGGGTAGATGACTAGTTCATTACCCGAACGCCCTTAAGCAAGCCTAAACCTTATGGAATGGATTTGAAATGATCAATACTGATACTTAGGATGTATAAAATCATAATTGATGTGAAATTGAGGTTTAATGATTTGTTATCCGCCCCAAGTCGGAAAAGGCCAAAAGTTGACTATTTTCTATACGTTTAGTCAAAACTTATAAAAACGAGTTCTAAGCTATATAACTTGATGAAACAAGTTTGTATGACCATATTTTGTTGTATTCCAGTAACCTACATATATTATTACAACTTTTCATTATTGAGTCATACTCGGGTCGTACTTTGACTTTTGTTGACTTTTTACGTATTAGGTCGCGGTTAACGTATAATTGGCGTTTTTAGGTTCCAAATTGTTTGAGAATCTTAGTCTAAGACATTTAGCTTTCTTTTTAAGTATTTCCTACAGATTGTGAGCTTTATAGGTCATGTTTACTCTTAGACTCGGTCACTTGTGCAAGTTACTTATGTATCTCAATTTTTACGAAATATTTTGATTCAAACGTTTTATACTTTTATAAAACAAATATCTAAGGTCGTGATCACACTTGTAGGTTGCGGATAATTCTCAAATTATTACTATTGCCTTTCTTCAGCCGGATCTCTATCTCGTCTCATTTTTCCTTTTAAGGTGAGTTCATAGCCCTTTTTCTTATACTTTGTTACAAATTGCGGGGTGAGAATAACATGGGTGGAATACAATGATTTAAAACTTTTGTTATGCTATTCAAGAACTGTATGCTTTCCCCAAATTATACATTTACTTATTGCATTAGTACCTTAGTCAAAAAGACCCTACATCATGAACCGTTAATTCACATTTTGCAAGCGCGAATGTTGTGGATGGATCCATCGGGATTGACAATCCCCGTCCCGATTACCTTGACGCACTTACATTTGATTACTTAAGTATTTTGACTAGATACTTACTAGGGGTAAAACAGTTATGTTAAAGCTTCGGTGTCGTGAGCTATTGCAATAAATAAATAGAATGATTTTGTACGACGGTACTAAATCATATCCTGTTGCTATTCTTATAAAATTAATGTTTGTATTTCACATCACTACTTATTAAACCTATGAATTTCACTCAACTTTATGTTGACCTTTTTACATGTTATTTCTCAGGTAATGCTAATACTTAGTTTTGCTTGGATGGGAGCCCGCAAGATATTTCGCAGCTTGGAGATTTCTGTGTATATTTAAACTTCGGTTTTGGTAAAAACTGTCAGAAGTTTATCATATATTCTTGGTAACTATATGTTACAAAACGATAATTAAATAATATATTTTTCCGCTTATAAAACTCTGGGACCCTTTGTTTAAAACTCTGATCTTTTATGATGTAATCTAAATGTCTTTTATTACGTCATTTTCAAGTCATTTTATAATTTATTGTTACTTGTACCATGACGTGTTACCCCCTTGCTGCCTAGTTGTTCCCTTGCCTGATTTTGGGGGTCTCACAGATTGGTATCAGAGCGATGGTTATAGGGAACTGAGTCGTTTTCAAAACTTAGTCTATAACCTAAAGTTCAAATATTTCATGTTTTAAGTGTCAAACACAGAATCTGCCATTGTTGTTCAATATCTGCGTGGGTAACTCTCTAATCCTTATTATTTACTTTTAATTATCGTTGTAGTATTTCATCTCTTGATTACATTTTGAAATATTACGTTACTCTAATGACGATAATTATTATCTCTTTTCAAAGCCTTTGTGCTTCATGAATTATCATTGGATATTACTTGATTACATATGCTCTTAATGCATTTCTTAAATTCTTGTTCTTGTGAATTGATCTTGTTACCATGATTTTAATTTGCTATGACATTACATACTTGTATTCAGAGTGCGTATGATGCCGACTTTGCATACTCACTTTTATGATTACTATTGCTATTTTATTTATGGGTGATACGACTGACCTCACATACTCGTTCGTTTTGAACCGTCTGTTTTCTCGACTCATTCTTTTACATGTTGTGCATACTCTCGTGATACCATTGTTTGGGATGATTAAGTGTTGCCTTCAACGAAACTTCTGATTTTCATTTTACTACCCTGTGCGGTACTTCTATTGTTAAACCTCTTTAAGATATCTATTTAGATATCCAGTTTACTTTTTGACCATTTGCGATAGGATGTCTTGGAAAATAGTCTATAAACCATTGTGTAGCTCAATGTGCCTCCGAAAAAGACTAAAGGACATCGTGAGAGTCACACATCTCGAAGCATTCCTTGAATCCGTGTAGAATAATATCGTGGGTGTTCATAAAATTGATTGACCTTTACGTCATCATTTTACGCGACACTTGTATATTGATTAAATATTACTTCATTGACCATTCTACGTTTCGACTTCGAATTTCAACGTTTGTTTGTACCTTGGAAGTACCGTCGTCATCTTGTAATTCATTCTCTATTATGTGGCGACTGTTTGGAAACGATTCTACTTCTATAAACTTGTATCCTCCCTTTTCATTAAACATCCTCGCTCCGGGAGTGCAACTCGTTAATGTTCCATTTCTTTCTCGCTATATTTTGTGTTTTTGAAAAATCACGCCGCCAAGAGACCTTCCTACCTTGCATCTTGAAATTTAAGCCATGGATGTCATGCGCCCTTTTTTATTTCTTAGATTCTCGTTGGTATTCTTAAACCATTTTGATACTATGTTTTCTTTATATGCTTAATTATACAATCTAATTTCGTCTTTATGGAACCTACAAATCATGTGTGTACATAAATTCCGGGTCATTACGAAGTTTGATAAATTTCAATGAGTCAAAAAATATACTTTCTGCAGAAAAGTTACATGTAATTTAACGATGTTGAGAAAATATTTTTATAAACTTTAGACATAAAAATATATTTCTACTTGTTGAGACGTTCGTTTAGGACATAAAATATGACCCGTAAATCCTAAAAAAAACGAGCAAGTTACGCTCATTTGAAATTGTAAAACTTAAGAACTTATTTTCTACATATATCTAAAATATCATTTTGTTGACAGATTAGATGCGAGGGCAATTTCATCTTTTTTTTCGTTTCAAGTCTCGAGTAAAACTAGAAAGTTATCCAAAACATCGTTTTTCACCAAATTGCTTTAGTCTTCGAGTCTTAAAAATGTCATTTAGAAAGTCAATTGGTCTGGTCAGACCCCAAAAGTCAAACTTAAAAGTCAAAGCTGATAGAATTTAAAAATATGGTTTGAAGTTCTTGTTTTCACATCTTACATCGTTTGTTATCATCTTGACACGTGTCTCATAACGATTCCGGCTAAACCTTTTGAAATCTTATCACCTTGTAACCATTTTGCAGATTTTTTTTATCAGTTACTCTTTATTACTCTCATGTTAACCCACCGCTATTTTATAAGATATCATTATGTCACCATATATATAAAATTATTATTGTATTACAAATAATTTTACCAATTTGTACTACCGGGCTTTATAAAATACTTGAAAAATACCTAATTGATAATTGACATTATTTTATGATGTATTTTCACAAATTGTTTTACTTTTGTCTTATAAAAGAATTTGTGTAACATTTAAGTTGTTGATTTAAATAGCTAGCGAATTATTTACTCTCTAGAACGTTTCATAAATTAATTCGATACCTATTTAGAAATGACATTTTATATATATTTTAAATATATGACACATAATACTAGTTTGACGAAACTGAGCATCACATTGCTAGTCCTAAATTATGCATGGCCTGATCACCTATGCGTAATTTAGAAGGAGCCATGCGAGGCTGAGTAGTAGTCACCTCAAATATTTTTACAAGAACCAACTTTTTACATGTATTTTTGAAAAAGCTAGATAAAACGAAATTTTAAAAACTTTTACATATTATGCGAGTAGCACCTGTTCGTAACATATGCACATGTTTCCTTACATTTTTCTTGAACAAATTACGTTCCTGCAAGTACATGTTTCTTTACTCAACGATATCTGTTGTACTTATTACCACTCATCTAATTACCGACCATTGATACCAGACTTGAAAGTTTCAATGTTGTTATGCTTCTACACCGACTAATTTTCAGTGAGTAAATTTTGGTATACCTTCGAAATTTCTTCGGACGCGAATAACGATTTATGACTGTACACGAATAGTGATATCGTATATTCGTCATAGTGTATGTCAGACTCTATCGTCTCGAAATTCATTCATTTGAACCATGCGTTGACTTCGCTCTCTAATCACTAAATTTGTTCATTTTAATTATTTTATTTACAAGTGACTTTTTAAGAATTTTCTTCGAATTGAAAAATTTATTAGTGTGGCTTTTCTTTTTTGATCGTGTATGTATCGCCGCGAACTTAATGAGCTGATGTTGGTGAACCACCGACTGCACTCAAGAATTTAACGACTTGTTAAATCCTTTGTTTCCTAATGTCTTATTGACACTTCTATTTCATCCTCTCCTTTTAAAGAGTTCTTACCACACTTGCTTCGTTCCCTTATACCACTGCTAGCATATTAATTGTTGACTATTATTTCTTTTATATTCATTGCTATCTTGTCACATTTTGCACCCGTACATGTCCTATGTTTACCTTTGATTCATTAAACACTTTTATGGATTTCTATAACTTATTATAAAATTTTATGAAACTTTTATACACTTTCTCAAGGATTTTCAATTACCGAAATAACCATTACAAGTAAGAGGTCGAATATATACATCCTATTCTGTATAATTATAACTAGTGTTTAAAATAAATCATGCCTTATCGTTTGAACTATTTGATTTTATCATACTTTACTTTCAATTTAATGAAACTACCGAATTAATTTATATTTCTATTAATGATTTCAAATGATTTGGAGCATAGATTTTCTCTAATCATAACCATAAACCCGAGTTTAAACAATAATTTTATGCAATCATCCAAAAGTTCTTAAGACGATCAAAAATATTGTTGAACTTATTTTACTTCTATTTTGAACGCCATCTTTAAAAAAAGACTTAACGATTGTTTACCCACTAATTATTCAATTTTTTCCTTAATCTCTATATAACATAGTTATAATTCTCCTTACTAGTAGATTTGATTTTAAATCACCAAACACATTGACAAGCCACGATAACTATATTGTCACCATTTTGAAGGTGTCGTAAAATTTTAACACAATTTGAACAAACCTTGTATTTTTATAATCAAGAAAGTACCTAAGCCGAGTTTTAATGTAATACCAAATTCGGTACGGATAATTGTGACAACCCAGATTTTAAATGTCTATATGTAATTCAGATTTCTCCGTTATTTGTCTAGTAAATTAGATTGTCGTGTTTTACGGTTTGCACGATTTGTGATTCCTTGTCGAATATCCATTTTCCTCCATTTAGCGCAACTTGTCCGTTTAAGCGTTTATCGTGCTTTTCCACCTCTAAATATCCACTCGTATTTAAAGACCAATTCAAAACAAAGTATCCTTATTTGTTACGGTCCATTTCCGTTTCCAGTTGAACTCTGGGGACCAGAGTTCCTTTAGGGGGGTCGACTGTGAGAACTCGTATTTTTCCTGGTAATTAAAAACCATTTATTTATTCGTAATTTTTATTTGTATCTTATTTTACATGCTATTCACGTATTACATACCTTGCTTACGTAAATTCCAGAAATTTCGAGAAATTTTAATTTATTTTATATTAATTATTTCTCTAATGATTTAATATAATTTATGGGAGTTTTAGAAATTTTTATTTCTTTTCCAAGTTTCACTTAAATCGAATTTTTTTTGATTTAAATACATTCTCGTGTATTTTATAAAGTTGCTCGAACCGACGGAATAAGAATCGGTAATTTTTATACCTCAACTTGAAGAAGGCAAAAAAAATAAAATATTATTTTCAATAAATATTTCGTTTTTAGAATTTAACTTGCACCGAGTCATTGTTTTTTTTTACGTGTTTTAAGTAGAATCGGGCTAGGATTTAGAACCGGGCCTAGGTAAATTGGACTATTGGGACAAGATAAGAAATATAACCCATACCCTCTTTTCTTTTCTTTTTTTCCTTCCTGTAGATACAACAAAAAAAACACGTATTTTTTTTTCTTTCCTTCCTAACCAAAATCAAACCACACTGTGATCTCAAAACCATCACAATCTTCATCATCTATTGTATTTTCAATTATCCAAGTATGTAAAAGTGATCCTTGGTAAGAATCATAACCTATCCTAGTTCAATTTTCCCCATACATTGCTATTTTTTTTAGAACAAGAATGATCAAGTTAGAGTTTATAAGTGATTAGGTTATTGTATTGATTAGTCATGGATTTGGAGAAATATGAATTAAGTGATTTCACTAGCCCTAAATTTTAGTACACCTTGGATTAAACCATACTTATAGTAGTGTGAATAGGGTGTGAATTCAGGTTATGCTTGTTAGGGTGCTAAGAGATGTTGTTAGAATAGCCTTTAGTTGTCATGGTGGGCGAATTTTACGTCTATCCCGGACAGCAGTTTGATTAGGTTAAAATCCGTGGCTTTTGCCACATTAGCCACTGTTATATTGACTTATTTAGGTGTTATATCCATCCTACTTGATTGTGGCGAGTCGGATGGTCAACCAACTCATCCGAATGAAGAAGTTATGGCCGAAATAAGATTTTAGCTCAAATATGAAAGTGCAGACTTGTTTAGTGTACTACAGCACCTTAGGTCCCCTAAACTTGAAATTTCAGGTTATGAGGACTTAGTAGGACTTATAACTTAAGTTTGGCCGCTGACCTTGCGTTAATAGCCATCATCAATTGAGTTTTATGACTAACGGTGATCGCCAATTTTATAACCGATTTTCCAAAATTTTAACCTTTCTCCAAGATGGATTTTTTTTTTCATTTAGAAAACTGAGATAAATTCATATGTCTAGGAACGTCGGGTACGAAAATACCTTTCCGACGGTATAAGGTTCATCGTCTATCTCTTCATAACGAAGAAATGGCGGGCATTTTTAGAAACTAGTCTAATAAGTAGCAACCGACCTAAACTAGCGTTTGGTTTAGCGCGTTTGATATAGGTATCGAGCGTTTAGCCATGATTTCTCCCTTGAATCATTTGAGAAACTTATAATGATGACTTTTTATGCAAAGGTTTAGTGTCCGTTAGTTACATCTAAGTTTTTGACACATAAGTGGGTATAGTTGACTAATTAGAAAATTTATAAAGTTTTGCTGATATAGCTGCTGTCCTAGGTTTAAGTGTGTTTAAAAGGTGTTTTCAGCCTTCGGATAAAACTACAAAGTTGTCCGGAATGATGTTTTTAGTCACCATCGCGGGAACGGAAGCTTTAAAGTGGGCATTTGACCCTCAAAAATGCAAAATACAGACTATGATGTTTGACTTTTCGTGCAGAATGCATTTTGGTTTTTATTTTTAAAAAGGCATCTAGACTTCAAAACTTTTCTTGAAATTCACAAGATATTAAATTCATGATGTATATGACTTCTCTGAATTTTTTTGATTTTTTTCCAAGAGTCTAAATAGGATTTTTAGGCTTCGCGAAAAGGAGTTTTCTGCATTTTTTTTACTAAGCGGGTAGATGACTAGTTCATTACCCGAACGCCCTTAAGCAAGCGTAAACATTATGGAATGGATTTGAAATGATCAATACTGATACTTAGGATGTATAAAATCATAATTGATGTGAAATTGAGGTTTAATGATTTGTTATCCGCCCCAAGTCGGAAAAGGCCAAAAGTTGACTATTTTCTATACGTTTAGTCAAAACTTATAAAAACGAGTTCTAAGCTATATAACTTGATGAAACAAGTTTGTATGACCATATTTTGTTGTATTCCAGTAACTTACATATATTATTACAACTTTTCATTATTGAGTCATACTCGGGTCGTACTTTGACTTTTGTTGACTTTTTACGTATTAGGTCGCGGTTAACGTATAATTGGCGTTTTTAGGTTCCAAATTGTTTGAGAATCTTAGTCTAAGACATTTAGCTTTCTTTTTAAGTATTTCCTACAGATTGTGAGCTTTATAGGTCATGTTTACTCTTAGACTCGGTTACTTGTGCAAGTTACTTATGTATCTCAATTTTTACGAAATATTTTGATTCAAACGTTTTATACTTTTATAAAACAAATATCTAAGGTCGTGATCACACTTGTAGGTTGCGGATAATTCTCAAATTATTACTATTGCCTTTCTTCAGCCGGATCTCTATCTCGTCTCATTTTTCCTTTTAAGGTGAGTTCATAGCCCTTTTTCTTATACTTTGTTACAAATTGCGGGGTGAGAATAACATGGGTGGAATACAATGATTTAAAACTTTTGTTATGCTATTCAAGAACTGTATGCTTTCCCCAAATTATACATTTACTTATTGCATTAGTACCTTAGTCAAAAAGCCCCTACATCATGAACCGTTAATTCACATTTTGCAAGCGCGAATGTTGTGGATGGATCCATCGGGATTGACAATCCCCGTCCCGATTACCTTGACGCACTTACATTTGATTACTTAAGTATTTTGACTAGATACTTACTAGGGGTAAAACAGTTATGTTAAAGCTTTGGTGTCGTGAGCTATTGCAATAAATAAATAGAATGATTTTGTACGACGGTACTAAATCATATCCTGTTGCTATTCTTATAAAATTAATGTTTGTATTTCACATCACTACTTATTAAACCTATGAATTTCACTCAACTTTATGTTGACCTTTTTACATGTTATTTCTCAGGTAGTGCTAATACTTAGTTTTGCTTGGATGGGAGCCCGCAAGATATTTCGCAGCTTGGAGATTTCTGTGTATATTTAAACTTCGGTTTTGGTAAAAACTGTCAGAAGTTTATCATATATTCTTGGTAACTATATGTTACAAAACGATAATTAAATAATATATTTTTCCGCTTATAAAACTCTGGGACCCTTTGTTTAAAAATCTGATCTTTTATGATGTAATCTAAATGTCTTTTATTACGTCATTTTCAAGTCATTTTATAATTTATTGTTACTTGTACCATGACGTGTTACCCCCTTGCTGCCTAGTTGTTCCCTTGCCTGATTTTGGGGGTCTCACATAACGGTTAACGGTTTGTGAGATATTGAATTTTTAAAAAATATATTTTTGTTGTTAGATGAAAAAAATGGGTGGTTGTAATTGGTTGATTGAGTATATGCTAAAGAAAGGGTCTATGTAGAACTTTTTCCTAGTATTCATTTATCCTTTCAAATTTTTCTCGACTTTACATTTTTTTCTCTAACGATTTACAAACGATTTTTTATATCAAATCGACCACATTAAAAACAAAAAACTCAACTGTAGAGTTTTTGTATCGGCATGTGGCTCCTTCCATTCGATCACAAAGTCGGTCGTCGCATCAAACCAACCAAGTATAAATCAGTCAACCGAATGAGATCGTAAATCGATGCGACTAGCCTACCACACCGTAAAAAGTTTAACCATTTGAGTACATTGAAGAAGAATATGAGAAAAGTAGTAGTTCATTATTCTTAGTGAAAATTACCGAGATGACCCTTTATGTATTTTTATGTCCAGCAGAAGCCTCTGATTTGTTTTACCAAAAACACCCGCTTGTTTGTAGGATTTTTAACGTGAGATGAAAGTAGAACACGTGTCAGGTTGTTACTGGTCGATCTAAATTTAAAAAGAAGTACATACATATTAAAAAATAATAAAAAATTGTTACTGGCCTTGAAATATGTGATTTTAGTTCTTTGGGTTTATTTGGTTAGGTTATGTTTTTTCCGGTTTTAAAATTGACTTAAAGGTGATTTTGTGAATGCTATTCTGTTATTTTATTGATTATTATAATTATACTTGTTTTTAGTCATTTGTGTTATTCTGAATGAGCACTTTATAATAGTGAAAATGGTGTGATGTTAAGTCACGAATAATAAGTTGTGAAGCTCAAAGTAGGTCTTTTAGTTGTTTTTTAACAAATTTTTTCGTATTGAAATTGATGTATATGTGAGTTTGTAAACGACTAAACATCATTGTGTAATTATATTGGTTATATAATTGTAACTCTTTTGATGATCGGTATTATTCTTAACGATCACTTTATAATAGTCTTATTCTTTTTCCAATTTTCAGTTACGAAACATTAGTAGTGAAAGTCGAAACTAGATCTCTTAGTTTTTTTTTGGAATTTTGCTATAAGTTTTTTAATTATTTTTTAGGCTACCCGTGGGTTTTAATGTGTGTATTTTTTTAAATCGATAAATAACTGACATGTGTCCCACTATCGTTTCACGTGAAAAAAACTCGCGAATAAACTAGACATAACAATACATACAGAGTCATCTCGGTAATTTTCACCGAGCTATTTTGCATCCTTTTTTTACTGGCAAGCAAGGGGATTAATTATAACCATACATTACATAAGATTAAATCCATGAAAAAAATTGAGAGTCATTTTTGCCAAAATGTCAAAAAATTGACGGAGTTGTAAATTTTCCGAAGTGATTTTTATCGATGGTGATATTTCACTAGTGATAAAAACAATGAAATATCGCTATTGGTAATGAAATATGATCAGTGATATTTAATAAACATAGTTATAGTGTGATATCACTACTGATATTCATTATTTTATCACTAGTAATATTTTATAAATTTTTTCACTATTGAAAATATTACAATTAATAAAATCAGTTCGAAAAATTTATAACTTTATTCCCTCCGTCCGATTTTTAAAATTTTTGAACTTTTTAGCAAAAGTAATCTTTTCGAATTTTTCTAAATGTTAAGTTAATCTCTATATTTGAATCAAATTAAAATAAATAGTAAAGATTTGTCTTTTTATTTGTGAAAAAAAACAAAGTTGAATGCAAACTTTTCTCTATTCATAATACATTTTGATTTTGATAGTTAAGCAAACAAACAAAAATAATACTCTTCGCGTGTGAATACACTTTGAAGAATACTCTCTTGAAAATTTTTATGTTAATTTTTACTTTTAGATCAAACTAAAATAGATAATAAAAATTTGTCTATGATTGCAAAAATAAACTAGGTTACATTTAAACTTTTCTCTATTCTTACTAGTACGTATATTTTCATTTTGACAGTTAAGCAAACAAATTTAAATAATGCTCTTCACGTGTGAATACAATTTGAAGAACACCTTTGATCACTCTCTAATCTCAATCAACACTATTAGCTGTATAAAATAACTCCTAGAAATCAAAGTCTCACAAATACTCCGAATCAACAAATTTTATAAAAATTATTCCTACCAAGACCAAATCATTTTACAAAATTTCCAATCAAACTCTCTCCTTCCTCTCTCTTTCCTTCCACCCCTCTCAACCGCGTTTTTGACTTTTTTCCCCCTTCATTTTAAACACACCTTCACACACACTGAATTCACACACACACATAGTTATTCAACCATGACGACTACAACAACACAAAACGGAGAAGATAAACTCATAGCAGTAGCACGTCACATAGCTCAAACTCTAGGCCACACAGACGACAACATGACTGACGACATCCTTCAAATCTTCTCCAGTTTCGACAACAGGTTACGCGAAAAACTCACCCAAAACATACCCAGAAACACCTCCTTAGATCGTACGTTAAAAACCCTCGAACGTCGGATTAGTTCTTACCTCGTCGGAGATGAGCCCATATGGTCTGACCAAGATGACGCTGGTGCGTTTCTGGACGCGGTTGATGAGCTGACTGAGTTGGTGAATGAGTGGGGTGACGTCACGGATGAAAAGATGACGTCATGTTTGGATAAAGCAGAGGAGCTCTTGAGGAAGTGCTGTTGTAAGCTTGAGGATGAGTTTAGGGTTTTGGTTGACCGAGTTGACTTTAATAAAGGAGTTGACTTTTTTGGAGATGAGGGGGAAGAGGAGGAGGTGGATGTGCCGTTAGCGCATCCGGTAAAGGATTTTGATATTACGATTGATGCGCTACCGGCGAGTACGGTTCGCGATCTGAGTGAGATCGCGAAGCGTATGGTGGCCGCGGGGTATGGAAAAGAGTGTTCCGCGGTGTATAGTGTTTTTAGAAGGGGTTTTTTGGAGGAGAGTTTGTCTAGGGTAGGGTTTTTAGGGTTGCGTGATAATGATAGTGATAATGATGTGGAGATTGAGAAGTGGGTTAACGCGATTAATATCGCGGTTAAGGTGTTTTATCCTAGTGAGAGACGTATCTGTGACCGCGTGTTTAGGTGTGGGAGTGACGAGGTTACGGATATGTGTTTTATGGATTTGTGTAGGGTTTCGGTTATGGAGTTGTTGAATTTCGCTAATGGGATAGCGATGGGGAGTAGGACGCCCGAGAGGTTGTTTAAGATACTTGATGTTTATGAAGTTGTTAAGGAGTTGTTACCTGAGTTTGAGGTTTTGTTTTCGGATGATTATAGTTTGTTTTTGAGAAATGAGGCTGTGAGTGTTTGGAAAAGGTTAGGCGAGTCGATTAGGGGGATTTTTGTGGAGTTAGAGAATTTGATACGTCGTGATCCGGTTAAGGCTGCTGTCCCTGGTGGTGGCCTTCATCCGGTTACTCGTTATGTTATGAATTACCTTCGTGCTGCTTGTTCTCGACCCACCTTAGAGCATGTTTTTGAAGATAATGTAGACCAATCTTTAGCATCGTCGATTGCTTGGATTATGGAAGTTTTGGAGAGCAATTTAGAATCCAAGTCTAAGGCTTATAGAGACCCTGCTTTAGCATCCGTTTTCATGATGAACAACGGTCGGTACATTGTGCAGAAAGTTAAGGGCGACGTATTGGGTACAGTTTTAGGTGATGATTGGATCCGAAAACAGAAGTCAAAAGTGAGACAATACCATACAAATTACCAAAGAAGCTCGTGGCATAAACTTCTAAATACTTTGAAACTTGACAACAACTTAGCATCAAATGTTGCTTCTAAATCTTTGAAGGATAAACTTAAGGTCTTTAATTTACAGTTTGATGAGATTTGCAGAACTCAATCGACTTGGGCAATATTCGATGAGCAATTAAGAGAGGAATTGAAGGTTTCTGTAGCCGGAACTTTGCTTCCTGCTTATAGAAATTTCCTTGGGCGGTTCAATAATCTTCAAGATATTGGAAGGTATGCGGACAAACATGTTAAGTTCAGTATTGAAGACGTTGAGGCTCGGGTTGACAATCTGTTTCAAGCAACTGCGGTGTCTGGGAGTAGCAGGAGGTAAAATCCAAACACTCACGTGATTATCGAATTGTTTTGTATCATATTGTTGTATGTAATTGTACAATGTTTTGGTGTTAGCTTATGGATTATTGTTGACTGAATGTGGTCATTTGTATCTATTTAGTCTTGATTCGTGTATTGCTTAGTTGGTTCTTGTGTAAAGTTTATATACAAATGATGTAGAATTTTGATCTATAGTCCATTTGTGTAACAAGCAAATTATCTTTGTCCATTGTGAACACACATTGAGATCTTTCCCTCTAATTTAGGCTTGAGTTTGAGCTAAATACAAGCAAAGCGTTTGTGAAATTAGGCGTTCAAGTAATTATAGAATTGTTGTGTGCTGAATTGCTGTATTTGTGCAATGTTTTGCTGTTAGTTTATGGATCACTTGATTCATCATGGCTTAGTTGGTTTTTGAGTAAAGTTTTATGCACACATACGCAAACCATCAAAGCCAGATCAAGTTCAAGTTGCAATTCTGTTATTTCTTTGTATCTTGGCAAAAAGCATAAATATTAAAAGCCCTCCGTCAACATCAGTCGGAGAAGGCTAAACTTTCTAGACTTAAAGTTTATGGGCTGATAGCGGCTTGATTGATGACGTACCCTGAACCAGTCCTGGCCCATACCGGAAATGTCTGTGTCTTTAGCTTGGTTATTGTATGAAGACGCGTCTGGTTTGACTTGGTCCAAAGCCTGGTTAGGCCTTGATGACTTGATGTTCACTCCTACTCGTAATATTCTGTCCAAATAATCAAGTAAACATCACTCCACTTGTGGTGTAAGGCTGTAAGCTACTTGCAGATTTGTTTTATTTGGCAGGCTACAAACAACCACTTATTGAATAAGTAAACATCAACAGTAAAAAAAGACCCAGGTATAATTTAGTCGATGAAGTAATTCAGAGATGAGAGTGCAAGGCACTTGGGTGTGCGCCCTTGCCGCATCAAGAATATGCATATTTGTTCACTTTAAAAGTTTGAATGGATGTTTTAATCATCAACTCAAGTATCACTAGTATCAAATGTACTATTCTGTTAAATAATCTAATACTAAGCACTGATTTTCCAAGGAGCAATCTTCCTACTTCCCCTATGACCCTGTTTCTTTTTGGTCCTAAATTCTGCATACTGAAGCTTCACTAACCAGCTAGTGGGCCTTTTCTGGGAGCAGATCGATTGAGAAGCTAGACCTCCAAAAAAAGTCGATATTGTGAGGAGAGCTACTATAGTGTACTCAAGCTGGATCGCCTGAGATGGTTAAGTCAATCGATGTGAATTAGGACAAGTGATGGTGTTTCATGGGTGAGCACCTGCATTGACAGAGGCGAATCAATTTCTGCCCTCTTGCAAGTTGCAATCACACTCATTTTTTATCATACTTTACAGATAATAATAAGGATAATTTCACAAGAAAACATTAAAAACTAATTCACATTTATGTTTCATACGACCCTTTTTCCACATAAGAAATGAAAATTTCCAAAGCAATGCTTCTACATCAACTTACACATTATCCCTATTTGTTCAGGATCTAATCATTTCTAATTTGGAAAATTAGAAAGGCCTAACTTAACTGTACTTTCAAACTTCACAAACCATTTGTGGAGTTAGTCAAGCGATGAAATGATTTGTTTCAAGAGGTTTTTAGTAACGTGACGATAAGAGCAGCTTCACTTGGATGAACGCTATCAAAAAACACGTGCGTTGAAGGGTCTGTGCATAGTGGAGTTAATGGTGTACATAACGGCCCTGCTTCCAAGTTCCCGATTCCACAGCATCCCACATTTGTCACTGTGAATCCTGCAGGTAGAAATTAGTTTTTGTGAGCAAACAAGCACTTTTCGTATGATTCACATCATGGATCACTAACTTAACAACTCGTCAAAATTCGTTTCTTATGATTGTTGGGTCATCCACTGTTAAGTGTTATGGTAAACCCTTTTTAAATAGTTGTGTTTTGACATTAAATTATAAATCTATCTTCACTATGTATAAACATTATCAAGTTATATAAACATCTTACATAATCCAATTTATTAAATTATAAAATGGTTCAACATCATAAATCTCTACATGACAAAGAAATTTGAAATGGATTTTCACTAGAGTTTCAAGTTTTTTTTTACAAAACTTTTTATAAACTAAATTAATGATGTCCTTAGAACTATTAAATTAATAAATTGTGCAGCGTATCAACCTATTAAATTACTAATAAGTGACGATTTTATGCTTTTTAAAGGCAATAATATAATATACAGTTAACGCAGTTTATTGACAAAGTGTAACAGAATAAGACTTTGAAACTCCCTAAAGTGTCTTAAAAGTTAATAATATTTTGAAATAATTTTGAAACGGATCCAATATTAATTTGATTTGATAGCAATTCACGTTGATCCAAAATTATGTAATTTTCAGATGGAATAATGTTATAGAATAAGTTACCATATATTTTATCGGATTTTTGAGCATCTGTATCAAGGGACTGTAGATATCAGTGTAGATAATTCGGCTTCCTCCAAGAGAAGATTGCATTTGATGTAGCAAGTTCATGAGCTTTTTATTATAACTTCGAGCATCCACATTCTGATCCTTTAAACACGTCGTTGAAAATCTCGACGCCATTTGAATTGGCAAACACCCCATCGGTGGCAGCCCCGACACCACAAATGTTGTACATCCAAGCTTGTAAAGCTCCTATAACAATTTCAATATATATACATTACAGCATTACTTATGCTTTTAAAATTTTTTTGTTAGTTGGTAGGCAAAGAAAAAAAATTCAACAGTTACATTGACAAAATTTTGAAGCTTCTTTAGCACATAATCCTGATAATCGTTTATATCGAAATCATTTCTTCTAGTACCAAGATCATAGAAACTGATCGTAAAATCATTAGTACCAGCAGTAACTGAGACTAGTGCCCTATTGATTATCCTTTTTACTTCTTTCACCCCCACAAGTGACTTCAACCTTCTAATATACCCCTTAAAGTAAAGCAATTGTCTCGAAACCGGAATCACTTGAGAAACCCTAGCAGTAAGGTCATCAAATCCTGAACCAGCCGAAGCAAAGTTAACTCCAGTCCGAATATCAAAATCAGATAAATGCGGTTGAAGGTACGTGTAATTGTATACTTTATTCATAGCATGGACACCCAAAAGTCAGCCACGAGTTTTCCATTGGAAAATCTGCCTGTGGGTATCCCTCCTGGGAAATCCCGACCATACGGGAGATGGTCGGCTTTTAAGTTTTAAGCTAGTAGATATGTAATTATTATTGCCAGTATCCGACGTCGAGTCACCAAAAACGAGAACTGCAGGGAATAGGTTGGTTAAATTTTTGTTTGGAATAGCGATGGCGAATTTGAGCAGTAACGAGAATATAACGAAAATGAATGCCATTCGAAGTATATGTTTTTCAGTTCATGCAAAACGCTTGTATTTATATTGCAAAAGGCAGACGAAAGGATAAAGGGATAATTTCATATATACCCAATGAAACTTCATAAATTACATATTTCCCCAAAATACAAGTTTTTAATGCATAATGTACAATGCAAATAAAGCATGTTTTGGGGATATATGTAATTTATGATGTTTTGGTGGGGATATATGTAAAAGCCCCAAGGATAAAAATGCGTCGAATACTTATGGAAAATCAGACTAATTATCTCCATAATGTGTAAATTGTTTTTTAAATATGGAAAATGACTAAGTATGTGCCTAATTGCATTCTGATTACATTAGACGTGTCAAATCTTCCTCATGGGCACTTTTTGCCTATTTAAAAAAAAATTGGACACTTTTTATCCATTTTTATTATTAATGGGCTAAACGGGCGCATATGTAAGAAACTTATGGACTTAATGGGTGCATATGTAAAACACTAATTAGGCTACTCGGCGGATATTTTATATTTAGTTTTATCCCCGGCTTTTAAACAAGTATTTTTATTTTTTAATTCTACGTTTTTATATGTCTTTTTTCTCATTTTAGCTTGCGCCCATTTAGCTCGCCCATTTCGCCCGCCCGTTTCGCCCGTGCCCGTTTAGCCCGCGCCCATTTGTCCCGTTGCCCGTTGCCCGTTTAGCCCGCCCGCCCGTTTTGCCACCTCTAGATTACATATATCAATATGAAGAGTTAAGATTTATGTAAACCCATAAATTAGCATAAACCTATTAAACCAATAATAATCACTCATTTTTTTAAAAACCCACTTCCCACCACTTTTTTAAAAATTAAATATCCCACAAACGGTAAATCGTCAAACGAAAAAAAATACACCATTGCAACGAAAATTAAATCATCTTTCTATAAAGGGGCACATGTATATACTTTCGACGATTTTTTTTTTACTATTTTTTTAAGTCACGTATGAGAAAATCATATATGATTCGTCACGAATCATATATGATTTTCAGAAAATCATATATGATTCGTGATATGAATCATATATGATTTTCTGAAAATCATATATGTAATCATATATGTTTCATGACGAATCATATATGATTCTCTCAGACGTGACTAAAGAAAAAAAATCGAAAAAAAAGTTCGACGAAAGTATATACATGTGTCCTGTTGGTGTTTACTTCGTCCCAACCAGGGTAAGATAATCAAACCTAGCTACGTACCAAAACAATGATTACCAATTATCACTTGGAATCGTGTAATCACTTTCCAAAGTAAATTATTCGACCCTAATGCCTGGGTATCACGAATACCTACTTGGGATAAGACCAAATGCAGTTAGTGATTTAGGCACAAATCTCTAACCCTTTTGTTGCTATGTGTTTCTTGTTACTATCTCATTTCATGCAAGTATGATCACCTATTTATAGGTGGAGCACTCAAACCCTAGTCAATGGAATTAAGAGGAATTAACGGCCAATTAAGTTCCTCTTAATGTGCTCCATAATACCAGGAAAGTGGTTACAAGACCAATTAAACGTGGTCATTAACTCCACTTGAATTGGTCAAAAGACCGTTACAAGTGTACAAGTTCAGCTCCAGCATTTGTCTATTCTTCAGTCCCAGTGAAGCATCAACATACACTGAAGGGTGTTACCGCTGAAGCCTTCAGTACTGAAAAGGACTTGCTGATGAGTAAACACTGAAGACTAGTCTTTAGTGAAATACTCCCTGATGAATACCTTCAGTCTAGATTTCAACTCACTGAAGATCATCAGCAATGCTGAACAACTTTAACCACAATATGAGTCAGGGTGTTCAGGGACTTATGGGTGTACACTCCGTACCTCCTTACCCATTCACCAATATGAACTGACCCACAATTGAACTATATTTCCAACAATCCTCCCCAATATAGTACAATTCCTTTTGCATGAAAATTAACATTAACAAAACCGGTGCATCAATGAAAATATCCTAAGGATTGAATTTTCATCTTAGTAAAATACTTCAAACATTCGAGAATTAGGGTGTTCTAAGAATTTAACCCTTCAACTACTTTGAATACCTGAAGATAGAATACACACAAGTTTTCAAATACATAACAACTCCTGACACTACTAACCATGTGTTCATATCCAAATTCATAAATGTTGTAAGAGCCAAGTCCATGCTCCCTGAGGCGGCGAAACCTCAACATTTACATAGGTGGTTCCTCTTTAGATCATGCTCCTGCTTCAACATTTTTTCAAAGACTTTAACAATTGAGAAGTTTATAACTTCATCCTCCTTCAGCAGGTACAAGCACATCCTTGGGATGATATACATGTGCTTCAGTCCCCTGAATGTTCAGCTTTCCACATTGAACTCAGCTCCTAAGTTTCCTCAGGAGGGAGTTGAGTGTCCTAGCATTCAGTGACTAGAGTAGACTTTTAAACCCATCCCTTCAGCAGACTTTATAACCAAGTCTCTAGCCAATCCCTTCGTCAAGTGATCAACTAAGTTTTGTTGAGACCTCACAAACTCTATTGAAATCACCCCATTCATGATTAGTTCATGAATCATGCTATGTCTAACACCTAAGTGTTTAGACTTACCATTGTATATTTGGCTATATGCCTTAGCCAATGTAGCTGCACTATCACAACGGATAGAAATGGGTGCCATAGGTTTGACCCACAATGGAATCTCAAGAAGCAAGTTTCTCAACCATTCAGCTTCTTTGCCAGCAGCTGCTAGAGCCAAAAACTCAGATTCCATGGTAGAACCAGTAATGCAAGTTTGCTTCTTGGATGCCCAAGAAATTGCACCACCACCAAGTAGGAATACCCAGCCACTGGTGGATGAATTATCCTCAGTATTGCTGATCCAACTTGCATCAGTGTAACCTTCCAACACTGATGGATATCCAGTATATGACAACAATAATCCACTGTTCCTTTAAAATACTTCAGTACCCTCTGAATTGCTTGCCAATGCTGAGTACTAGGATTACTAGTGTACATACTCAGTTTACCCACAACAAATGCAATGTCAGGCCTGGTACTAGTCATGGCATACATCAAGCAACCAATCACCCTAGAATACTCAAGCTAGGAGACAGCCTGACCATTGTTAGGCATCCTTTTCTCACTTGTATCCATTGGTGTACTCACTGGAGTACAATCAAAGTGATTGAATTTCTTCAGTACCTTCTCAATATAATGAGACTGAGAAATTACAATACCATCACTTTCATGTTTGATCCTTATGCCAAGGATAACATCAGACTCCCCCATGTCTTTCATGGAGAACTTTGATGACAAAAATTTCTTTGTCTGATCAACCTTAGCTTGGTCAGTATCAAAGATTAACATGTCATCAACATATAGGAAAATGATGACTGCTTTACCAGATTCATCAATTTTGCTATATACACATTTGTCAGCTTGGTTAAGTGAATAACCATTAGACAAAACTACTTCATCAAATCTCTGGTGCCATTGCTTAGGTGGCTGCTTCAGTCTCTATAAGGACTTAATCAGTTTACACACCTTGCCTTCATGACCAGGCATAATGAAACCAAGAGGTTGGTTCATGTAAACCTACTCATCGAAATCACCATTCAAGAATGCTGTCTTCACATCCATCTGATGAATAATCAAATTTTGAATACTTGCTAGAGCAATCAGCATTCTTATGGTACTGATACGTGCTACTGGAGCATAAGTATCAAAATAGTCTATCCCTGACTTTTTTTTAAAGCCTTGAATGACTAACTTTGCCTTGAACTTTTCAACAGTTACATCTACCTTCATTTTCCTTTTGAAAATCCATTTGTTACCAAGTGGATTGCAACCTGGAGGTAGATCAACAAACACCCAATTGTTGTTGCCCATGATGGAGTCTATCTCATCATTGATTGCTTCTTTCCAGAAAGCAACTACCTGGGACTTCATTGCTTCATCAAATGTTTTGGGATCATCCTCAACATTAAAGCAATGGGAGTATTGGTCTGAGACCTCATCCATTGTACCTTCAACCAAGTATAGTTGAAACTCAGGCCCAAAATTCCTTGGAGTCCTACGCCTTGTGCTTCTTCTAAGCTTAGGCTCATGTTGCTGAACCACAACCTCATCAGTGACCCTTTCAGGTTCCACTGAAGCACCAATGTCCTTAGCTCCAGTAGGAGTCCTAAGGTTTGGTCTAGGGACTGATGAGAATCTAGTCTCATCAAAGTTAGCATCTCTTGATTCAATGATTGAGTTTATAGAAACTGAATCATTAGGTTCAATAACATAGAATCTATAAGCCTTGGAATGCTCACTATATCCAACAAAGATGCATTCAATGGCTCTTTCAACCAAGGTTTACACCTTTGGATCAGGGAGTCTTACAACTGCCCTACAACCCCAAACTTTGAGGTAGTTCAAGTTTGGTTTCCTTTTAGTCCAGAGTTCATAAGGGGTAATCTTGTTTCTTTTGTTGGGAATCCTGTTTAATAAATAGCAAGCTGTTAACATAGCTTCACCCCAAAACCCTTGACTCGGTCCTGAATAGGACAACTAGAGTTAACCATTTCCTTTAGTACTCTATTTTTCCTTTCAGATTTACCATTTTGCTGAGGGGTATAGGGGGCAGTCGTTTCATTGATTATTCCAACAGACTGAAAGTACAAAGTATCCATGTACTCACCTCCCCTATCAGTCATTAATCTTTTGATTTGGACTCCTTGTTGTAATTCAACTTCAGTCTTAAATACTTTAAATTTATCTAATGCTTCATCCTTAGTATACAACAAGTAAACATAACAAAACCTAGAAGCATCATCAATAAATGTTACCAAGTATTTCTTATTCCCTAATGAAGGAGTAGAATGCAAATCACGTAGGTCACTATGGATTAGCTCCAAGACTTTAGTTTCACGTTTTACATCTTGAAATGTTTTCTTAGTTATTTTGTTCAGCATGCAAGTCTGACACTTTTTAGTGTCCATGTCAAATATTGGGATTAACCCCATCCTTAGACATATTTTGCATCCTCTTAAAGTGGAAATGGCCCAGTCTAGCATGCCATAGTGAAGAATCCTTCAGTTTACTGGTGGACACTAAGGCTGAACAAATGTTTACACTACCGTTACCAACTGAGTCAATGCTGGTGGTATTTTCACAAACAATATTAAGCTTGAACATTTGATTACTCAAATAAACAAAACCAATAAACACACCATGTTTGGATAAAACAATTTATTAGATTCAATCACTTGTTTATAACCACAATTATTCAAAACACTACTAGAAACCAAATTCTTCCTAATATTAGGAACATGCAAAACATTAAACAAGCTAACAATCTTTCCAGAACTAAACTTAAGATCTACACAACCACGTCCATGCACTAGGGTTGTTGATTCATTTCCCATGTAAAGAATAGATCCATCATTCAGTGACTCATAAGTCTTGAACCAACATCTATCTTTACACACATGAACAGTTGCTCCAGAATCAACCCACCACACAACATCATCATCCTGCACAAAATAAGCTTCCAGATACATATGTAACATAATAAATCTGGTGAGATTCATTAAACATATTCTGACCTTAGTGTTGTGTTGTTAGAACCAATCACTGAACCATTTGTGCCTGATCCACTAGCTTTGTTGCTAGTACCAACACCTTTACAATCCCTTTTGAAGTGTCCAAGTTTCCCACACTTCCAACAAGCCACTGAGGACTTCTTGTTAGGATTACTTTTGGTGTTATCCTGATGCTTACGTTTTCCCTTGTTGTCATTGTACCTGATGGAGTTGTTATGCTCCACCATGTTGACAACTGATGAACCAGCAACATTGTTGCTCTTTGGCTTATCACTTTCATGCACCCTGAGGGATTCCTCAATGCGCAAATGACTGCCCAACTCAACAAGAGTTAATTCCTCCTTTTTATGTTTCAAGGTATGCTTGAAATCTTTCCAAGAAGGAGGTAATTTGTCAATGACACAAGAGACCTGAATGGTCTCATCCATGTTCATTTTATGTTGTGTAAATCTACCAAGTATTCCAAGAAGTTCATTGTATTGTTCCATGACTGGTTTTGAATAAGTCATTTTGTAATTTGTAAAATCACTCACAAGGAACTTCTTACTTGATGCATCCTCAGCCATATATTTGGCTTCCAAGGAATCCCATAGTTCTTTACCAGATTCAGAATTTTGGTAAATATCAAATAAGGAATCATACATACCATTGAGAATAATACCACGACACACATAGTCGTCATTCTCCCATTTGCTCCTTTTCCTCAGTTCCTCCAAAGTAGCATCATCACCACCATTAGGAATGGGAGTAGTCAGCACATACACTACGCTCATTGTAGAAAGAAGAAAGTGCATCTTCTTTTGCCATCTTTTGAAATCCACCCCTTCAAACTTATCCAGTTTGGATAAGTTAGCCACCATATGCTTCATCGCAGCCGCCATTGATTATCACAAAATAATTTACTTTTATTGTTGGTGTTTACTTCGTCCCAACCAGGGTAAGATAATCAAACCTAGCTACGTACCAAAACAATGGTTACCGGATATCACTTGGAATCGTGTAATCACTTTCCAAAGTAAATTATTCGATCCTAATGCCTGGGTATCACGAATACCTACTTGGGATAAGACCAAATGCAGTTAGTGATTTAGGCACAAATCTCTAACCCTTTTGTTGCTATGTGTTTCTTGTTACTATCTCCCTTCATGCAAGTACGATCACCTATTTATAGGTGGGGCACTCAAACCCTAGTCAATGAAATTAAGAGAAATTAACGGCCAATTAAGTTCCTCTTAATGTGCTCCATAATACCAGGAAAGTGGTTACAAGACAATTAAACGTGGTCATTAACTCCACTTGAATTGGTCAAAAGACCGTTACAAGTGTACAAGTTCAGCTCCAGCATTTGTCTATTCTTCAGTCCCACTGAAGCATCAACAAACACTGAAGGGTGTTACCGCTGAAGCCTTTAGTACTGAAAAGGACTTGCTGATGAGTAAACACTGAAAACTAGTCTTCAGTGAAATACTCCCTGATGAATACCTTCAGTCCAGAGTTCAACTCACTGAGGATCATCAGTAATGCTGAATAACTTTAACCATAATATGAGTCAGGGTGTTCAAGGACTTATAGGTGTACACTCCGTACCTCCTTACCCATTCACCAGTATGAACTGACCAAAAATTGAACTATATTTCCAACGTGCCCCTCGATAGATAGATGATTTAATTCTCGTCGCGATGATATGTTTTGTTTTACGTAACGATGAACGGTTTATGACATATTTAATTTTTAAAAAATGAGTTTTTTTGTTACATGATAAAAATGGGTGATTGTGATTGGTTAATTGAGTCTATGCTAAACTAAGGGTTTATTTTTAACTTTTTCCTCAATATGAATAGATTGAGATGATAAGAAAAATGACTTACGCATCTGCCTAATTGATTGACTGTTTGTTTGTATGTAGTATAGCTCATCAGATGCAGACAAAGAAGTAAAATGACATAGCTTATTATCAATGTTTTGAAAATTGGGTTTTAAATTGACCCGGTCGAGTTATCGGATCTGGGTCAATCTGGTTTAACCTGGTTTTCGAAAAAAAATATTTTTTTCTTTACATTTTTAATAATTAACAAAATTTATACTGTATATAAAAACCATAAAAAAAACTTCCGTATATTAAAGATATAAGTTGTTTACCGAGCAATATAATATATAAAATAAAATTCTGTCGTAAATACGTTAAATTTACACATTTTTTTAAAGAAACTCGAAAAAATTGAATTCCGTCCGGGTCTCGAGAACCGCAGTAACCCGGTTCACCTCAAACCCGACGGGTCTAGCCGGGTTTTGAAAATGTGTAACCCGGGTCAATATAATCCATTTTTTCAACCAAAACTTGATTAACCGGTTGATCCGGCCGGATCGATCCGGTCTAAAAACATTGCTTATTACTATTTCTTTAGATACATGTAAAATGTTGCGCTAATGAGATGTCTGAACTGGTCTTAAGTAGATTTGATTATAAACTACATTAAGTGTTGACCGGGTACTTCATAGATATAGATCAAGACCAGTTGCACAGATGGCACCTTAGGCACATCCAAGCAAGAGAAATTATCAACAAAGTCAAAGATTATTTAAAAGTATACTCGTCAGTTGGGATGGATAACAGGTGGTATGTAAAAGTAATGTGCTCAGGGTCGGCCCTGGTACCGGGCGAGGTGGGCGACGACCTAAGGCATCAAGATCTCGGGGGAATCATATTTTAGATTCATGGTTACATTATGATAGATAGAAAAATATGAACAAGCACATAGATGTAAAAATGGAGTATGAAGACTAAGGTAGAAGATTAAGTTTCTTGAGAAAAAAAATGTGAAAACAAGAAAAGTTATACCTACGTGGGGACGTGAGTTATGTGGAGTAAAGTGATTTTCTTGTATTTTGTTTATGGCTTTAAAAGTGATCCTCGAAATTGTTACTATATTTTCAGAAGTCATTATTGGGTTGCATATTAACCTGGCAGTTTTTTTTTCTTTTCTACGTAGTTAACTTTAATTTTTTAGTTTATCAAAATAGAGTATGCATTGTAGTGTTACACTATTACTACGTATTTCTTTAGCAGAGAACTGATGTATATAATCGTTAACTTATTAATATGTCTAGCACTTAGATTTTAATATTATGAAGAAAAAAAACATTAATTGTTCATAATTTTAAATGGCTCTAACAAATCTAAAAAAATATACTTTTTGGCAAGCTTCTATACTACTTTGTACTTTTTTTGCAAACTCATTTGTGGAATACGTCGCTTCCACGAAAGGTTAACATATGTGTGTGACGGGCTTCATTGAGTAGTTTGCCATCTCGGTTGAATTTAAGTTTTCGAGGAGTGCCCTTATCCTCCTATCTTTGCCTGTTTTGTGACAATGAGCCTGAAGATATTGAGCATTGTTTGATTAAGTGTTCCAAGGTACTCTAAATTTAGAGGAAAATTTAGAGTTTGTGGGGTTTAGTTACTCCCATGTATTTCCCATCTTTCTTCATTATGGGTGTTGCCCTTGAGAACATCAGTTGCAGCAAGGCAAGTAAGGTTTTAAAAGGAGTCTTTCAGTGTGCTCTTTGGTGTATCTAGAAGTGGCGTAACAAGGTGGTTGATGCTTAACTAGAGGCTATTGATGGTGTAAAAAATGAAGATATATTGCCCTTCATACAACGGATTTCAAAAGATTAAAGGCACTTTAATACTAATAATCATAAAAAAAATTGCGCAACACTCTATTTTAAAACCTGAGTTAGCTTATGGGGCATCTTTTTATGAGGTCGCCCAGGGTAGCAGAATACTCAGGACCGGCCCTGAATGTGCTAAAGGTTCGACAACCTCAGGGTGACAATACGCAGAGTCACTCATTACCCTTTGAAATAAGCAAGTTAACCTTATTCTTTTATGGTTTTGGCGCGAGAATTCGATATACAGTTTTTGACGGGATAAAAAAATTTCGAATTAAAGATGCCTAATACTACCTAATGAAAGTTGTGAATAGTCTGTTCACAAAAAAATTGTTTAAAATGTTTTCAAGAATGGAAAGGCATTAAATGGTAATGTAGGCCCACCTTTCAGATGTCAACATGTATCAACTACCTCCATTAAGGAAGCAACAACGTACTAGTATAAACAGAAAATGTTTGTGGGAGTAAAAGTTTTGTTTTCTGTCGTTGGTGTAACTTACATTTATGTTTTTACGTTGTTATCAAACTTACAAAGTACATTGCTGAGATTCCTCAACGACCTACATGAGTGCGCTTGTAATTTTGATCTTTATATCAAGCTTAATTGTTTAAAGGGTATCCACACATTTTCATTCAACAAGTGTGATCCATAACACTTTGTTTATACTAATAAGGCATTACAAGGTTGAAAATTTATATCTTGTGTTATTTCTTGGTTAAGAGTTATTATTTTTACAATTGGCGGGAATTTGGGACTTTCAATTGGTATTAGACCGGTTTGATTATAAAACTTTTATACAACCTCTATAGTTTTTTTAAATCAAGATCCAAATATGCTTGAAACTATGCCTCCTATGCCACCACCTTTTAGCCATACCAGTCAAACCAATGTTGATGACATTCCTGCTACTAACACTACAACTACCACCACACCTTCATCAACTGTAAGTGTGAGTGCTAATGAAGATGATGTTCCTCAACTTCTTGATAGTAGAGGAGGATTACACATAATCAATGCCCCCGCCTTTAATGAAGAGCATTTCTCAAGTTAGAAAAGTGGGTTACTCATACATCTTGATGGACTTGAGCCTTTTCTTCTAGAAGTTCTAGAAGAAGGACATTGTGTTCTAACGGGTCCCAACTCCACCCCTGAATGACCTTTAGAAAAACCAGCTAAAAAATGGTCACCAGTTGATAGAAGGTTAGCTAACTAAGACAAAAGGCTCATAACTATCATAGCTTCTCGTCTACCAAAAACACAATGAAGTCCATCATTAAATGTGCTACTACAAAGAAAATGTGTACGATCGGACTGACTTTACCAAATGCCACCACTGTCCCTTCCCGTTATTCGATTTGGATGTCCTTTTAAAACTAGAGACAACAAGATCTAAACCCTCAGGCTTAAGTTCAATGCCTTCATGACACTTGATGGTGAAACGATCAGTCAGAGCTACAACACACTATAAATATTGCTTAATTACCTTGGAAACAATGTTGTTGTCATACCTCAAGCTGAAGTAAATGCCACTTTTGTAAATAGCTTATCTCGGAGTTGGTTAAGTATGAACCAAACCTTAAGGGAAGATAATGTTATAAAACTGACACCCTAGCTCGGTTGTATGATAGGTACAACTATGAAGAAGGTCTTATTGACTATATATGTTAGAACTAACAATTAATAAATCTCATTTATCACGCATAAGAGTAAGCGCAATGAAAGATTAAATATCACATATGCATAAAATAATTAACATAAACAAATTAGAAAACATACCATATTGATCAATAAGAAAAAGTTTAACATAGACCCCTTTTTTAGCATAGACTCAACCAACCTGTGACAACCGCGGTTTTGAGGTTCGTTACTTAGTTTTATTTTGTGCTAGTTACGTGTCTTTACGTGTTTATGTGCTAATTGGTGTGTATAGATTGTGGTTTGGATATCGTTTCCGGTACGGGGTACCTTGTGAGTGAAACGATGTGTGATGATTTCATGTTCATGAGTTCACATGGTAGTGACTATGAAATGAGATGGTGTTATTTAGTGGTTTACGTATACGTATATGTATTATAGAAAATCGTATTTTTATGATTTACGGTTTAGCATTTAGAGGTCTCGGATGAGGTAATTAGTCATATGGATATTTTTCGGGATGGTTTTAAGTCATTTAGGACTTAGTTATAAAGTTTATTTCAAAATTTTAGATTTTTTATAAAAGTGTATATTTTACGTCTTTTACGGTAAAACGCGTAAATCTGACTAGTTTTACGGTTTTGAGGTTTTGGAGGCTTTAGGAGCTGAAATAAATTAAGGAAAATTAAGGTAATATTATTAATACATATATTAATAATAAAAAGGAAAATAAAACGAATTTTAAGGGGTGTAGGGTCGGTTTGGACGCAAGAAAGAAAGAAAAAAAGGAAAAAAGAGAAAAAGGAAAGGGGTTTTTGGGTTGGGCTAGGAATGGGTTATCACACCCTATATAAATTTATACTACACAAAAAAAAAATTCATTATTTTTCACTGGAGATAAAAAAAAGTCGTGGGTTTCATAGAGGGTTTTTAGGGTTCTTCATAATTTTGGGGGTTTTCATAAATCAAAGGTAAAGTCTTTAATCCCTTTTCAATTTAATTGTTTTTATGATTTCTTAATCATCTTATGATGGATTTAGGTTATGGTTTAATTTAAAAATAGTATATTGATGATATATTAATGATAATGTAATGATTATATAAATTAGGGCTTGTAATTAGTGGGGTTATGGGTAATTAATTAGGTTAAATTAATTAAACTCGTTTTTAAAAACTAGACAGAATTTTAAGTCAATTGTTTTGATCATATTGGGAGTTCTACAAACTCTTATTTTGCGATCCAAGTATCCATGAAGGTATTTTAAGTGGCTTTCCAATGCAAGAAACGAGAACTAAATTGGAGGTCGGGAAGTGGGTCAAAACAGGTTACAACAGTCGGAGGTCAAAATAGTTTTGAATTCAGCCTGTTTTCTTTTTATGTTTTGGGTTGTTTGGGTACTTAGGGTTATATTGGGACTTTTAAACGAACATGGGAGTTGGTTTATATATTATAGGAAGTATCTGCATTGGGGCTAAGATTGTGGGTTAGGGTAAGACCCCCTAATCATAATAAACATTTTGTATGTTCAAAATCAGTAAAATCAGGATAGTCAAAAGTATATATATATATATATATATATATATATATATATATATATATATATATATATATATATATATATATATATATATATATATATATATATCAGGGCCTTAACAGTAGCTTTAAGGTTGGGACAAAAAGGAGGAGTTATCTAACATATGTAAGGGCATAGGGTTTTCTTTACAGAGATCATGGGTATGTTTAGGTGGGCGTTTGGCTTATAGTTTGGAGACCTAAAAACCGGGACTGTTTTGGGTAAAATGTTAACGAGACGTGTTATGAAGTAAACTAAGTTAAGGGATTTATAGAGGGGTGTAATGAGATGATTAGAGCATATAAATGAGGTATATATATGGGAGAAGGTTAGATGTCCATCATGGGTTGATAAGCCATTTTAGTATTTGGTTCATGTTTTCATTGTGTGCTTTTGTTTGTTAGCTTTTTGCTAGTGCGCAGATTTTTGGAGAAGTTCAATCAGGTGAGTTTCATAGTCCCATGTCTACTATTGATTTTGACTTCTAGATGAGATGGAAGAGACACTGTCTTGTTTTTATAAATTATGCTGTGAATGTTTTGTGTTTGGTGATGGACTTGTGCATACTTATGTGATTATCTGCTAACTGATTCATGATTGTTTTGTGATTTGACTTGGTACCAAGGGGATGTTGACAAGGCGGGGCCTTGGGGAGGTACATAGATGTGTGAGCATCTGTGGGACCAATGTATAATGACAAGGCGGGGCCTTGGGATTGGTACATAGGTGTATGGGCACCTATGGTACCATGGTGTTTGGTAAGGCTGGGAGCCTTGGATTTGGATTTGGATTTGTATTTGGTTTGGTTTGTTAAATCTTGAATATTAGTTGTTAATGCATGTTTGTATCACATTGTCCATATGTTCTTTTGTTAGTGGTTGTTGTTCACAGCTTATGGTTTGATTTTGGCGTTGGAGTCTAAACCTATGACTCTCACCAACTTTATGTTGACGTATTTTAGTGTCTCTTTCAGGTGAGAATGTGGTTAAGCTTGAGAATAGAAGTGACAAGTTTTTGGAGGCATTAGGATTGCATATAGAAGGAGATCCCCGTTCCTTCTTAGTTTCTTATGTTTGTTTAATAAGTGATACTGTTGACACCTATATGTTTGCTTTGTTTATGTTGATTGTTTGTCTCGGGTAAGTGGTAGGACTGTTACCTACTTACCTAGACTCTTGCATTGTTGAGATATTGTCATGACATTTGTGTCACCATTTTATGAAATTTCTTATTTCATTTAGTTATCTCTATAGACACGCCATGTTGTGATGATATCCATACGTCCCGCTCCATATTCCGCCATGGTGGGGTGTGACAGAATGGTGTCAGAGACAATGGTTATAGAGAATTAGGTTGCCTAGTCGTGTAGCCTAGTCTATAGCTTAAGGGTCCCTGCATATAGGCGTCATAGGAGTATGTGTGCATTTTACATAAATTGATGTGTTTGGATGTTATTTATTGCGATGTTTTGACTAGTATGAATTGAACCATAGTAAGTTCATACTTAGACACATGCTATTTTCTTTTCGGGTTGTGACTAGTTCGGGTTGAACCATAATCATCCACGCTAGTCATTGTCGTATTTTGCTTAAATTGTACATTATAGTACATAATTTGGTACATGGTAGTTTCTATCTTTTGTTGGGTTATTTTATGTACCCGAGAGATATTATTTTCTTTTGATGATTAAGTCATGTTCCCTAAGAATCATGTGGTGGTTCGAGTTATTAGGAGTAGGTGGATATGAAGGGTTTTAAGCTGTTTCCACTTTTACGGGCGACATGACTTATAACTGATTATGTTTTCGTTTTGGATTTAGTCTAGGCTGTTTTAGCTAGACTATGGATTTATGTATTCCAAGAGTTTTATTATGTTATTTTTATAGTTGGAGTCTTGGACCTTATTGGTTATGTGGTTATGAGCTTATGTGAGTAGATGGATTTATGTGTTATATGTTGTAATGATTCTTATAAGTGTCATCATAGGAGGGAGTGCATTGGGGAAAGGGTAATTGTATAAGTATGGTGGCCAACATAGTTATACAAGTACCACAACTTCAATGGGTTCTCAAGTATGATTGCATGAAAGAGGGTTAGTACATGCTTGTATATGATGAGATGTAGAATTTGGGTATACGTATAATATATGGGATTATGTAATGGCTGCATATGATATGGCTATTATTCTTTTTGTGCTATATGTTTTGGGTTATAGTTGTGTTGTGTGATTATGGGGTCACACGATATGGTTTGGTTTTGGAGGTGGGCTTTATGCCTTGTTGTGGCACGGTGAGGTGGTGAATACTCGTATGAAAAAACGAGCGTATAAAGCGATGGATTGACTTGACATGTATGATAACGGGTATGTTTGGGAGATTCAATAGGTATACATATGCGGATGTATATATACTAATAGATGTTATGTTATGATTTACGGTCGTTCAGTAGTTATTATAACTTGAACGTACCTAGTACTCTCTTGTGTTTAAACAATTTATTAGAGCTCGAGTTTGGTGGAGTTTCAACGAAGTTTTGAATCTTTTGAAGTGTGTCTTGTAGCGTATTTCTTTGAGTTTCTTATTTCACGTGTACGTTTTAAAATGGTGTTCTTGGTTTTAAGTCTATTGAAATAACTTGGGATTTCTTTTGAAATAATGAAATCTTTTGTGTTGGGTCCTACATTTCTTTTGGTCGGTATGTATTGAGAAAAAGGGGGACTTGGAAATCTATTATAGGGTTAGATAGTTGGTTGTATTCGGTAAAATAAGGGTAAGGTGTTGGAGTCGTGTTTGAAACAAGGTGCAACATAAGACTTTTTTTAATCAACACTTATTTATTTCAAATTCTAAAAGACTTTCTTTAAAATAAAGCGAAGTAAAATTTCTTTCTACTTACATAGTTTATGTAATTGGGTTTAACCGATTCCCTTTATTTATAATTATTAATACAAGGTTAAATTGATTTTATGAAGATTTCACATACAATTATATCTTTCATTTAAAAGGATTGCATTAATCACTAAGTTTATTTTTTAGGTTTTTTAAAACAACTGGTATAAAATAGTTTTGATCATAACTTGTTCGTTTTGAAAGCTTTTTGGATGATTCAAAAGCCTAAAATTATGTACTCGGAAAGTACTTTTCAAATATTCAGAATGTATAGTCATGGGAGGTCAGTATCTTGGCCGAAATTATTGTACAAGTTTCGGGTTAAAGGTTGAGTTTGAATAGTAGTTTATTTTTATGATTTGGGATGCACGAGATACCTAGTTTTTGAGTTGAGTTTTGAGTTCGTCAAGAGGGTTGTTTGTAGATTGTTTGAGTCACATAGATGTGGGAGGTAATAATAAAAAAAGATATATATTCTTTTGGAAAATTCGATCTTTTGCACGGTTTAAATAATATGTCGCGGGCGTAATATGTTTTGGTTGCCATTGGGTGTTTCTTGGATTATTTTTTGTTGTCATGGGTCATTTTGAATTGATACATGTTTTGGGTTTGAGTTTTCTTTTGAGTCTCATGGTTTTTGACTTGTTTTAACTGGTGTACGTGAAATGTCGTTAGTTATCCGTTGGTTTGATTCGTTGATCGTATCTGATGGATTCAAGATGTAGTTTTGGTTTCGTATTGTTCGGGAGCGTTGAGCTAGTCATATGAAAGACTTGGTCGCGCCTACACGCTTAAGTAGGTGACCATGAGAGAACGGTCGGAATACCCTTAGTGGGGAGGAAAGAAGTTCGTAGACGAACTAACGTGGTCATGAGGTCTCTTAGGAGTACCAAGGAGATGAATAGAGATTTGTGGGATACTAGCACAAGTAACGCGCCATAGAGAGTGTTGGAAGGGGATACAATACCTCAAAGGTATTTATGATTGTTCATAAGGCATGTAAGTTTTCCGAAAATTTCTTGAGATTTAGTAGGTTTGCCTATTACTGTGAGGTAGAACCATGAATAGAGCAAGTAGGAGAAGTGAGAGGAGTTGTAGTTAGTGCCTTTCCAAGGAAATTGTTGATGGAATGATTTAAAAACAGGAGTTGTTAGAAATTGCAAGGAATGAAAGATAAAAGTTGAGTTGCTTAGTAGTAGATTGGATGTGGAAAGCGGTTGAATGGTTTGATAAGAGGAAGTATTGGTCTTTTAGAACGTGTGTAGAATTTTACGAGTAGAACGAGGTAGGAATTTCTTCGTATTGCCACTAAGAGAGGGTGCAAGTATGACGTAGTTGAAAACTGCTAAGGATGTTGTATGAACGCTTTAGGTTTACGGTTATGCATTTGGCTTCGCCAAAGCACTAGCGGTTTTCATTGTGTCAATGAACCAAGTGTGCATGAACGTGTATAAACGAGTTGTCATCAGAAGCATCGACGACATCTTGATCTACTAAAATCTGAGAAGGAGAGTGAGGCGAATTATGTGTTGGTTTTGGAGTGGAGTTATACGTGAGATTTTCGAGTGTGAGTTTTAGTATTAAGTTTACCATGATGAGTAGTTAGAGATGATGGCATATCATGAAACCAGCAAGGGGCGAAGTAAAGAAGGACGATGAAGCATTTTAGAGGCTGAAGAAGTGGATTGGATAATGAGCCGAACTTGGCATTATCGGAAGGACTGGATGAATTCGCGAAGCATGACGATACGTGGAGCAAGAATTTGGACGCGTACGAGGATGACAAAGAAAGGTGATCGCTTATACGTTGCAGGAACTGAAGATTTGGAAGAACTGGATAAACTTAGTTAGTGGAGCTGGACTGTTATATCTGTCTAGAATGCTAGAGGCATTTGGTGTACGAGACGTGGAGAATGATCTATACGGATCATGAACGTCTCCAACACATATTCAATCATCTTGATTGAACTTTTGGAAAAGGTGATGGGTGGAGTTAATTGATGAAAGAAAATTGCAAGGCCAAGTACCATCTGGGAAAGGCAAGCATGGTCGATGAGACATGGAATAAGAAGGATGAGGTGAAGCTGAGACGAACTTGAACTATAAGGATGACGTATTAGGGCGGTTTGGATAAAGAATATAGGTTGCACGAGTTGAGTTGTCTAAAGCAGAGAACGCGCCAACGTGTATGTTGCGTGGCTTGGACAATCGTAGGGAGGAAAGGGACGTAGACTATACTTCCTACATAGATAGGAGTATCTTAGAAAGGGCGATGTAAGGACGAAGTTGGTGGATGGGATACATAATGCGGTGGAGGATTAAGTACGATGAGAGTTGGGTGATAGTCGATAGACTTAATAATTCATCTAATATTTCAAGAGGAATGAGAAGTCACGTTGTTGAGAAGTTGGAAGGATTGCGTACGGATGTGATGGAATAGAGGGTTTTGCGTAAAAGATAGCCTAATATGTATGGATTGCCTTATGAAGGATTATGGTAAGGGAAGAGACGATGGGAAGCATCACATTGTGATGTATGGTAGGAGTTGAGGAAGAAAGAAGGAAGTGTGTATAGAAGCGAAGCATGAATGAAATAGGTCGAGGTAGGAACCGGAGGTAAAACTTTGGTAGAGCTTAATGAGTAGAATGAAGCACAACGCAGGCTAATACTGTCGTAGTGTGAAAAAGGAAATGGCACTGACCTATACTGATTGTTGGGAGGCTTAGTATCGATAATCGAATGGATGAGGAGTTATAGGTGTGATATGCCATAGGGACGAAGGCTTAGTCTAACTGAGATAACCGTCCTTTTGATGATGTATATAGATCATAAGTTGATTTGGATTGGAAGAACTAATGGATATGTGAAAGACCGTCATAGGTCACTTTGTAAGGAAATTAGAATTTTAAGTAGTTTGGAGTACGAACTAAAGGGAGTTGATGAACATGATTGGATATGAGTATATCCGGCTAACTGGAAAAGGATAAGCAAGTGAGATTATTTATACAACCTTAGGAGTCACACTGAGGACATGAGTGATTGATTTAGAGGGAGTTAGGAAACTCATTAGCAATGGCTGAGTTTTCATATAATGATGATAATCATACTAGAAGTCGATAAATGCCATTTGAGGCACTATATGAAAGGATAGGATGAGTTGTCCCCATTGTGGACCAGAATTGGTAAAAGAGGCTACTAATGTGGTAATGGTGTTTGTGGACAGAATGAGAGCAACAAGGGATGCTATGTAGAAAAGGAGGAAACCACTAGATTTAGTGACAAAGTTATGTAGGGACTTTCACCCATAGTAACGGGTGGTATGTTTTGGTAAAATGGAAGAGTTGATGTAGAGTTTTGTAGGTCCATTTATGATCTTTGGAAAGATCGGACCAGTAGCTTATGAGCATAGAATTACCTGGGGGGAAATGAGTGGTATACATGTTATATTTCGTGTATTAAGATTGGTAAATGTTGTTTGAGAATGCATATTTGCATGTACGGTTATTCGGGATTTGTGTTAATAAGGGTTTGTGTTATCAAAGAGTCATTTGTGAGATTTATTGACTGTGAGGTCAAGAGTTTGGCAATGAATTTAAATATTGTTGGTTAGTATATGTGGTAATTTGAGACTTGAACTAAAGTTCACGTGGAAATGAGAGGAGTTCGTTTAGAACAAGTATCCTCAGTTGTTTGCTAATGGTATGTTTGATCCTAAAGAGTAAATCTCGGAGATTTCTATTAGGAGGGAGTGATGTGACAACCGCGGTTTTGAGGTTCGTAACTTAGTTTTATTTTGTGCTAGTTACGTGTCTTTACGTGTTTATGTGCTAATTTGTGTGTATAGATTGTGGTTTGGATATCGTTTCCGATACGGGGTACCTTGTGAGTGAAACGATGTGTGATGATTTCATGTTCATGAGCTCACATGATAGTGACTATGAAATGAGATGGTGTTATTTAGTGGTTTACGTATACGTATATGTATTATAGAAAATCGTATTTTTACGATTTACGGTTTAGCATTTAGAGGTCTCAGATGAGGTAGTTAGTCATATGGATATTTTTCGGGATGGTTTTAAGTCATTTAGGACTTAGTTATAAAGTTTATTTCAAAATTTGAGATTTTTTATAAAAGTCTATATTTTACGTCTTTTACAGTAAAACGCGTAAATCTGACTAGTTTTACGGTTTTGAGGTTTTGGAGGCTTTAGGAGCTGAAATAAATTAAGGAAAACTAAGGTAATATTATTAATACATATATTAATAATAAAAAGGAAAAAAACGAATTTTAAGGGGTGTTGGGTCCGTTTGGACGCAAGAAAGAAAGAAAAAAGGAAAAAAGAGAAAAAGGAAAGGGGTTTTTGGGTTGGGCTAGGAATGGGTTATCACACCCTATATAAAGTTATACTAAACAAAAAAAAATTCATTATTTTTCCCTGGAGATAAAAAAAAGTCGTGGGTTTCATAGAGGGTTTTTAGGGTTCTTCATAATTTTTGGGGTTTTCATAAATCAAAGGTAAAGTCTTTAATCCCTTTTCAATTTAATTGTTTTTATGATTTCTTAATCATCTTATGATGGATTTAGATTATGGTTTAATTTAAAAACAGTATATTGATGATATATTAATGATAATGTAATGATTATATAAATTAGGGCTTGTAATCAGTGGGGTTATGGGTAATTAATTAGGTTAAATTAATTAAACCCGTTTTTAAAACCTGGGCATAATTTTGAGTCAATTGTTTTGATCATATTGGGAGTTCTACAAACTCTTATTTTTTGATCCAAGTATCGCTGAAAAGGTATTTGAAGTGGCTTTCCAATGCAAGAAACGAGAACTAAATTGGAGGTTGAGAAGTGGGTCAAAAACAGGTTACAACAGTCGGAGGTCAAAACAGTTTTGAATTCAGCCTGTTTTCGTTTTATGTTTTGGGTTGTTTGGGGTACTTAGGTTTATATTGGGACTTTCAAACGAACATGGGAGTTGGTTTATATATTATAGGAAGTATATGCATTGGGGATAAGATTGTGGGTTAGGGTAAGACCCCCTAATCATAATAAACTTTTTGTATGTTCAAAATCAGTAAAATCCAGATAGTCAAAAGTATATATATATATATCGGGGCCTTAACAGTAGCTTTAAGGTTGGGACAAAAAGGAGGAGTTAGCTAACCTATCTAAGGGCATAGGGTTTCCTTTACAGAGATCATGGGTATGTTTAGGTGGGCGGTTGGCTTATAGTTTGGAGACCTAAAAACCGGGACTGTTTTGGGTAAAATGTTAACGAGACGGGTTATGAAGTAAACTAAGTTAAGAGCTTTATATAGGGGTGTAATGAGATGATTAGAGAATATAAATGAGGTATATATATGGGAGAAGGTTAGATTTCCATCATGGGTTGATAAGCCATTTTAGTGTTTGGTTCATGTTTTGATTGTGTGCTTTTGTTTGTTAGCTTTTTGCTAGTGCGCGGATTTTTGGAGAAGTTCAATCAGGTGAGTTTCATAGTCCCATGTCTACTAATGATTTTGACTTCCAGATGGGATGGAAGAGACACTGTCTTATTTTTATAAATTATGCTGTGAATGTTTTGTGTTTGGTGATGGACTTGTGCATACTTATGTGATTATCTGCTAACTGATTCATGATTGTTTTGTGATTTGACTTGGTACCAAGGGGATGTTGACAAGGCGGGGCCTTGGGGAGGTACATAGATGTGTGAGCATCTATGGGACCAATGTATAATGACAAGGCGGGGCCTTGGGATTGGTACATAGGTGTATGGGCACCTATGGTACCATGGTGTTTGGTAAGGCTTGGAGCCTTGGATTTGTATTTGGATTTGGATTTGGATTTGGATTTGGTTTGGTTTGTTAAATCTTGAATATTAGTTGTTAATGCATGTTTGTATCACATTGTCCATATGTTCTTTTGTTAGTGGTTGTTGTTCACAGCTTATGGTTTGATTTTGGCGTTGGAGTCTAAACCTATGACTCTCACCAACTTTATGTTGACGTGTTTTAGTGTCTCTTTCAGGTGAGAATGTGGTTAAGCTTGAGAATAGAAGTGGCTAGTTTTTAGAGGCATTAGGATTGCATATAGAAGGAGATCCCCGTTCCTTCTTAGTTTCTTTTGTTTGTTTAATAAGTGATACTGTTGACACCTATATGTTTGCTTTGTTTATGTTGATTGTTTGTCTTGGGTATGTGATAGGACTGTTACCTACTTACCTAGACTCCTGCATTGTTGAGATATTGTCATGACATTTGTGTCACCATTTTATGAAATTTCTTATTTCATTTAGTTATCTCTATAGACACGCCATGTTGTGATGATATCCATACGTCGCGCTCCATATTCCGCCATGGTGGGGTGTGACACAACCAATCACAACCATTCATTCTTTTTTAGGGAAAAGGACGGATATGGTCAAAATCAGCACTCCATAGCCTAAGGTAAGTCAAGTGGAAAGATTTTGACGGACTTGGTCATACACAAGTGAACAAATGCACAACTCCACCACCTGGGCGCCATGTGTCCACTGACACTATTATCAAAATAACAAAATTACCAAAACACCCTTTCTTTTTCTCTTTCTTCTTTCTTCATTCTTCCTTCTTCTGCTTTCAATCCAACACTAGTAGGTACCATGCACTGTATTACCTTGATATTTCAACACTTGCTCAAGACCATAATCGGGGTGTATAACTAAAATGTTGTGATCAAGCACAATCATTGGTACCAGTTCTTGATTCTATGACATTAATTCATTCAGTACTAATAAATCAGCAATTAGAATCATATAGTAGCTTGCAGCTGAATCTTATTGCATCAACGCATATCCTAATAAACAAACCAATCTACATACCTTCTAGTGGTCAATTAAACATTCAAACCAATCTGAAACTTTCTGCCTTGAGCTGTCATACATGCAAAATTGCTTATAGATAGATACCCAATGAGTTATGACAGCTTTGCAGACGACCCGTTACATCTGCTGATTAGCAAACCTATCTTGATCCAAATCCCATTTCAAAATAGACTTGCATCCATATATGTCGTATTTGGTCAATAGTGTTGACCAAAGAATTAAAATGCAGATTGCATTAAGAACATCCCGAATGTATCTCGGGGAGCATGAAAGGGGCTCATGATCAAAGAGAAAGTAGGAAGAAACTAGTGGAACGAACAAGTGGTGGAGGTGCTTGGAATAAACACCAACAAAGGAAGTGTTCGAGGCAAATGAGAGATAAGTATGATTCGAGGCTTTTGTTTAGGGAAGATGGGGTTCTTTCTGATTTGAAATATTTGGATTGGAGAACTACGGTTATGATAAAGAACATCCCGAATATTATTTATGGACGTTGGTTCCAAACTTGAAGCAAAAGTGGGTATGGTGATGATGATACTATTAGAAAGGAGAAGAAATTAAATAGTAAAAAAACAAAAGATAAAAGGTATTTTAGACATTTAACTTTATATTTCAATTTCCAATAAAAGTGAAACTGACGAGTTGTGCATTTGAGGGTTGAACGCCGTCGGTTGATCACGTAAAAAGAATCTTTAGTGGGACAGTTGTCGCATTTTGTATGGTGATGACCAAATCCGTCAAAATCTTTCCACTTGACTTAGCTTAGGCTATAAAGTGCTCAACATGATCATATCCGTCTTTTTCCCTTCTTTTTATCTAACAAAAAATCTATTTTTTAAAAATTAAATATCTCACAAACCGTTAATCGTTACGCAAAATGAAACATACCATCGTGACGAGAATTAAATCATCTTTCTAACGAGGGGCACATGTATATACTTTCGACTAACTTTTTTTTGATTTTTTTTCTCAATCACATCAGTTAAAATCATATATGATTCGTATCACAAATCATATATGATTTTCAGAAATCATAACGAATCATATATGATTTTCTGAGACGTGACTTAAGAAAAAAATCGAAAAAAAGTTCGTCAAAATTATATACATGTGCCCCCCGATAGAAAGATGATTTAATTCTCGTTCCAATGGTGTAATTTTTTCGTTTGACGATTACCGTTTGTAAGATATTTAATTTTTAAAAAATGGTGGGAAGTGTTTTTTTTTAAATGGGTGATTGTGATTGGTTGATTGGGTATATGCTATTTTAGGGGTCTACATGGATCTTAACTCTTGATCGATAATAGTGAAAATAGCTTGCTCGCCAAATCAAGAACACCCCTCCTTTTGTACCATACAAATTCACCTCCAAAACCCTAAGATCAAAGTTATGATCTTATCTAAGTTAGTCCATAAAACACCTCAATCAACCATACTTGATTGCTAGATCGTGACACTTGAATACTTGATAAACCAAGAGGAAAATAAAACCCTTGGTTTCTTGATGTAGTCGACGGCCAAGAGAGGACAAGAGGAGAGGATTTTATTTTTCAACTTAATGAAAATTAATCTAAAACTTTTGTTTATATACCCAAAGGTTAGGCTAAAGAAGGAATATATACTCTCTAGTAAATATTCCAATTAGTTAGTTTCCAGATCTCTCCACTGTTCTCTAAGGTATTTTGCCGAATATAAGGCTCCTACACCATTGGTGTTAACTTTTTGACTTTCTAGAATATACTATTAAGTAATTACATTAATTACCCTAATGTCTTAAGTCTTTTCGTTAATCCTCGTTAAACCTATTAACTTATTAACTAACTATCGTTAAGTATTTAACCAACTGAGTTAACTCAGTTGGCCTCCAAGGATAAGCTTGGGGAGGTATTCTTGGAGAGGTCTAAAGTTCGAATCTCACCAAGGACCTTTAGGGGCCTGAAAAAAAAAGAAATAGGAGTGGGGTTTATCCCCTAAAGCAAAAGGTTCGAGACTTGCATACTACCCAATTGGATGTCACTCTGGGCTTGAATCACAAACTACTAACTCACCGTTAAAAAACCAACCGTTAAGTATTCACAATTTCCAAATTAATTATGTACAATAAATATAGTCATATTATATTATATATCTTATAAAAGATGGTCTCAGTGTTTAAGTGTGTGACCCATTAGGCCCACATATTTCGTCTATATAAAATACTAACTATAACTTACTCACATCCCAACAACTTCCACTTGTGGAAGTCTCTGTCATAGCGTACTTTAATACTAACATTGACACATAGTCTAGCAACACCATCAATGCTCCCAAAAGTACGTGACTTTGGTTCCAATAAAAAATCTCAGCCTTATGGTATAAATTACTACATCCCTTTTGTCTATTATACTATTAATCATAAATATGGATCAAAAGTCATTTCATGTATTAATTATTATGTTTCTCATTTTTTATTGATCATGATTACCAAATGTAAACGATTCATCTTAACTACACTTTGGTCATGTGCATGCAAACGTTAGATCAACCCTACGAGGGGCCCCGTATGTATCATACTCCATCACCAATGGAGGAACAAAATCCTATTTTGATTACAAGTACCTTTCACACATGTCGAAGATATTTCTAAAATAGGTTTTATAACTGCCACTGACGCAGCGTTTACGTTGTATCAATAAATGTTATCCATCCATGCAAAGATCCGCTTGCATCTCAAGTATAAGGACTAGAAATACTTACCCTTAGGTAATCTCTTAATGACAATGATCCATAAATCAGACTTTCACGTTGGGGTAATCCAATTATTCAACCACACTAAATAACCTATGAGTTTGGAAGATTCATCTTTATGTATCCTTTTAACAAAGATACAACCAACCATTATATTTGTCTTAGTTCAACAATATTCCCATATTGAAGATCGAAAACGGATATATAAATATGCAAACACTACATCCATGGATTAAACAAGTTAATATAGGACACAATATTATTTAATAAAAAGAGCATAACTCGTATGTCAATTCATTGATTAATACAATTACTTAAACCTCCCTTATCCAAATATCAATATAAGATCACTACACGATAATTCTAGCTTAAATACTACCGTATTAATCACAACAATCTTGTAGAAACTAGAAGGGGGGGGGGGGTTGAATAGTTTCTCATCGGTTTATCTCCTAATTAAAATTCCTTTCAATTAGGTGAGTGCACAAAACTATCTTTTACTTGAAAGCTAGTTGCATAATGATTAAGTTCAATTCTAATGCGTTAACAATGTGTAGTAAGTATAATGATAATGAATGTAAGTAATGAGTAAAGAAAAAAACAACCTAGTAGGAAGACACCAAGATTTATAGTGGTTCGGCAACGAGGCTCTATCCTCGTTCCTACTCCACTCCTCGAGTACACCTTACTCGAGATGTCCACTATATCCACAAGCTCCCTTCTTGGCGGAGAAAACCTTACAACGCCGCTTACATTATTTTCCGACACTAAGCTAAATGTCGAGACCTAATCTTTGCTAGGACCAATCTACACAACATCTCCCACTTCACTATTTTACGACACAAGGATAGATGTCGAGTTCTAATCCAAAGCTAGAACCAATCTTCACAACGTTGCCTACTTCACCATTTTCCGACACAAGGCTAGATGTCGAGTTCTAATCCAAAGCTAGAACCAATCTTTACGACTCTTCACTTTGAAGCTAAGTGAGAACTTCACACAACATAACTACATATCACTTTATAGTTTAGTGAGAACTCACAAGACACAACCACATCACTTTATAGTTTAGTGAGAACTAACACAACTAATTATAACTCAACTAAACATATCCAAGTACACACATGTAGCTTGGATCTACACAACATAAATCAAAGCACACACATGTGAAATGGATTTACACAACTATAATCCAAGTATTCACATATAGCTTGGATGAACACAACTAGTCCAAGTATTCACAAATACATTGGATCTAAACAAGACACAAATAAACAAATGATGAAAATGACTAGATCTTTAGGAGAAGGTGATCTTCATCAATGCTATATCTTTAATCACATCACAAGTGTGTGAGTAATATTCTCTTTGGACAAGGTAAAGAAGGAGATCAAGAGGATAATCATGAGTAAACATACTTAACAGATTAAGTGATCATTTACAAATGACTATGATTAAACAAAAGAAAGAAGGCTGAAGAAGATGTCCAAAAAGGGTTGATGAGAATGCAGATTTGATCCACTATTTATAAGACAAACATCCAACGGCTATATCTGTCCGTGGTTCCTTACTGAAGCCCGCGACTCCTTATCGATAAAGAACCGCCGTAGGTGCTAAGGTACCTCCGGCGTAGAGTCCGCTCCTTTTTGTCTTTTAGTGAATTTGAAATATCTAAGGCTGTTTAAACCATCAAAGGATATTCTTATGGCATTTGGAATATGCCATATTCAAATTTACATTTTCATTTTAATAAAACATTTTCTTAAAAATAAAGTTTATTAAAAATCTTTTGTTACATTTGACAGAAGTGAGTTTTAAGGCTAATCACTTTTATGATCACTAAGCATGATTAAGATATGTTAGTGTAATGATTATTACCTTGATGATAGTGTTTGTTAGATAATTCGTTTTATGATTGTGTTTGACAATAAATCTCTTTGTAATTTGTGGTGATCAAAACTAAGAAAGATTAATTAATACTAACAATGTTTTTAGGCATTGCTTTGCATTAACAATCTACCCCTTTTTGATTACGAAAAACTATAAACTCGTTTACGTAAAATACAAGTTTATTCGAATTATTAACGAGTTTATCACTATCATTTCTCCCCTTTTATGGAAGCAAAAAGGTTAGCACAAGTCTTTGAAGAAGAAAAGAACCGGACTTTTGCTAGTAGCTCCCCCTTGGTGCTTACTCCCCCTTGCTTGGGGCACCAAGTAAATGAGCTAAGGTGACATGCTACACAAAGGTTAGAAGAAAGAAAAGAAACACCAATTTATGTATGTGCACTACTTACTAGCTAACTTGAGAGGGAGAAGGAAAAGAAATCTCAAATTAGAAGCAAGCATTTGCTAAGTATGTCCAAAGAGTGTGTGTTGACAACATCATAGTTCAATTGGTGGAATAAAGGAAGAAAAGAAACATCCAAACCAATCAAAGATGATTCAAAATGTCAATGGGTTAAAATTTAGAATTTATGGAATCACCCATAATTAATTTTAAGTTTTAACCATGATCAACTCTCTAACCAATGTGTGAAATAGAATTAGAGGGAAAGATAACACACATAACATTCATATTACATAAATATGAAATAACATACAAGAGAGATATTCATACACACAATATGAATATTTAAAGCAAAAAATATGGAAAATAGACCACAAAGCATAAACTACTCTAATAGTGATAATCTTCCAAGATTGCTTAAGTTTTATTGACTCAAACAACTAGAGTACAAAATGTGCTTTAGTTGGAAAAGAAAGAAGACGAAGCATCATTCGAAGTTTTGTTCACGGGAACGAAAACTTTGAGAGGAGGTCGAGTGAGGAGGAATTCAAGGAAATTTGGCTTGTCATAGATATGAGCAAGTTCAATTTGTTGAAAACGACAACAAGCACACAAGGAACCATGATGCAAAACAAAGTCGTTAGATGGGGGAGGTCCATCAAAATTAGAGGTTGGTGGAGAGGGAGATAATGGATAAGAGATGTTTTCACAATGCCTAGTGAGGTTAGGGAAAGAAGATAGGTCATTGAGTTGAGAAGAGTTGAAAGGTTTTGGTGGTGGTGGAAGAATTTCCTTTTCTCCGGTAATTGGATTTATAGAGTAAGTCTCATTCCAATATCGAATCGGAGAGAAAGAAGAATTATTGGAGGATTTTGGAGAAGAAGAATCATGAGGATTCTTGTTCTTTTTGATCCAAATGGGTTTAACCGATATTTTCGGTTTCTTTGAAAGCTTAGAAGAAGAAGCTTTAGGTTGAGAAGTTTGTGACAAAGAAATGTCAAGGTTAGGAAAGGAAGAGTTAGACATTATGAGGGATGAAGGAAAGAACTCCAAAAAGAGAAGAATTTAAAGAAAATAGACAAGACAAAGATTTGAAATGAAAAAGAAAGGTTTTAGGAAATGTTTAGCCAAATTGGGTACACAAAGAATCTTAACCAAAACAGTGGTCAAAGAAGAAAGACCAAAAATAAGCCAATAACGGCTTTACTATGCGCGGTTCTTTAAAATAGCCCGCGGTTCCATATCGATATGGATCCGCCTGGAGGCTAAGGAACCGCGTCCAGTGGACTGCAAATCTTGATTTTTAAAAGTTTTGAAGAAAAATAAGACTTTTTCAAAATTTTGCAAATCTTGGATTTTTACCTCTTTTAGCACTAGAGTATGCTAGGGTTGCATAAAAGCAACACATTCACAAAGAATGTCTTCACAAAGGGTGACAAAATATTTAAATAACATTTTGGTCCAATTTTAAGTCAAGTTTTAGAGGTTGTAATAGATTTAGGTTCAATTTTAAATAAATTGGAGTTGTTTAATGTGATCACATAGATTAAAGCACATAAAAACAAGTCCATAAATCATCCACATGAGAAATCATGAGGGAAAGGAAAAGAAATACAAGAAATAAAAAGACAATTAACTACTACAAAGATAGCTAAAAACTAGGTCTTGAATTCATAGATCTTTTTGGCTTGACCTATGTAAGATATTGTAAATCTATGTATAATCTAGAGAGAGAAAGAGATAGAAATATGGTAAGAACACACACAATTTGAGAAATAAAGTGTAGAAAACACACTTTTAGATAGAAATATGGTAAGAACGCACACAATTTGAGAGATAAAGCGTAGAAAACACACTTTTAACTATGTGAAAATATGTGAACCAACCACCCTCTCCAACTAAGGAGAGGGTTTATATACCCAAGCCTATGAGATGGGCTTGGGCTTACATTGGGCCGCCGGCCTGCATAAGTTGTAGGCTTGGCTTGGCCTTGTTTGTTTAATAATAAGATAACTAAACTACGAGCTACTACTTAGACTATTGTTGGAGTGACCGATCCTTTCTAATACGTAAAACGTATTTCCAACAATCTCCCCCTAAGGGAGGTCACTCCAAACAAGGGCATTACCTAAGTTACAATAATGAAATAAACCTAGCATACTATGCTTGTCTTGAGCTCGTAGTCTTCGTCTTTCTTTACTTTTTCTTTTCTGGTGAACATGTTGATGTGATCTTAAATATCAATCTTGAGCATTAATCTCTTGCTTCTTGTGCATCCATCACTTGTGATCTTCGCCTCTTTGTGACTTCACGTCCCACATACTTATACCTTTGTAATTCTTGAAATCTTTAGAGTTTGATACAGCAGAAGACTTGACTATTAGGCTTTCCTGAATTTGTTGAGGTAGAAAATATAAGCATGTGCGGACGAGTTCATCTCGGACTCTGCAACGCCACCGTCTTCAAATTCCGCAACATAAGTAGACACGAACGAAATGGCTTTGAACATTTCATTCTATCTCGGTAGCATTTTACCTCCGGTCGATGAAGACCGTTGGACGATATAAAATATCGTACTTGTGGCTGGTAGATTTAATTAAAAATCTCCTTGACAAGATTTCGCGGGTAAGCCATTCTCTTTACTCGACCGTCTAAAGCTGACTGCGAACGTAAAGAGTGAATCATTTGGATAAAATTATCCGCATGATTGAAACCGTCAATTCCGATTCCTGGAACAAGTTTGATTCATTAAAGAATCGCACCATCGTTGCTTTCCAGTTGTCACGAGCTTGATTCATATAGAATCTTTCAAGTTACCTACCAAGTGTTGTTTGAGGTTAACACTAGAAGGATTTACACTCATCACTGTGAACACTAAGGTATCACTCCGAGTGTTCTGGCAAGATCACTAAGATATTGCGTAGAGGCCTGGAACGTGTTTAAATTCAGTTAAGAATTAAACCATTGTTGCTTTCCAGTTATCACAAGTTTGATTCGTAAAGAATCACACAAGTCACCTACCATGAGCTTTTTGATATTCGCTCAAGAAGGATTTCCATATTCATTGTAAATACTTGCGTATTACTCAGATGTTCAAGCAAGATCATGAAGATTTTGCATAGGACTCTTAAGATCTTTCTTACTTTTCACAGTGTGTGAAGAAGCAAGGAAATATGGAAGTGTGTCCTAATGAGATATTTGATGATCTCAAATGGCTCTAGACTCGATCTTGCATTTTGGATTTTTAGTGATCGGAGGCTGGAGAGGAGTGCCACCATTTCAATACCAATTTACTCAAAGTGAATAAATCGATAGATAATGCGTTGTCTCCGTGTGAATAAAACAAATACCTTTTAAGAGATATATGAGTTAGCTGGGATGGGTTGTGCATTGCATCACTGGGTCCATGATGTCTATCTTCAATATCGAGCGTCATTAAAATGATCTCAATAACATATGTGTTGACCCGGTTTTTGCCTAAGGTTGTAAGGAGGGCTTCTTTCTTTACACCCTTTATCTTTACAATTTCTTTTTCATTCTTCAACCCCTTCAATGCTTACCAATACGTCATAACTAGCACCTTGTTGTGATTGTTCCAGTGCTAACTTAAGTACTTGGTCGGCATTCAGCTACATTTACAATCTTTCTCCATCTTTCCTAAGGACTACTATTTCTAGCTATGGAATGTCCTTGGGAAGATTCCTCCGGTTTTGGAAGAGTAATTGGACTCAACCTATCCTACCATCCTTATGTCACCATCATCTTCATCGTCGTGAAATAAATGGGTTTAGGGTAAGTATATGTCACCATGGAATCCATTTTGATATATCAAATCCATTTTACTCCGCCTTAACATATGCCACGATATTCGAAAACATTTCGCACATGTCGGGATGAGCCATCACGTTAAGTCAAACCATTTTTGAATAATCATGTCTCATATTAAATCACATTTTCTCCCCCATATTAAAAATATTAATCCAATTGATGTTTTTAATATCAATTGATTTAATGAAGTTTTAACAAAGGTTTTGGGAAGAAAAATGCAAGTCCTTTTAATCTTTATGAGACCAATTTGTGAGATATGATACCGATTTGTAACATGATCACATATTCACCATATAAGAATGAATTGACAAGGTTGGACCTGATTGATGTGAACATCATATGATAAAATCAATGGTTCTTGTCGGTAAATGTTGGTCGCCTCGTCTCGTCTGAAGTCATCTCTTGACACCACATGTACGATTGGTATTGTTGTCTTGACACCAATTAGTGAACTTGGCACTTTCGGCATCAAAGATTCTGAATGCTTGATAATTTCTCCCCCTCAATTGTTGACCCGTGTTCTATCGAAAGAGTTGTAGTCATTATTTGAGTAGTCGCATCGTCGAGTATGTAGATACCAATTGTGGATTGCTATGGTTGTAGAGATGATAGCTTCATAAAAACAAGATTTCTCTTGTTTTAACAAATAAATGCACTTATGCGTACATATATCCGTGTTAGATTGTGTTATAACGTAAACACACTCCCTTACATGGTTAGAAAGTAAACCATGGCCGAGAAAATTAATTCCCATTGAGAGCCAAAGCTTTCATAAGAAATACTTGACTTTATTGTGAAAAACGGGTTGAAGTCTGAAATAACTACAAACCATATAGGCATGTTTTATGAAACATATACAACTTTTGTACGAACTCTATTTATGGCGCCGGGTCAATATTAATCGACATTTCTAAGGCCGTAAATATTATCGTACCAAAACACATGCCTTTGAAAGATAAAGTAAAAATATTTTTGGATTTTTATGAATTTTTCAATTTCTATGGTTTTTATATGGTTTTATATTTTTGTATTTTCCTTTTTGTGGATAAGAATATAAATAATATATACAGATGATCACCAAGGATATGGAAAATAGCTTACCGCCACTATTCTTTCGCTTCATCTGCCAATTCCTTTAGAGTCTCGGGCGAGAATGTTCTCAAACCTAGCTTGTCGGCTAAAAATTCCATTCGAGCGCGATCTAAAGCCTTTGTGAAAATATCCGCCAATTGATACTTAGATCGGACAAAGTAAAGCTCGATTACTCCATTTTCCACTTGCTCCTTGATGAAATGGTAGCGAATGTCAATATGCTTCAACCGGGAGAATTGAACATTGTTGCAGCATAAGTCAATTGCACTTTTATTGTCACAGTACATCGGAATTTTGTTGAAACCTAGACCATAGTCGGTTAATTGAAGTCTCATCCAAAGAATTTGAGCATAGCAAGCGGACATAGCTATGTATTCTGCTTCTGTACTTGAAATTGCAGCGCTTTCTGCCTTTTCGATGCCCAAACTGATTAGTCGATCTCCTAGTAGTTGCAAAGTTCCACTCGTGCTACGCCTGGTATCTTGACATCCCGCGTGGTCTGCATCTGCATATGCCATTAGTGCAATCAAAGAGTCCTTTGAATACCAAAGTCCCCGATTAATGGTTCCTTTAAGATATAGAAAGATCCGTTTAACAGTTGCTAAGTGTAACTCAGTAGGCCTAGTTTGATACCAAGCACACATACAGATAGCAAACTGAAGGTCGGGTCGACTAGCTGTAATATATAGAAGGGTACCGATCATTCCCAATAAAGTGTCAGATCAACGACAAGTCCATGTGGATCTGTATCAAGCTTAGTTCGTTCCACCATTGGAGTATCCACGGGGTCGCAAGATTCCATCTTATATTTCTTAAGAGATTTAAGGTCATACTTGGATTGATTGATAAAGATGCCTCTAGGACTCTGAGATATCTGAAGTCCTAAGAAGAATGATACCTTGCCCATCATTGACATCATAAACTTGGAAGACATGAGTGTCCCAAACTCATCGGATAAGGTTTGGGTCGAGGCAGCAAATATAATACCATCAACATATATTTGTACCATAATCATATCTTTACCTCGTTTCTGAATAAACATCATGGGATCCACCTTGCCTTTAGCGAAGCCTTGCGTAATGAGAAGTTGTGACAATAGATCATACCATGCACGTGGATCTTGCTTCAACCCATAGAGAGCCTTCTTAAGCTTGTACACATGATTAGGATATTTAGAATTCACAAAACCATCTGGCTGTTGAACATATACCCCTTCCTTGATTTTACCATTAAGAAATGCCGTCTTCACATCCATCTGATAGACGATCATATTCATGTGGGCTGCATAAGCAAGGAATAGTCTAATAGCTTCCAAACGGGCAACAGGTGCAAAGGCTTCCATAAAGTCGATGCCCAATAATTTCTTGTATCCACGAGCTACTAGTCGAGCTTTGTTCTTCAATATTCCGCCTAACTCGTCGAGTTTCACCTTGTAAACCCATTTCAAAGTGAGTAACTTCACTTGATCCGGGCATGGGACAAGTTCCCATACTTAAAACATACAAATTCATTAAGTTCTTCTTGCATAGCTTCTATCCAACAGGATTGGGTAAATGCTTGTTTCCACGTCTTAGGTTCAACTTCACTGAGAAAAGCATCAAAATGACAAAACATTGCACTTTCTTGTAACTGACTTCGTGTGGCTACCGGACGATTAGGGTCACCAATAATAGAATCTATAGGATGATCTTTTGTCCACTTTTTGTCATGTTCACGAATCCGTGGATTGGAGTAGACCGTAGTAGGAGGTTCCTCTGAGGTGGACGAACCGGCTTGATTAGAGTCGGGAATTGGTACACCAAAGAATGGAAGTTCACGCATTTGAGCGAATTCCAAATCGTGATCATCATCATCCTCTTCATCATCAATAGGCATGACATGGGTAGTTGATTCAGGTGTTGGTTGAGAATTACTTGTTGAAGATATATCTTGACCAATTGTAGGTGTAGACATATCCGATTGTGCTTCAGTTGCTGGAGGGACAACTTCGGTAACCGGAGCTATTACCTCAGGTTTTGGAGCAACAGTACTTGGAGGAGTAAAGAATTCATCAAAGAACAGTTGAAACAGCGTATCCCATACATTCCTAGAAGGTAGTGTAAATGATGATGAAGAAGGGTTGTGTGGGACAAGACCAGAGCTAATGTTACTGGGTCCCATTTCATGAAGTGCGGGTTCAGAGCTGCTTTGCTTAGAAGCCATAGCCGTCAGCTCATCAAAATCGACATTCATAGTTTCAAGGATCTTGCGAGTATTACGATTGTAGATTCGGTATGCCTTCTTTGTGGGTACATAACCAATGAAAATACCAATATCAGCCTTGGGTTGAAGTTTTCCCAAATTGTCACCATCATTATTTGGATAGAAAAGAGAACCAAATACATGAAGATATGATAAATCTGGTACTTTTCCATGTAGAAGCTCATAAGGTGTTTTACCATGGCGTTTATGAATTAGTAACCGATTTTGGGTGAAAACTGCTGTAGATACTGCTTCTGCCCATAAAAACAATGGAGCCTTTGCATAAATTAACATCGTTCGAGCAGCTTCCATAAGTGTGCGATTTCGCCTTTCAACGACACCGTTTTGTTGTGGAGTGTGAGCAACGGATGTTTCATGAGATATGCCAACTTCTTCATAATAATTACGCATGATTTGATTCACAAATTCAGTTCCATTTTCTGTAGGAATGCGTCGGACAGTAGTATTGAGACGCACTTGAATTATCTTGAGAAATCAGATGATGAATTTAGGTGCCTCATTTTTTGTTGTAAGAAATTTCACCCATGTAAACCGAGAGTAATCATCGATAATGACGAGGATGTACTTTTTGCCACTAAGACTTTCAACACGCATTGGCCCACAAAGATCCATATGCAACAAATAAAGTTTCTCTTGGTTGGTGTCTTCAGTCTTGGGTTTGTATGATTTCTTAGTGCTTTTTCCCATTGTAAACGTGGAACACATATGATCCTTGTGAAATGTAAGTTTAGGAAGACCACGAACAAGTTCGTTTTTCGCCAAATGATTAATAGCGTCAAAGTTAAGATGAGATAACCGTCGATGCCATAACCATGACTTAGTCTTCGATGCTTTGGAGAGAAGACATACGGGAGAAGCGACCATCATATCTTGTAGAGACAAAGTGTACAAATTATTCCCTCGAGTACCTTTTAATAAATCAACCCCTTCTAAATTACGGATGAAGCAGGTATGCTCTCGAAAAGCAACTTCAAGGTTTGCCTCACAAAATTGTCCCACAGAAAATAAGTTGTGACCGAGACCTTCCACATAATACACTCTTGAAATTATAAAATTCCCAATATGATATTCACGTAACCCATTATCTTTGCAATATGATCATTTCCAAATCGAACCGTACCAAGAAACTTGCTGATGAAATTTCTGAGCTGAGAGCAATCTCCGGTCATATGCTTGGAGCAACCAGAGTCCAAATACCAGATAAGAATTTGGACCACCTGTTTTCAATAACAATAGTAGACAATGCATTAGAAACTATTGGTTCTGGAGTGTTAGCAGATACATATATGATATTATCAGAATTGCTAACATTTGTGTTATCCTTAGATTTCTTGCGTTTTCTAATGTGAGTTTTACCACTAACAGGTTTTATAGTTCCAACTTTATGAGGTTTTGGAGTATTATCGGGCACTACAGTGGGAGTAGACCTATTTAAAGGGCACTTGGTTCCTACAGTAGCGTTGGTGTTCCTAGTTAAAGGATACGCTTGTGTTTTGGTAGCCTTGGTACTCCTAGTTAAAGGGCACGCTTTCTTCGCTTTAGTGGGAGTAATCCTAGTTAAAGGGCACGCATTTCCTAATACAATGAAAGTTCTACCAGTGGGGCGCCACATCCAACCAGCTTGGGTTTACACTTTCCCAGTCGGTTTCCATTCTAAACCATTTTTCCGGGCATTCATCTCATTCACATGGTCAATAAGGCAAGAATCATGACGACTAGAAAACATACATTCATTGCAATTCCAACATTTCAAATTAGAATTTACAGTAGGCTTAGAATGCTGCACAATCACAGAGCCTTTAGGTTTAGCTACATGATTCTTTTTATTCAAAACATAAATAACATTCCTAGGGTGGGCTTCTACTTTCTTCTTCACTTGAATACTAGATGGAGGCAAGATCCTATCATTCTTCTTGTTTATTTTAAGCTTAGATCTTTGAGCCTTAGTGGTGCTTACTCCTGTAGAAGGCAACACGAGAATATTAGAAGCTGATTTTGATTTTGCCTTATCTTTAGTGACCAATGTTTAAGATGGTTTAGTCCTAGGCCCTTGTTAAGTGGTGTGACGGCGATAAGGTTCTTTTTGATTGCACTAGAGGACGATGCTGAGACAGTGGCTGCGTTATCCACAACATTCTTACCTTTTAGAGTATGAAGTTTTTCCTTTAACTCAGCCAAAGCCATATTTTTATCACAAATTTGTTCCCTCAAATCAGATATTTCCACCGACTTTCGATTCAGTTGTTCAATCAATGATTGATTCTATGCAGTGGTATTAGCACATGCGGGCTTTACTGAGTCGAAGAGTTGTGTATTTTTCTGTTTTAAGTTATCAACTTTGGACAAAATCTTGGAAACTCGATTATCTAGATCAAGTTTAAAATTCTCAGCGGCCTCAAGTATGTTCACACAGTTAATCTCCTTAGATGTCTCTATGTCTATCGGCAATGATTTAGCAACCTTAGCACTTGGCTGACGCTGTTTTGATTGTAAATTCAGTCGAAAATTCTTTTGAAAATTTGCATCATCGATATTAACACCTTCGAATGATGTTTCAAAGATTTCTTGAATAAATTATTGCTTGCATTCAAGCGAAATACAATGTGTTTGAATCTCATCAAAACGTTTTGAAAGCGAAGAATATGAATCTTGAAGCTTTAAAAATTCAGCGTCAGATTCGTGACAAGTACTATCTACCACATTATCCACAGATTCAACATTATGCACAATAGAATCATTATCAACACTTTTATTCACATAGACGGAAACAATATCATGCGACATCACTTGCTTCAAAAGCTGATCATTTTGACGTGAAATTTGTTCTATTTCAATTAAAGCGTTTTCATAAGCATCATCCATTTCATTGAAAACACGTTTAACTTCATCTATTTCCAAAACCAAATCTTAATCAATATTGCTAAAACAAGCTTTAATATTGTTTACAAACGGAACAATTTCGTCTCGAAACGCAGCTCTAGTGTGCTCAAAATTCCATTCACCTTCCGTTATGGCTGAAGCCGTCGTACGTTCCTTAATGACCTTGTCAAAATTGGCAAAGTGTTGGTGCAACACATTTAAGCTGTCAAACACCTTACTTGTTGGTGGAAGTAACTTAGTTAAATCCTTTTTGACAAGTGTAAGAGACGTACTAGGAAGGTTTTCATTTGACAAACTTTGGGGCACAACAACTGATAATTGAGCTAATTCCGTTTGTAATCGAATACGTGTCTGTTTATTAAATTGATCTTTATTATGCTGAACATAATCAAGATTATGGAATTTTGAAAGCATTTTAGATTGAGTTTCTTCCACAAGTGACTGTGTCTCCTCAGTACTACGAACATAAGGTGCTTCTTTCGATTTGCCAATTAGGGTCACATCATAAAGACAAGGAATATATGCCTGAGCTTGTTTTGCATAACCGGGATTAGGTGGTAAATCTTGAAGACGCTTAAGTTTGAGTTCTTTAAACGATTTAGTTAAAAGATGAACCTTTTCTGTGGAAGCGTATTGTTTTAAAAGCTATTGTTCCTTGTATTTAAGAAGTTTGGTAGCATTAATTTCTGATTCAAACTTTTTAGACTCGAGAGTTTCGAAATCCATTTTAAGTTTCTGAAAATCATTTACAACCGACACTTTTTCTTTTAATTCATTGGAAAGATTAGCTTTTAATGACTCTATTTCTTTTAAGTGTTCAATCTTTTCAAAACGAAATTGGTCAAATTCAGAATAAGTTATTTTCTCTGCTTGAGGGACCATTTCAAAAGTTTTGACATTTTCCTTATACAGCGCAAGCTCAGCGGTTAGGTTGGCATTCATATCTATGGTTTGTCGAACAACCACATTCATGTTATCAATAATATGTTTAGGCACCATTACCAAATCACGTTGATCATAAGATTCCATTGTAGCATTTGGTTGAGGTTCACTCAAATGTGTTGGATTGGATACCACATCTGTTGATCCCAAACTTAGATTGATTTAGCTTGTGTAAACGAGAATAAATCAAGTTAAACACTTAGAGAAACTTTGTTGTATATGAAACAATTTAAGTATTATGCAGAATTAATACTTAAACAAGAACACACAAATAAGATAAACCAAACTTTCACTTTGATTGATTAATCGAACTTGCGTACAATGAAAGTGTGAAAAACATATATTGAACTAAACCTAAAGGCCTTCTTTTATAGATTAAGGAACCTTGTACGAGAGTCTACGTTTCAGCTATTTTAGGTAAAGATAAACATAAGAAATACATTGCCGAACATATCTTTACTAGAAACATAAAACGTGTAGACTAAGTATCCTATCAGCGCTTGACTTCTTCTTATCAACGCTTGACTTCTTCCTGTCAACGCTTGTCTTGACAACGCTTGATTTCTTCCTATCAACGTCCAATTTCCTCATGTCAGCGTCCAAGTGTCTTGGCTACATTTTATTCCCAACAATCCTCCCTTAAACTTGATATCTACTCTAGTAATCAAGTTTCTGAATAAAAACTAAGTACAAGGAGGATTCTTACAAATCTTATTAAGTTGGAAATAAATAAACCTAATCAAATCTTTGCCAACGTCACTTGTATAATCCATCTCCAGCTGTGTTGACACCATTCTCTTCAAAACTTCTTTGGACATAGGATATTCAGCATCCACAAGAAGATATTCAGAAAACTTTGTAGTACTCAAGTGATACACACCAGCTGCTGAATGTAAATGCCATTGAAGTCCACTGATATCATCAAGATCCTTCCAAACTGGATCTTCTTCATCTGGTGCACACATTCTCTTGAATGTTGACCAAATCTTTATTCCATTGACTGAAGTAGGTACTTTAGTCTCATACATGGCCTACATCAACCTCCAAAGGTCTGCCAGTCCTCCCTATCCAGGCTTGCAAACAAAGACATAAGAGTAGTGAAAGTGTGTACCTTCTTCCCATATCTGCCAACCATCCAAACCCACTTGCATCTTCCTCATAGCTAACTATAGGGTTTCTGGAATCATGAGGTAACACTTCTACCATATGTGAAGCTTACAAAGGTGAGAGCTTAATACTCTTTCTAATAACAGCTTCACTAGGATTCACTCTATCCATATTTTCTGGGAACTCAAGTGAAACTCCCTTCTTTAATGGTCTTGGTGTAACCAAGGCCTGTTGGATCTACATCTCTTCTGCAAGTTCTTCCTTTCTTTCATCTGAAAGAAGTCTGATAGTGTTATGCTCTTGCACACTTGCCCATATAGGATAAGCCTTATATTCCAACTCATCAAAAGACAATCCCTACAACTTCTTAAAAGTCCAACCTGTTTGATGACATCTGAGCAACATGTAGTAGAGCTCCCTTCTAGCCGTCTTAGTCTGTAAAAGAACTTTGCTAGCTTTATATTTCAGAATCACCTTGCAATCCCTTTGAACTCTTAGTAGAATCTCCAAACCCCAAATTTGATCTGATAAAGTCATGCCTTGATTCTCTATTACCTTATTTTCCCATGCAAAGTACATCTGAGCTACTTCAGGCATCTCATAATCCACCTGATTCTTCAACTCTGCAATCTTTTCCTTTGCTAACTCATCACCGTATTCAAGTCTTTCTGGTTCTTCAATAATCATTAAACTTGAATCTGTACTCTCATCACCACTGCTTTCCTTACTCTCAATAGCAGTCTCCTTCATCCTATCTTCTTTCTCAAGTTGTGCAGCCAACTTGGAATCAAACTTTACTAGGGCTGCATCTTTGGGAACTACTATTTCTACCATGATCCCTTTACCCTTATCTAATATATCAATGTTTGGTAAAGATGATGATGGTACCTGTGTAGACACATCCTTGATGATAGCTGATGAATGGGATACATCAACCATACCTACAGGTCTATCAACGTCCAAAACCTGTGTGTCAACGCCTAACTTACTCCTATCAGCGCTTGACTTGTCAGCGTCAAAAACCTGCTTGTCAACGCTCAACTTACTCTTGTCAGCTCTTGGCTTAGAAACCTGTTCCAACATCTCCATAAATGAAATCTTTGTTGTAGTTGCTAGTGAAACATCAATAACTGGCCTCTCCTTCAAGCTGGTCAAAGCTTCATCCATTTCCACACCAATAGAACCACCTGAGCCTTTGTCACTTGCATTAAATGGCTCAGTAACAGCTTCCTCCCCTTTGTAAGAATCCTCCCCTGATGAAAGGACTCTTGTCCGCATTCTCCTAGTCTCAGCAGCTTCCAAAACAACAATCCTCTCCGTCAATTGCTTGAGTTCAAGGCCTTGTGTAGAGACAGTATGTATAAGGTCTGCATTTTGCTTTTGTAAGCTAATGCAGACAGCCGTCAATTCCAACAATGTATAGGGTTCCAATCTGCCCTCCCCTAGAATGGGAATTTGACCTCCCAAAGTAGAGTCATAGGGCATGGATGGGGTCTTAATGATGTTAGGACTGGCTTGGCCTGCATCTAAGCTAGTACTAATAGTCCTAGCCCCACCCATGTCACCAACCACACTTGTGGTGGTGGTCCTCTCTGCAACATGGCTAGGACCACTAGATGAGAACACTCTAGTAGTCCTTGGGCGTTTTACCAACCTAAATTCAGGGGGTGTAGAAGACGATGTTGATTGGGTTTCAGTTTGAAGGTTAAGGGGTGTTTGGGTTTGTTATAAGAGGGTGTCAGCGTTTGGATTTGGAGTGTCAACGCCAACATTTAACGTGTCAGCGTTGAAGGGTTCTGGGTCAATATCCATTTGCTAGGGTGATGGTGATTGTTCAGGTAATGGGTATGGTTGTGGTAGAGGGTCTGGTTGAGGTTGTGCTGCTGCAATGACAACAAGCATGGCTTGGGTAACGGGTAAGTCTCTGTTTGGTGGTGTATTCATCTATCCAAAAATTGCTTTCTTTTGCATAGGGATCTTATAAAATTCATTGTGATCCCTGGTGCAATATCTTTGTTCATCAAACACCATTTGCAAAAATCTTGGATAAGCAAGAGTCATCTTGCTACCTGATAGGTGTGTAAACACCCATCTTTTCTACCACTTAATTACAATAATAACCGGACCAAAACGTGTATTTTATGTCTTTTATGTCGGAATTATGCGTGGTTTGTGTTTTTGTTGTGATTTAGGATGAAAAGGTGAAAAATGGAGAAAACACGGACATTCACGGGCATTTACGGACTTTTATTGAAGAAAAGGATGAAAGACGAAGTCAAGAAGTCAAGAGTGCAAAAAGAACGGAAGTCCACGACCAATTCTGAAGATTTATCGAAGAAAAAGTCAAAAGACGGAAGTTTATCAAAAGCCGAAGAATTCAAGTCTATTTTATTGAAGAATTTAAAGACGAGTTCAAAAGAAATCCCGAAGTCAAAAAGTCCCTTAAGTCCAAGATTAAAGAAGATTAGAAGAAAAGGACTAAGTACGCAATTAAATGAAGATTAAAGAAGGAGGGACTTAATTATGCAATTAAGAGAAAAGGAAAGAGGGGAGGAAGCTTCCTAATCCTCCCCTATAAATAGATTAGGCTTGATTACTTTTCTTTCTTGTTGGCTAAGTGTGACAATTAGTCTTCCACCATTTTTATCTTGTCATTTACTTTCCATGTCATTTAAATTCATGTTATGCACCTTAATTACCATTTAATTCCAAGTAAGTTTTCATTTTAATTCTTGTCAAATCTTTATTTTATCTTGTCAATCTCTTATCTTCCTTTCTTATTCTTTGATTCATGTGTTTATGTTTATGTTCATGTTTATGCTTTTATTTTGATCCAAGTGATTTTTGATTATTGTGGTAAAAGTTGTTTGATTTCATGTTTTTAATTGTTTGTTGATGTTTATCTGATGATTCGTTACTATTTATAATTATCTGTGAGTTTGATTTTTGGTTAAATTGTTATTTTCTTGCTGCTACTGTTCTCCTTGTTCTTCGGGAATGTTTGCTTGTTTCTGATTTTTCCAGATATAGTTCCGAACCAAGACAAAGGAAAGTGTTCATTCGGAACTTCTAAAGTTCTGAATCAAGGCTTCATCCGGAACTCAAAACTTCCGAACCAAGACCCTTCATTCGGAAGTCCAAAACTTCCGAACCAAACATACTCATTCGGAACTCCAAAGTTCCGAACCAAGGGTTTCATCCGGAACTTTTCAAAAGTTCCGAATCAACTTAAAGTTCCGAATCAAGGACCAAAGTTCCGAATAAAGGCTGTTCATTCGGAAGTCAGAAACTTCCGAGTAAAGGTTGTTCATTCGGAACTTCCATAAGTTCCGGATCAAGGGTAATCTTCCGACTCAAGAAAGGTTCATTCGGAAGTTCTAAACTTCCGAATCAAGGAGCTTCATTCGGAAGGTTCCGAATCAAGGGGTGACCTAATACTTCCGAATCAAGGTAGATTTTACAAGTTCCGAATCAGTAAGTTCCGAACGAAGCATTGTTTTGGATAAGTGACATATTCAGACCAATTTGTTCTGGATCAAGGATTTTGGTAATATTCCAAGTGAAGAAGAATCATTTCAACCAAAGGTGACATTTAGGACGAGTGATTATTCCAAACGAAGGTTTATTCCGAATGAGCTGTATTCAGGTTCTTATTAGCTTTTGTCTTTGATTTTTATTTTCAAGCTTTATTTTTCTTGCCTTTTATTTAATTACACTTTTAGATTATTTGCCTTAGTTTTAGTCGCACTTTAAGTTTGCCTTAGATAGATTTAAGTTTACGTCATTTTACTTTAGTGCCTTTTAATTTTAGTCACGTTTTTAAATACTTGCACTTTACTTTAATTAGACTTAGATTTACTTTAAGAGCACATTTACTTTTAAGTCTTTGCATTTAAATTTAAAATCACCCAGAAATATTCTTTTTCACCAAAGATCAACTAAGTCACACATAGGGGCCTAGATCAATTCGTTAAGATTCCGAGAACACGAACTTAATCTTTAATTTTTATACGGGCAAAAAACCTAGTTATCAAATGGCGCCGCTGCCGGCTCTTTTCGTTAAGATCAACAGTTTTCTGTGCTAGACACGTTGCTTTTTGGGATCCGTTTACTTGTGAACGTTATTTTTCTTCCATAAAAAATTCAAAAACCATAAAAATTAAAAATTCATAAAAACCATAAAAATTAAAAATATCAAAAATCCAAAAAGATTTTATCTTTATTGTATATATATATTGTCTTTGCGTTTGGTTTCTTTTTCTTTTGCATTTTCAGGTGTATGCGTACTAGATCTTCTAATTATCAAGAGCCCGAGCCTCAAGAAGATTTAGATATGGCAGGTGTTAACAACAATAATCAACTACCGCACCTCAACAATAACAACAATGCTCTTCCACAGCCCGATCTTCGGACCATGGAGGAACTTTGTCAACCAACCATGTTTGGACGAGGAGGACCGATTGCGCCGATGCAAATCAACGCTCCTGAGTTTTCGTTGAAGCACCACATGATTCAGCAAGTACAAACAAACCCTTTTAGAGGATTGCCTGATGATGATGCCAACAAACACCTCGACAAGTTCATTACAATCACCCAAAGCATGAAGTTGCCTGGTGCCACGATGGATGTTCTCCGCCTACAACTCTTTCCACATACTTTATCGCATCATGCCGAGAAATGGTTTGATCGTCTCCCGAAGAATTCTATTCACACTTGGGATGATATGACTCAACGCTTTCTATCGCGCTACTTTCCACCATCCATGGTCACAAGCCTTCGCAATCAGATCAGCGGTTTCATGCAAGATCCCGATGAATCTCTTTTTGACGCTTGGGAGAGGTATAATGTCTTGATCGACCGTTGTCCAAACCACAACATGCTCGCTGTCACCTTAATCGATACTTTCTACAACGGATTCACTTTTCGAGATCGTGATACGATTAATGCAGCCGCCGGTGGCACATTCATGAAAAGGAGACCCGAGGAGTGTAGAGAGTTAATTGAGAACATGACTACTCACCACAAGAACTGGGATTCCTCTGCTTCTTCTAGAAACAACACGAGAGTCAATGTTTCTTCTACCTCAGCAAACCCTGAGATGACCGAACTCACCCGCATGATGGCTGAAATGAGCAAAAGTATTACGCTTCTCGCTTCAAACCAACAACAACAACAACAAGTTAAAGCGGTTGCTAATCCTTGTGAAACATGTGGCGGTCCTCACTCATACACCGATTGTCCTTCGACACAAGGAAATCCGGAAAATGTGTATGCTGCTTACGGTAATTATTCACCGGAAAATTACCAAGCTAGACAACAAGGGGATAGAAATCTGCTGAGCTACCGTTCCAACAATTACCTTTCACCCGGTTTTTCTCCTCAAAACCAAAACCCCGCCAACAACTACAATAGAAGCAACCAAATCCCACCTCGTGCTTCTAACCCTTATCAACCACCCACCCAACAACACCCACCCATTAATCCCGGTGTTGACACAATCATGAGAACTCAAGGTGAGCAAATCAAGAATCTACAGAGCCAAATAATCAATTTGAAAGGAGATATCTTGAAGCAAGGTAATGACATCAGAACCGAGGTTCGTGAAAACCTTAAATCCTCCTTCATCACTCAAACAACTGAATTAAAGAATCTATTGGTTAGTTTCTTGCCCGAAGCTCAACCTTCTTCTTCTTCGGGTTCTCTACCTTCAAACACCGTCCCCAATCCGCGAGCTAATGTGAGTGCTATAACTACGCGTAGTGGAATTACCATTGTCAATCCACCTACCCCACCACCATCATCTACACCTCCTCCACCACCATGTATCCCTACTCCACCTACACCTAGTAGTAGTACACCATTACCGTCTCCGCCTCGTCATGACGATGTATCTCGGAAGGACCCTTCAACATCACAACCTTCACCAACTACACCTTCCCCTAACCCTTATCAACCTAGAATCCCATACCCTTCTCGCATAGGCAAGACCAACGAGCTAACCAAGAATGACTCTCAAATAACAAAATATATCAGTATGATTTCTCAAATGGGATTCAGCATTAGTTTTCTTGAAGCACTTGTCCACATGCCCAAATTTGCCAAAGCATTTAAGGACTTGCTTAATAAGAAGGAGAAGCTGATTGAACTCGCCAACACACGCTTAAATGAAAACTGCTCTGCAGTTATTCTTAAAGAACTTCCGGAAAAACTAGGGGATCCCGGTCGTTTTGTGTTGCCTTGCGTGTTCAACAAAACTGAAGAATTTACTGCCCTTGCTGATCTCGGGGCTAGTATAAATCTTATGCCTTTGAGTGTTTGGAAAACACTATCATTACCCGATCTCATTCCAACAAAGATGACTCTCGAACTTGCTAATCGCACTCTCGCTTACCCCGTTGGTATAGCTGAAGACGTATTCATTCAAGTTGGCGCATTTACTTTCCCGGTCGATTTTGTCGTAGTTGATTATGAAATGGACCCTCGTATTCCTTTAATACTTGGTCGGCCATTTTTGAGATCCGGACGTGCTTTAGTAGATGTGGCCGAAGGTGAGTTAATCTTAAGAGTCGGGAATGCCTCACAAAATTTCAAAATGGGGACGCTTACAAACAAATCCTTCGGAGGACGAGAATCAGTGAATATGATAAATGTGCTCGATGACTTTACCGTCTACGACAATCCTCTATTCGACTCTTGCATCGATAATCCACTTTTTCAAAATGATGTGGATGATTCTCTCCCTACTTTGGACGCTTCTCCCATTTTTGATTCTCCACCGGTCTTCGATGCTTATGATGATGATGATTCTAGCTCAGATTCGGATGATTTTGATTGTACTTCTGAGTATCCCGAGCTGCCTACTTTCGATGATTTTGATGAGGCTGATACTCTATCGAGCGATTCTTCACATGATGAAGATCCTCCGCCATCACTCGATCCTACTTTGGACGATTATTCATTTGAGGAAGACTTCTCTGAATTTCTCAACACATACTTCCCTCATGAGAGTGATGCTCCTCCTTTGGATTTTATAGATTATCGTCTTAATCCTACTTTGGATTTGAAGAAAATTTTGTCAAAGGAGAAGAAACCGGTCGACACCGAAATCCGTTGCACTTATGATTTAACACCTCTTTGTCCCACTTCTGAGGACGAGGTTGTGCTTCTTTGCGGATCTTCTTCACACTCGGCTGAGCCTGAGTGCTATTTTCCCTTGAAGGAAAAGGTGTTCGATCCCGGTATTGAAGTTTTTAAGCCATCTCAGTATCCACCTGATGAAATAAAAGGAAATATCTTTGGAAATATTGAAGACATGCTTGCACCGCACCATACTTGCTTCTACTATGCTCCATCACTGCTTAAGGGAACCTTGCCACTTCTTATTTGGCTTGCCTTGTTCGCCTTAAGCTCTTGCTTATTGATGGATGAAAACTATGTCTTTGATCCTGGTGGATATGTTTCATTCTACTTCCGTTGATGATCAAGGTCGAGTCAGGCTAATGACTCGGTTAACAAAAATCAAGCGCTTCTTGGGAGGCAACCCATGCACCTATCTTTTTTACTTTCTTTATCATAAGTGTAGGGGGGACCCTTTGGTTTGCTATTTCCTCTCCTCATTTCTTAATCAGGGATTCGAGCTTCAATGATCCACTCTTGATGATTCTTGACGACCTGTGATTCCGTGTTCTACTTCATCCCGGTTCTATCCTAAACTCTTTTCGATTCACTATTTTATATATTTTCTCAAATATTAAAATAGGAATCTCTTTAGTTATCCTTTCCTTAGCGAGATTTAAACAACGTGCACAATGTCCTAAGTGTAGGGGAGCTTACTCCCACATGCTTAAACATTGAGGACAATGTTTATCTTAAGTGTAGGGGGGACTTCTATCGAAGTTAAGTGGTCTTTTCCTTGTTTTTGTCCTCATTTTAACCGGAAAATCAATTTTTCAACATTTTTCAAAATTTTTGATCTATTTTGGCCTATTAGTTTTTTCTTTTGTATAGTTATTTTCTCTCCTTATTAGAATAAATGTTTAATAAGTGGTTTTAATTTTCAAACGTTGTGAATCTTTTGACTCAATCCGAGTTTACTCTAGCTAGTATCCTTAACGTGTTTAAGTTAAGTTTTGCTAGGCTTTTATACAGGGAGCTATAAAACGCGAAAGTCTTAACTCTCACGGGTTAAGAACAAGAACTTTTCGCAAGTTCCTATAATTGATCCTAGAGAGTCGTTTATCAAGGGAAATTTAAAATGCGATTTCTAAACTTGAAAAAGTCTAAGAATTTGCAAGATCCTATAGGCGACTCGAAAACCCAAAACTTTGATTTAATAGGCTAAGTATCCACGAGTCTCATTACTTGAGATTTTAAACTGTGGAGAACGAGAGATGATAGAGCCAATTATAAGTTCGGTATTCTTTCATGAATTTATGTGAGTTAATTATGAGCCTATTCTCCCATCGCTTGCTAATAATTTATTTGCTAATAAATAAGGTTGTACGATTTGAAAAGTTACTTAGCTTCTAGCCCCAGATCGTTTAAAAGTTGCTCGGTAATGACGAGAGTTCATAGCCAAGGCATAACTTATGAAGCGGGGCGCGAAGATTGGCGAGTCCGAAAAGGCCCTAACAAGGCATGAGGGCTATGTTTTGTTGCTAAAGATCCAAAGTGATGTGAAGAATCATTTATCAAAAATCAATATGAAGGATCGAGACACACGACGTAAAGCAAAAACTCCCCAAAAGTCATGAAGAAGTGTATCCGAAAAGACCCTAGCAAGGTATGAGGATAAATAGATCCAAGTCAATAAAGGAGGCAGATCGTTGTATATCGAAGTCCAAAATAATGATTGGAGAAAAATGAAGAAGTCGTGGTCCAAGTATGAATCTCTCAAAACTTCAAGTGAAGAAATTCCAATTATGAAGAGAAGACCATTATTTCATGAACGTCTCTCAAGATTTGAAGTATGAAGTCGCTGCCAAATATCGGCCCGAGAAAGGTCTCAAATCGCGAACCAAGTTATGCCAAGATATGAACTTTTTGATATCCCGAGAAGCAGGTTTAAAAGATTTGGTCCTTTAGCTAACTATTGATTAAATCGTGCACTTTATTTTCAGACTAAATAATTATCGAAATAAGTCAAACAATGCATCTTCGTGATCATTCAAGACAAATAATAAAATATAAGAGATACCCATAGGAATAAGGGAGTCTAAGTGAATAATTCGCCCACATGAGTTCGTGTTAGTTTACTAACTTATAATAAAAATGATCTCGTTTTTAAGCTTGGTTTGGAGAAAGTGAAAACTTGAGGATGATGATTATTCATAACTTTTCCAAAACCCAAGGTATGCTTTTGATTTCTTTATTTTGTATGTTTTTATTTTCTATCTCTTTAATAAAGGCCAACGTGGATTGATTATGATGAAAAGTGTAATCTTGCTTTGTAACTAATGCATTGCATGAGGACATTGCAATGGTCAAGTGTAGGGGATTTGATAGGTGTGTAAACACCCATCTTTTCTACCACTTAATTACAATAATAACCGGACCAAAACGTGTATTTTATGTCTTTTATGTCGGAATTATGCGTGGTTTGTGTTTTTGTTGTGATTTAGGATGAAAAGGTGAAAAATGGAGAAAACACGGACATTCACGGGCATTTACGGACTTTTATTGAAGAAAAGGATGAAAGACGAAGTCAAGAAGTCAAGAGTGCAAAAAGAACGGAAGTCCACGACCAATTCTGAAGATTTATCGAAGAAAAAGTCAAAAGACGGAAGTTTATCAAAAGCCGAAGAATTCAAGTCTATTTTATTGAAGAATTTAAAGACGAGTTCAAAAGAAATCCCGAAGTCAAAAAGTCCCTTAAGTCCAAGATTAAAGAAGATTAGAAGAAAAGGACTAAGTACGCAATTAAATGAAGATTAAAGAAGGAGGGACTTAATTATGCAATTAAGAGAAAAGGAAAGAGGGGAGGAAGCTTCCTAATCCTCCCCTATAAATAGATTAGGCTTGATTACTTTTCTTTCTTGTTGGCTAAGTGTGACAATTAGTCTTCCACCATTTTTATCTTGTCATTTACTTTCCATGTCATTTAAATTCATGTTATGCACCTTAATTACCATTTAATTCCAAGTAAGTTTTCATTTTAATTCTTGTCAAATCTTTATTTTATCTTGTCAATCTCTTATCTTCCTTTCTTATTCTTTGATTCATGTGTTTATGTTTATGTTCATGTTTATGCTTTTATTTTGATCCAAGTGATTTTTGATTATTGTAGTAAAAGTTGTTTGATTTCATGTTTTTAATTGTTTGTTGATGTTTATCTGATGATTCGTTACTATTTATAATTATCTGTGAGTTTGATTTTTGGTTAAATTGTTATTTTCTTGCTGCTACTGTTCTCCTTGTTCTTCGGGAATGTTTGCTTGTTTCTGATTTTTCCAGATATAGTTCCGAACCAAGACAAAGGAAAGTGTTCATTCGGAACTTCTAAAGTTCTGAATCAAGGCTTCATCCGGAACTCAAAACTTCCGAACCAAGACCCTTCATTCAGAAGTCCAAAACTTCCGGACCAAACATACTCATTCGGAACTCCAAAGTTCCGAACCAAGGGTTTCATCCGGAACTTTTCAAAAGTTCCGAATCAACTTAAAGTTCCAAATCAAGGACCAAAGTTCCGAATAAAGGCTGTTCATTCGGAAGTCAGAAACTTCCGAGTAAAGGTTGTTCATTCGGAACTTCCATAAGTTCCGGATCAAGGGTAATCTTCCGACTCAAGAAAGGTTCATTCAGAAGTTCTAAACTTCCGAATCAAGGAGCTTCATTCGGAAGGTTCCGAATCAAGGGGTGACCTAATACTTCCGAATCAAGGTAGATTTTACAAGTTCCGAATCAGTAAGTTCCGAACGAAGCATTGTTTTGGATAAGTGACATATTCAGACCAATTTGTTCTGGATCAAGGATTTTGGTAATATTCCAAGTGAAGAAGAATCATTTCAACCAAAGGTGACATTTAGGACGAGTGATTATTCCAAACGAAGGTTTATTCCGAATGAGCTGTATTCAGGTTCTTATTAGCTTTTGTCTTTGATTTTTATTTTCAAGCTTTATTTTTCTTGCCTTTTATTTAATTGCACTTTTAGATTATTTGCCTTAGTTTTAGTCGCACTTTAAGTTTGCCTTAGATAGATTTAAGTTTACGTCATTTTACTTTAGTGCCTTTTAATTTTAGTCACGTTTTTAAATACTTGCACTTTACTTTAATTAGACTTAGATTTACTTTAAGAGCACATTTACTTTTAAGTCTTTGCATTTAAATTTAAAATCACCCAAAAATATTCTTTTTCACCAAAGATCAACTAAGTCACACATAGGGGCCTAGATCAATTCGTTAAGATTCCGAGAACACGAACTTAATCTTTAATTTTTATACGGGCAAAAAACCTAGTTATCACTACCCTTGTTATGACACATGCCATCAAAAATCATTTTTGAAAAATTATATTTTTGCCTAGTAGCAATACACACAATGGCACTCCCAGTTGATCTGTTAATTTCATTGTGTGTAGTACATTTGGGACTCAAACATTGAAGAATGACATGTATCAAGTACTTCCAAGCTGGGGGAAATTCCTGTTTTGATTATTTGTTTAAAGTTCCCTCTTCAGGGAAAGGATAACCCAAAGCTTGAAGTCCTTGTTCTAGCTCACCGATGGGTAGGGTGGTTATACCATCTGCATCATTAAGATGCAAAGCCTGGCGAACCAAGGCTTCAGTAACCACTCATTGAAGCCCATGGACTGTAGTAGTCAATGTAGTCACATTATTAACCGTTGAGGAAGTGACAGTATTCCAGGACTGTTTAATATGAGTGACAGGGATAAGAGGAGCATGAGAAAGTATATACCTTAAAGGGGATGCATTTAAATACTCCACCATTTGAGTATATTGGGGAAATAGAGCATTGTCAGCCTCTAAATAGGCAACCATGTTGTGCTGACTTCTGAACCCCAATTCCGAATCACTCGGTTTAAACTTAGGCGCCATTGATGTAGAAAGCTGTGATATATGTTATGAAAGATGAATGTGTGTGAAAATTTAGTTAGACAAGAATAAGCAGTTACCTTGTTTCAAAAGAATAAGCCAAATATATAGGAGAGGTAAGCACATGTGATTGGTAAAAAATGAGGCAGTTATTTTCAAAATATAATGATTAAAATCTTGAAAAAGATATAACTTATCTTGTGCATTAATAAAAAGTTACCAAATCCTAAAATTACGGCCCAAATTTTCGTCAAAAATAACAAATGGGTAGGACCCAATGTTTATCAACGATCAAAAATAACATATCAACGCTCAACGGCTATATTCTTGTCAACGTTGGATTTTGCCATGTCAACATCAAAATTGGTCCTAACAACGTTTGGAAATAAAACTGTCAACTTCCAAAAATAAAAATAATAAAAAGAAAAAGGACCTTAACAAAGTAATTTATCCTAGTGAAGATAACCTATAGACTGAAAATTACTATAGGGTGGCAAGCACTGTCCAATCATGCACACTTGCTTAAGCAAGATAGACATAATTGTCCTCAAGTGTCCCTTGCAAACCAAAGTTCTTAACAGTGAAGTTATCTCATAAAATCCCTTTGTAACTTCCCAGGTAAGCCCAATAAAAATCATACCCAAGTCTCCCAACAGACCACATCCAATTCTAGGTCAAAAAGTCTTGGCAGCGTGCATAGTATATCAACTTTGCATGCTACAGTGCCTCACGATTTAGTAAACTAGCTCGTACTCACTAGTGGACACAATCTAGAATTGTGATAAGAGTATTATATGAATACCCAAAAGGTCCTAAAGGTTTCCTAAACCTCCCCTTAAACTATGATACATAAGTTGCCAAACATAATACATGAACTAATAATTTATGTCAAGATAGGAATATAAATATTCCAACCATCATCCATAAACTTGAACACGCTCCAAGTAAGCTCCAAGGATCCATAAGCAACTCTGTATCCATTTGTACAATGTTAACAACACCTGCATAATTAGATCAAAAACCACAAAACTAACATGTTGCTGACAACGTCAATTTAACACTTGTCAGCGTTAAAATAACCTTTGTCAGCATTAGACAAATAAAGTGGAAAATCTAATTTTGAACAAAGACCAATAACAATGCATATCCTGTACATACTTTTACAAAGAGTTGAAAAACACATATTAGGTAAGATTGATCATTCCAATACTTGTTACCAAGTATTGAAATCGCCCAGTATCAAAAGGTTTAGTTAATAAATCTGCCACATTTTCTTCTGTGTCAACCCTATCTGGTTGTATTAAACCTTTTTCAAAACAATCTCTTATAAAATGATGTCTAATTTCTATGTGTTTTGTTTTAGAATGATGTACATGATTCTTAATAATACATGAAGTACTGTTATTGTCTACAAAAATCTTGGTATGCATGAAATTATACCCATAATCCAACAGCTGGTTCTGAATCCATAAGACTTGTCCACAACAAGCAACTGCAGCTACATATTCTGCTTCAGTTGTAGAATTGGCCACCACTATTTGTTTCTTGCATTGCCAGGATATCAAACTACTCCCAAGAAATTGGCATCCACCAGTTGTGGATTTTCTATCAAACTTGTCACCCCCATAATCACTGTCTGAATATGCAATAAGCTCCAATGGATAATCTTTTGGATACCATAATCCCAAGGTGGGATAGCACCTAAGGTACCTAAAAATTCTCTTGACATCATGAAGATGATACTCTTTGGGAGTCACTTGATGGCGTGCACATGCACACACAGCAAACATAATGTCAGGTCTTGAAGCTATAAGATACATCAATGATCCAATCATTGACCTATAATGCCTGGCATCCACCTCTTTTCCATCTCCAACCTTTCCCCAAGGGTGTTCCCTATCCATGGGTGTGCTAGCCCGTTTTTCATGTGGAGAAAAGCCAAACTTCTTCAAGATCTCTGCTACATATTTGTCTTGAGAGATGAAGATACCATCTTCTTTCTGCTGAACTTGTAACCCTAGAAAGAAGTTCATCTCTCCCATTGCACTCATCTTGAACTTGTCTGTCATGAGCTTGGAAAAGTCTTCACTCATCTTTGGACTTAAAGAGCCAAAGATGATATCATCCACATAGACCTGTACAGGTAAGAAGTCCTTTCCAGTCTTCTTGGTAAACAAAGTCTGATCTATGGTGCCCCTCTTGAATCCATTTTCCACAAGATAGGTGGACAATGTGCCATACCATGATCTAGGGGCTTGATGAAGTCCATACATAGCTTTCTTCATTCTATACACCTTGTTTGGATGTTCTGAATCTTCAAAACCAGGAGGCTGCATTACATTAACCTCCTCTACAATTGTGTCATAAAGAAAAGGACTCTTCACATCCATTTGATAAACTGTGAAGCCCATGCAAGAAGCATAGGCTAGGAAAATCCTTATTGCTTCAATCCTTGCAACATGTGAAAAAACCTCTTCATAGTCTATCCCTTCCTCTTGTGTATAGCCTTGAGCAACTAAACGTGCCTTGTTTCTAACCACAATTCCTCTCTCATGCTTCTTGTTTCTAAGAACCCATCTTGTCCCTATAGGTCTGACATATCTGGGACAATCAACTAACTCCCAAATATCTTGAATAGCAAATTGGTGAAGCTCATCTTGCATTGCTTCCACCCAACTTGGTTCTTTGAGAGCATAAAATATCTTCTTGGGTTCCTGTTGTGATAGAAAACAAGCAAACAAACATGCTTGAACAAGAGGGGTATCAACCTTCTTGTGAATATTAGCAATAAATCCTTCATGATTCTGATGAGACCTTCTAGTTTGTACAGGAGACATCACATCACCAATAATTAGAGAAGAGGGGTGATTCTTGTTAGTAGATGTAAGCACTCCTCCTTCAATAATTGTGTTGTCTTCAATTTCAGTCTCCAAGTTGCCAATATCTTCTTCAAATTCTCTTCGATCATCACCTGAATGAACCTCTTCATGTACTATTGAAGGTCCACCTTGTTCAAAAACATTGTAAGAGAATAAATGGTCAAAAGAGTTGTCAACGCCTGAATTGGTGTTGTCAACGTTGGAGCCATCAACGCCTGAATTTGACCTATCAGCGCCAGATTTTCCTTTTTCAGCGCTTGAAGATTCATGCATGTTTTCATCAACTGGTGTTACTTGTGGACCACCTTTTTACTTTCCAGCAGCAACAACAGCAAATGCATCTGTCCATATAGGAATGGTAACATACTCAAGTATGGGTGCTGATTTGTCTGCTTGTGATCCTACCTCCTTATCAACATGTATACCTGAAATTTCAACAACTAGTTCTTCCACAACATTTGAAGTCACCTTCACAATGTCTGGATTAGTAACAGGCATATAATTTAAGGTTCTAGATAGAGGTTCCAAGTCAAATAACCAATTTGATCCACTTTCAGGATCACTAGGTTTACTTTCTAAAAACCTAACATGTACCTTTTCAAGTATACGTTTTTCTTTCTTAAGGTAAATCCTATATCCTCTACTCTGCACTGAATAGCCCATAAAATAGCCTTCATCACTTTAGCACTAAACTTTCCTAAGGCATCACTAGTATCTAAGACAACTACATGACAGCCAAAGGGTTTAAGAAAACCAATATTAGGTTTCCTACTCCAAAATAGCTCATAAGGTGTCTTAATATGGATTTTGTTGATCAGTGCCCTATTCTGAACATAACAAGCTGTATTCACAGCCTCAGCCCAAAATGCAATGGGAAAGTGAGCATCAACCAACATTGTCCTAGCTGCTTCTATGAGTGTTCTATTCTTCCTTTCAGCCACTCTATTTTGTTGTGGGGTTCTAGCTACACTAAACTGCCTAGTAATCCCTTTCTTGGCACAAAATTCATCTAACAACTTATTTCTAAACTCACCACCATTATCACTTCTAAGAATTTTAACCTCATTCCCAGTCTTCTTTTCAATTTGGGTAATAAAGTTAATCAAAATATCAGCAGTTTCACTTTTCAAAGCCAAAAAGAAAGTCCAAGTAAATCTAGAAAAATCATCAGTTATGACAAAACAAAAAGATTTACCATTTAAACTTCCTATATTAGTTGGACCAAACAAGTCCATATGCAGCAAGTGAAATGGTTTAGAACTAGAATGCACAAGTTTAGACTAAAAGGAGACTTTGTTCTACTTGCCTTCAAGGCATGCAACACAAGAATGGTCATTGTGGAAAGCCTTTTCAGGCAAACCATCAACTAAACCATGCCTCACAAGTCTATTGGTGTTCTTAAAATTTATGTGCCCTAATCTTGTATGCCAAAGATTACTCTCATCAACTGAAGCCTTAGCATATAGACATGACAGATTATTATTCATCCTAATTCCATTAAGATTCGCATTATAAATGTCCTTATGCCTAGGTGTTCTATAATCAATTAATTTCTCATCAGGTAATTTAAAATCCTTGCTTAACACCAAGCATTCAGTATCAGTGAAAAGAACCTTATTTTTGTTATCACAAACTTGTGATACACTAAACGGATTATAATCAAGTTCTTTTACCAGAAATACGTTCTCAAAACTCAAATTGTTGGTGATAAGAGTGCCTTTGCCAGTAATGGTTCCATATCCTCCTCCAAAGTACACTTTGTTACCATCTTTAATGGGGGTAAAGTTTGTCAAGTAATCTTCCTTCCCCGTCATGTGCCTAGAGCATCCATTATCCCAATATCCATAATCATTAACCTGCTTTTGAATGCCCTGCACATAAAGAAAAAAATTAGTTTTCTTTGGGAACCTAAGCCTGAGCAGACTTGGATTCATTTGGTTGTTCAACAAGAACATACTTAGTCCTTATAACAACCCCTTGTTCATCCCTTTTTGGATTAAACACCCAGTTAACCCCAATTGGTTTAGTTATGACCTTTGAAATATAATGAAATATGTTACATGTCATAGAAATGCCATCTGAGTTAGGGGTTTGGTCTTGTTTGGGCCTACAAGTTAAACTAGAAGAAGCTTTAGACCCATTTCCCTTTGGTTGCAAGTATTTGGCATTACTTGGTCTAGCAGCGTTGGAAACATTCATGTCAGCGTTAAAATTGTTCTTGACAACGCTGAAATTACCTTTATCAGCGTCAAACCTAGGGTTTGCTATATGAACCCATTGTATGTTAGACCATGTATTGGTCTTTTGAAAAGGCCTTTGTCCATAAGTATTAGACCCTTTAGTAAAGAATGGGCTGGTCTAATGACTTGTGGACTTTGCTGGACAAAAGGTTTGGGTTTGACCATGGATGACTTTCTATCAGCGTTGACCTTTGAAGCATTGACACACTTATAAGCCAAATATGAAAAACTTCCACAAGTATAACAGGCTTTTCTAGACATAACTCTAGGTCTAGATGAAAAGAAACCTGTCCCATTATCACTAACTTGACTTTTTGGTGACCTAGATTTTCTATACATTTCTGCATATTTAATACTAGGTTTTCTATCAACGTTTAAGCCAAGGTCAACAGTCTTTCCAGTAATAGGATTGGTCACTTTTATGGGTGCTGACTCATTTGGGCTGTCACTCAGCATGCCACCCTTAACAAACAAAGTGGGGTTAGCTTTCTTCCATTGGTCCAAATCAGTCAATTTCTGCTTGTATTCCTCTACTGGAGTAAGAACTCTTGGTGGAGGAATATATTCCTCCTCTTGGAGTTCTGGTATACCAGTCGAAGACAAATCCTTTATAAGGACACCATAGAAGTTCCCAGCAGGTGGTGGAACACCAGCATATTCTTTCATCCCAATCTCAGTCATATCCCTAGAATCCCTTTGTTCACTAACACATTTTTCTAGGGTTTGAGAAGCTTTATCAAATCTTTGAATTTTAAGATCTACATTATCTTTGTTTTTGATGGCCTCATCTAACTTAGCCTGAATAACACCATTGGACCTTTCCAAGATGTCCCTTACCTTAATACTAACATTTAGGTCATGAGTCAAAACATTGATTTGATCTTTTAGTTCAAGCTCCATTTTCTTATATTCAACCACAGTCTTTTCAGTTTGAACAAGTGCAAGTTGATAGTTTAATAACTTGCATTTTTCATCAAAAACATCTGATTTTAACTTTAAAATTTATTTGTTAAGTTTTTCAGTATTTAAACGACAACCTTTACTATAAAATGCATCATCATATACCTCATTGTCTGAAGAAGATGAAGAATGTGCCATGAGAGCATAGTGAACATGCTCCTCTTCCTTCTTTTCTGCAACCAGGGCTTTGTTCTCTTCCACATCTTTGGCCAAAAAGCTCCAGTCCCAGTCAACACCATCAATCTCTTGCATGGCAAACCATAGCTTTTGTATCTTCAACCTTGACGATTTGGCTTGAAGGCTTTCTAGCATCAGATCTTCTTGGAGATCTGTACTCTCTTATAAAGTAACCCATTCTATGGAAATTGTAACACTCAACATTGGATTTATCAAACCCATCAGTGTCTTTAGCATTAAAGGTCATCTTCTTCCTGAATCTCCTATTCCATCTATTTGCCCTTATACTTGCAAGTGCCATATTCAACTTTATGTCCATCTCCTCCAAATGCTCATCACTAATTTGCTCAAGGTCCTCATATGTAATCACTGAACCATTGGGCAATGAAGCAATGTATGCACACACTGTATCTAGATCAATACCAGCAGGCTTAACTCTTGGTGAGTCAACATTGTATGTGTCAGCGTTTGAATATGGGGCGCTCACAGAGCTTGATCCAACGTTGAAACAAGGTGATCCAGTAACGGGGTGCATGTATGACTCCCTTTGATCAAATTGACCTTCACTATGTGAGAAGAAGGCTCTGTTTCTATTGGTAGATTTGCTTCCTTGATCCAAAAGGATTTCACTCTCTACAATCCTCAGTTTATTGTAGACGTCATCAAAAGTGGAACTTCTATGAGTATTATTAGCAATCATAGACCTTGATTCAATCTTCCATGCATCACCAAGACTTTTAAGGAAAGTGGTGATGATATCAACATCATCATGCACTGTTCCCATAAATGACAACTTGCTTGTGATGTCAAGAAGTTTGCTCCTCACCCACTTAGCTTTTCATTGGGAAGAGCTTCGAACACAGCATACTCATGCAAGAGTTGCTTCTTTTTCTCTAATGCAGTATCATCATTACCACCATAAGTAACTTGAAGGGCCGCCCAAAGATCTTTGGCAGACTCATAGCCTCTATACTTGTGCTGATTGGCTTGTCCCAAAGAAAGTTTGAGGATGCTTAGAGTTTTCATGTCATTCCTTCTCTTTGCAATGTCCTCAGATGAGACAGCTCTCCCATCTCCAGGTTGTTCTTGTCGATCAGCTTCACTTGAGCCTTGAGTTGATCTCACAGTAATAGCAGCTTAAATCTTGGCAGCCTTATCGAATGTGTTTCCATATTCAATAATTTCCCATAGGGTGTGGTCATGGATTTGAAGGTATTGCTCAAAATTGAACTTCCACAGCTCAAAGTTGTCTGGGTCTAGCATGGAGATCTTTATGTTATGTCTTGAGGAGGAGGTCAACTCTGGAGTAGACATGTTGTCTGGATTTTAGGGTTTCTTGAAAATTAGGGTTTTTGGTGATTTAGGGTTTTTGTGTTCTTTAGATCAAAGTTCCTCAATAAGCTCTGATACCACTTGTTGATCCCAAACTTAGATCGATTCAGCTTGTGTAAACGAGAATAAATCAAGCTAAACACTTAGATAAACTTTGTTGTTTATGAAAGAATTTAAGTATTATGCGGAATTAATACTTAAACAAGAACACACAAACAAGATAAACCAAACTTTCACTTTGATTGATTAATCGAACTTGCGTACAATGAAAGTGTGAAAAACATATATTGAACTAAACCTAAAGGCCTCCTTTTATAGATTAAGGAACCTTGTACAAGAGTCTACGTATCATCTATTTTAGGTAAAGGTAAACATAAGAAATACATTGTCGAACATATCTTTACTAGAAACATAAAACGTGTAGACTAAGTATCCTATCAGTGATTGACTTCTTCTTATCAACGCTTGACTTCTTCCTGTCAACGCTTGTCTTGACAACGCTTGATTTCTTCCTATCAACGTCCAATTTCCTCATGTCAGCGTCCAAGTGTCTTGGCTACATTTTATTCCCAACAACATCATTTGAGTTACTAGTTCCCGAATGCTGTTCGAGATTGTCATTTTCATGCTCAACATGATGTGGATTATCATGAATATTATTAGACGTGGTTGGTACCTCACTGACGACATGAGAACCGTAGTGAGAGAGATTAGCAACGAGTGCAGCTTGGGCTGAGTGAATGTCATCACAATCCGAATCATATGCGTCAAGATCATCTGCTTGATATGATGCATTAGAAGAAGAGACGACTGCAATGCCTTTATTATCTGCTGCCCCTGGGTCTGCAAGAAATACTAATTCCTCTGAATCCAAAATTTTTCCTTTAGATTGAGCATCGACCAAATACATCTTCTCACGAAACCACATTGCATCCGTTCTCCTTTTTGGCTGAGTGCATTCCCTAGCCATATGACCTTGTCCTCTACAATTGTAGCAAGTCACAACCTTTTGTGGACCAATAGTGCTTCCATTTTCACCAGCGTTAGAAGTAACAGCTTGAGCGTTCACGGTCCTTGTAGGAGGTCCATATGAATTTTGCCTTCCCTGTATGGTTTGCACCGTCACTTGACCATCTTGAAAAGTGTCTTGTTGTCGAGGATTTGAAGAAGTGCATAGCTGATTGTTCGTTGGTGGATAACCTCTAGTTGCAACAAGTTTTGACAAGTAGGAAGTGAGATGGTTTAAGATATCAGTAGGTGTATCATTTGGAGTAAAGACCGGTGCTTGAATTGGTGGAAGTTCATTGGAGTATAAGGCTTGTGCTTGTGGTGGTGATGACAGATGTGTTGGTTGCTGTGGATAAGGCTGTTGAAGAACACTTTATTGAAATGATTGCTGTGGCATCATTAGTGGTTGATAAGATGGTTGATGTGGTTGCTGATAGATGTGTTATGGTGACTGCTGCAAGTATGATGGTTGTTGATAAGTGTAAGCCATGTTTGTTTGGGGAGTCATTTGTTGAGAAGCATACATGGCAAGTGGATCATGAACTTTTGGTGTAGACAACCGAGCCTCGATCACATGGCATTCGTGTTGTTGAAGAAAAGCTTGAAGTTGATCCACGTTGGTTTGATGCAAATCCTTAGCCAATTTAACAGCCGTCACGTACTTGCTCCATTCATAAGGGAGAGTGGTCAAATACTTGGTGTTTAATTGAAACGTAGGAATTGCCAGGCCATAGATGTTAAGCTCATTCATCAAAAGAGTGAATCTCAAATAGTAATCATTGAGACTCTCCTCGGGGACATAAGAAAATTTATCAAACGTATCATATAGCTTACACTCTCATTCTTGTTTAGTTAACGAGGTGCCTTGCATTAGAACACGAATTCTATCCCATAACTCTTTGGCAACTTTATGTTTACTGACGAGTTTGTAGACATCTGGAGGAAGGGCTTGGAGAATGATGTTAGTTGCTTGTTTATCACACTTGTCTTGAATCTTAGCATCTCCAGTTAACTCACCCGTTGTGCGAGGACGAGTAACAGCACCTTCCGTCACAGTACCATATACCAATGGTCCATTGAGCACTGATGCCCAAATGAGATGTCCATTCTCTTTGTTTAACATATAAAGTTCCATTCGAGAAGGCCAATCCTCGTACATGGTTTTCTCCAACATTGGTGGGCGATTATCCGTACCCGAGAGGATGGACTTATCCGTAAGAGATATGTACTCCATTTCGATAAGTTAAGATTTACAAACGTTGATCGAACAATGAGAGAAAGTAAATGTGTTTGTTGTTGTGTGTAGAAGCCGAGAAATAATATTGACATCCCCTAAATTATGTTCTCGATAAACCAAAAATTCCAAGACAAACAAAAACTCACGATTCGAAAGTTTTTAAGGAATAATTTTGGGATAGTCGGAATATTGATCGGAATACCCTGTCGGAATGTCTAACACCCCCAATTTACAATGCGCAGCGGAAATACACAATTGGGTGCTAGACACAAGCATCATCACACAAGGTATATTGAACGACTCAAAAGAGAGACGCTTACACATAAATATAAACAAGATTTTCATAATAGGTCTAAAACATAAATTTCATCCCATACTTGTACTAAAACGACACCAGAGTAAAGCGTTTAGTCCCCATGGATCTCGATTAACAACCAACACAAGTTTAGTACAGTACACAAACATAAAACATATTGTTCAACAATAAAAGGGTAGAAATAGTTTTTAGACCAACATTCTTCCAAAAGCCAAGCCACAACCTCCACAGCAAAGCTCCATTCTCTATAACTTCCTATTACCTGAAACACATGCTAAAACGAGTCAACAATAATGTTGAGCGAGTCTATAGGTTTATCAAATCACATTTGAACACAAGAAGAAAATCAATCATAATCATTTATTGAATTTTCGTACACACAATCTATATTCAAGGCAATAATAATAAACATTGTATTTAAGCTCATGACACCGACCCCTTAACCAAATAGTCACCCAAGCCAAATGCCGACATGACTAGAATAAAACCATTGCCCCTCTAGGGTATCAGTTGCTAGAATACCACATTCTTATTCCCGTAAATTATCCTTCCTAGAGGTTACTCAGCGTAATGCCCTGGTCTCAGATAGGGTGGTCAACCCAATAGTACTATCATTAGAATAAGCGGCTATTCCCGACTCACAACATCAAGTCAGAAGATAGTTAACGGCTCATGAATTTAGGGTCTTTAGCAACAAGGTACTTGATATTAGGTATTTTTTTAGGTTCAAAATATTCTCGGAATCCTCTCGAATTGATCTCAGTTAAAAGTGGAATGATTTGTTCTTGGTGACAAAAAGTGGATTCGGTTTTCTATTCTACTAAACAGGTAAGTAAATAAAATGATAATGAAGTAAACTTAAAACAATTAATAATCTGAAAAATAATCTGAAAAATAACTCTTACTGAAGAAGATCCTATGCGGAAAGTAAGACCATTCGGAATATAATATTGCTCTATGCGGAAAAACCAGTCTAAGCGGAAAATCTTCCCTATGCGGAATACATGGTTATGCGGAAAATTATAAAAGTTCCGAATAAGGAAGTGAGAATACCCCTATTCGGAATAATTGAAAAGTTCCGAATAAGGGAACACAAAATGGCTATTCGGAATATTCCGAGTAATGAAACAAAAATATGCTATGCGGAAAATATTCCGAGTAAGGTACAATAAAAACTCTATTCGGAATGTTGGAAAAGTTCCGAATAAGAAAACTGTAAAATCGGCTATGCGGAATATTGAAATATTCCGAGTAACCAAAATGAAAACACCGCTATTCGGAATATTGAAAAATTCCGAATAAGGGAAACACAAAATGCCTATTCGGAATTTTCTGGGCAGATGAAGAACAGTAACAGCAGCAAGTAAACGGGGTACACGAACTTAACTCAAAATCAACTCCAATACTCAAAAAGGTTTCACCAAACTAACCAATAATCATTAACATACCATAAGGAACAAATCCCACTAATAAAAACACTAAATCAACAACTTTTTAAGATCAAACTTGAATCAAATAAAAACTTAAGAACTTGCAAAAAGAGATGATGAAGAACAAGATAAATGAAAAGATGGAATGGATTGATTAATGAAAAAGTAACTAGGTTAATGATTGAAGATTACAAGATGAAAAGAAAAAATGGAAATCACCAAACTCCCTAATGGAGTTGGTTGATGAACGAACCTAAGGTACTGGAAAAACAAAAATGAAGCTAACTCCCTAAAATGTGAAGGGAGTGATCTATTTATACTCCTAGTGGTTGGTTGGTGAGTGGGCTTTCTCCCTTTCTTCTTGTCTTCTCGTCTTTTCAGAAAAGTTGACGTTTTCGATTCTGATTCGGGATTTGTTGTCGATTAAATCCAACTCGTCTTTTAATTTCTTCGTTAAATAGACTCGAGTTTCTTCGACTTATGAAAATCTTCCGTCTTTAGTCCTTTTCTTCGATAAATCTTCGAATAGGCCTAGTGACTTCAAATCTTTTGCACGTCTTGGACAATAGACTTTATCTTGAGTCTTTTTCCTTGATGAAACCCGTGCAATCCCATGTTTTCTTTAATATTCATCCGGTTAGCTCTGAAAACACAATAAACACAAAAACCACGCATAATTCCAAACAAATGATATTAATTACGTGTTTTGGTCTTGTTTTAGCCAGAATTAAGTGGTAAAAGGATGGGTGTTTACACACCTATCAAATCCCCTACACTTAACCATTGCCATGCCCTCATGCAATGCTTAGTGATAAAGCAATTTTACATTTTTCTCATAATTAATCAACCTTGGCCTTATTTAAATTCTACTAAACAACAATTAAAATACTAAGAGAACTTAAAACTTTAAAGTAAGCAGAAGAAATGGAAATAACTTGTAAAGAAATCAAGGACTTACATTAGGGCTTTGGTGTTGCGAAGATTTATCACCCTCAAGTTTCACGTTCCCCAAACTAAGCTTAAAAACGAGATCATTGTTATTATAAGTTAGTAAATCAAACACTTACACACATGGCTTAATTAAATGCTTAAACTCCCTTATTCCTAGGTGTATCTCTTATATTTTATTTTTGTCTTAGAATGATCATGAAGATGCATTTTTGGACTTATTTCGATAGTTTATTAAGGCTGAAAGCAAAGTAGGACGATTTGATCAATAGTTAGCTAAAGGACAAAATCTCTTAAAACTGCTTCTCGGGATATCAAAAAGTTCATATCTTGGCATAACTTGGTTCACGATTTGAGACCTTTCTCGGGCCGATATTTGGCATGTACTTCATACTTCATATCTTCGAGAGACGTTCTTGAGATAATGGTCTTCTCATCATAATAGAGTTTCTTCACTTGGAGACTTTTGAGGGGTACTCCAACTTTGTTGACCACGACTTCATGATTATTTCTTCAATCTCTAATTGGGATTTTGAGATACAACGATCCGCCTCCTTTTCGGACTTGGATCTATTTATCCTCATACCTTGTTAGGGTCTTTTCGGATAGACTTCTCCATGATCTTTATGGGAGTTGATTGCTTTTCGTCGTGAGTCTTGATCCTTCATATTGACTTTAGGAATAATGCTTTTCACATCACTTTGGATCTTCAGCAATAAAATTGAATCCTCATGCCTTGTTAGGGCCTTTTCGGACTCGCCAATCTTCGCGCCCCGCTTCATAAGTTATGCCTTGGCTATGAACTCTTATCATTACCGAGCAACTTTTAAACGATCTTGGGCTAGAAGCTAAGTAACTTTTCAAATCGTAAGACCTTACTTATTGCAGATAAATATTAGCAAGTGATGGGAGAATAGGCAAATAATTACACCAAGTGAGCTTGCACAAGATTACCGACTTATAATTGACTCTATCATTTCTCGTCCTCCACAATTTAAAATCTCAAATAATGAGACTCGTGGACACTTAGCCTAATAAACCAATTAAGGTTTACATGGTTAAGGATACTAGCTAGAATAAACTTGGATAAGTCTATTCGGGTTGAGTCAAAATAAACGCAACGGGCCTAATATGTCAAAGATTCCTAAACTAGCTACACCAATTTATTAATATTTTTGACTTTATTGCGGAATATATACATATGAAAGCAACGATAAAAATTTTAAAAATTACGACTAAATGGCCAAAGTTAATTAAAAATTTGAAAAATGTTGAAAAAGATGATTTTCCGGTTAATTGAAGGCATTTTCATGGAAAAGTCCACTTAAAACTTCGATAGAAGTCTCCCCTACACTTAAGATAAACATTGTCCTCAATGTTTAAGCATGTGGGAAAAGTCTCCCCTACACTTATGACATTGTGCACGTTGGTTAACTCAAGTTAAGGAAGAGACGACTAAAGTGATCAATTTCAAATGTGAGAATGAAGAAAATTGAATCACGATAGTTGAGATATAGAACCGGATTTCGGATAACACGGGAGCACGGTTCTTCAAAGATTTCCAAGATTGCAGTAATCCCTGTAAGCACATCACCACACAAACACAAATGACCAAAATAGGTCCTCCCCTACACTTAGGGGGTTAAAGGGATAGATACTCGGGCTGCCTCCCGAGGAGCGCTTGTTTTTGATAACCGAGTCACGAGCCTGACTCGACCCAAATTCAGTTCATGGGGAACGTGGTGAGGGATGGAATCACCTCCTTAGAGGTGTCCTCACCAAAGTACAACTTCACTCGTTGGCCATTCACCTTAAAATTAGGTCCATTAGGTTGAGCGAGCTCGAGAGTACCATATGGAAAAATTTGGGTAATGGTGAATGGGCCGGACCAACGAGATTTGAGCTTTCCCGAAAAGATTTTCAACCGAGAGTTAAAAAGTAAGACTTTGTCTCCAACATGGAACTCTCGGTTTTTGATCTTGGAGTCGTGAATGAGCTTAGTTCTTTCCTTATAGATCAAAGAATTTTCATAAGCCTCATTACGGAGTTCATTCAGCTCATTGAGTTGGATCTTGCGCAGGTCACCGGCTTTGTTTATATCAAAATTAGCCCACTTCAAGGCCCAATAAGCCTTGTGCTCCAACTCAATGGGGAGGTGGCACGCTTTCCCGTACACAAGACGATAAGGCGTACAGCCGATCGGGGTCTTGTAAGCAGTACGGAAAGCCCACAAAGCATCATCAAGTTTATCAGCCCATGAGGCACGATGCTCTCCCACGGTTCTTTCCAAAATTCGCTTCAGCCCTCGGTTTGATATTTCAGCCTGGCCATTAGTTTGTGGGTGGTAGGCTGTGGAAAGACGATGGTTGACACCGTACTTAGCCATGACTCGAGCCAATTGGTCATTGCAGAAATGAGTCCCACGATCACTAATAATGGCACGAGGCACACCGAAGCGAGCGAATAGAGCTTTCAAAAAGTTACAAACCACCCTTGCGTCATTAGTAGGCAAAGCTTTGGCTTCAACCCACTTTGAAACATAGTCAACGGCAACAAGGATGTATTTGTTTCCTTTAGATGAAGGGAATGGCCCCATAAAGTCGATACCCCAAACATCAAAAATTTCACACTCTTGAATGAAATTCTGAGGCATCTCGTCTTTATGTGTGATTTTGCCTTGCTTTTGGCAAACATCACATCGCTTGACCATATCGTGAGCGTCACGGTATATGGAGGGCCAATAAAATCCCGAATCAAACACTTTCTTAGCAGTGTAGTTGGGACCAAAGTGACCACCGGTGGGTCCTTTATGGCAAGCATCAAGGATTTCAGACGCTGCCGGTCCATCAACACATCGGCGAATAATCAGGTCAGCACATTGTTTGAATAGGTAAGGGTCGTCCCAAAAGTAAGTCTTGATGTCGGTGAAGAACTTCTTCTTTTGCTGGGACGTCAACCCTTCCTTGAGAATTCCACCCGCCAAGTAGTTTGCAAAGTCCGCAAACCACGGGGTTTCATTCGGCTTCGAGTTTATAGACATTAAGGTCTCCAAGGGAAAAGAATCATTGATTTCTTTGGTCGGATGATCCCCTTGGTATGGATCCTCAAGTCTACTAAGATGGTCCGCGGCTAGGTTTTCTGCTCCTTTTTTATCGCGGATTTCGATTTTAAATTCCTGGAGCAGCAAAACCCAGCGAAGAAGTCTTGGTTTGGAATCTTGCTTTGTCAACAAGTACTTCAACGCGGAATGATCGGTATACACAATGGTGGTGGAAAGGACAAGATAGGGGCGGAATTTTTCAAAAGCATAGACAACGGCTAAAAGCTCTTTTTCGGTTGTCGTATAATGCAATTGTGCCCCAGTCATTGTCTTGCTAGCGTAATGGATTGGTTGGAAGTTTTTATTCACTCTTTGTCCAAGAACCGCTCCAATAGCAAAATCACTAGCATCGCACATCAATTCAAAGGGCAGCTCCCAATTAGGGGTAACTAAGACGGGTGCCTTAGTTAGCTTATCCTTAAGTAAGTTGAAGGCTTCAAGGCACTCGTTGGAAAAGATAAAAGGAGTATCTTTTTCCAAGAGGTGGGTCATCGGGCGAGCGATTTGAGAAAAATCTTTGATGAATCGACGATAGAAGCCCGCATGACCCAAGAAACTTCTCACACCCTTCACAGTGGAAGGTGGAGGCAACTTTGCTATAACATCAACTTTAGCACGGTCTACTTCAAGACCGGCTTTCGAAATCTTATGTCCAAGCACGACGCCTTCTTTTACCATAAAATGGCATTTTTCCCAATTTAGAACAAGGCGAGTGTCTTCGCACCGCTTTAGCATTCGTTCTAAATTAGCAAGGCAAGTAGAGAAGGAATCCCCGAAGACCGAGAAATCATCCATGAAGACTTCCATGGTTTGTTCAACCATGTCATGGAAGATAGCTAACATACACCTTTGGAAAGTCCCGGGCGCATTACATAAGCCAAAAGGCATTCTTTTGTAAGCGAAAGTGCCATAGGGACAAGTGAATGTAGTCTTCTCTTGATCTTGGGGATCGATGGGTATTTGAAAATAACCCGAGAAACCATCCAAAAAGCAGTAATATTCATTACCGGCTAATCGTTCAAGCATTTGGTCCATGAAAGGTAGAGGGAAATGATCCTTTCTCGTGGCATCATTGAGTTTGCGGTAGTCTATACAAACTCTCCACCCAGTAACGAGACGAGTGGGAATCAACTCGTTGTGTTCATTGGGAACAACGGTTATTCCGCCCTTCTTGGGCACACAATGGATTGGACTAACCCATGGGGAATCCGAAATAGGGTAAATCATACCCGCATCAAGAAGTTTGATAACCTCTGTTTTGATGACTTCATGTATTTTTGGATTCACCCTTCGTTGGCTTTGAATAGTGGGCTTGAAGTCGTCCTCCATGAGAATTTTGTGCGTGCAGAAGTGAGGATCAATTCCACGAATATCCGAGATTTTCCAAGCAATAGCCTTCTTATGATCTTTCAATACAGCAACGAGGCGAGTCTTCTCTTCATCTTTCAAATCCTTCGCAATAATGACGGGCGATTTCTTGTTGTCGTCTAGGAACACATACTCGAGATGTGGCGGCAACTCCTTAAGTTCCAAATCCGGAGGATTTTCGACGTGAGGCGTTTTCAAAGTCGGAGTATCGATAGCAATGACCGTGGGAGATGGAGGCGAAGGATTGTCTTCAGTGAGAAGATTGTCAAAGAAACTCATGTCTTCATCCCCCTCGGTGGGAGAATCATTAGTAGCTAAATTCGCATCGCCCATGGTCTCTTCAAGATTGTTCCAGAATAAATCACCATCTCCAAATAGAGACAACGATGAATCAATGGAGGACACGGTCTCAACAGTGGGAAGAGAGGTAGGAATACTTTTGCAAGCATCATTAAAGTGTTCTTCACAAGCCTCATCAAGAACGTCAATACAATTAACGCTCTCATACGAATAAGGTTGTTTGGACAACTTTCCCATGTTGAAGACTACTTTGTCGTCACCCACTCTCATGATAAGCTCTCCGGCTTCAACATCAATAAGAGTGCGACCGGTCCTGAGGAATGGACGACCAACAATCAGTGGCACACGGGGGTCCATCTCGTAGTCGACGACAACAAAATCAGCAGGAAAGGTGAATTTGTCGACTCCTACAATAACGTCTTCGGCTATCCCCACTGGATAAGCAACCGTACGGTTAGCTAATTCCAAAGTCATCTTGGTGGGGACTAGCTCTGGGAGAGATAATTGCTTCCACACACTTAGAGGCATGAGATTAATACTGGCACCTAGATCGGCTAGGGCCATGCAATTCTCTACTCCCGGGAAATTGCAAGGGATAAGAAAACGACCCGGATCACCAAGCTTGGTTGGTAATTTCCTTAAGAGCACTGCGGAGCAGTTCTCATTAAGTTGGGTGTTGGCAATGTCGAGGAGCTTTTCCTTGTCGCTCAGAAGGTCTTTAAACATTTTAGCATACTTGGGCATGTGAGCGAGAGCCTCAGCGAAGGAGATATTGAAATTCAATTGTTTAAACATTTTAAGAAAGTTAGAAACCTGAATATCATCCTTGCTCTTTTGCTTCTCTTTCCTCAACCTTGAAGGATAAGGTATATTGGAAGAAGATGAAGGCTTTAGAGGAATAGGGTCACTCACAACCACGGGTGGAGGAGGGGTAGAAAGAAGAGGTGGAGAAATTGGGGAAGGAGAAGGAGGAGGAATAGGAGCAAGCGACTCGTTTTCCTTAGTCACAACCACCGGTGGGGGTATAGGAAGCTCGGGTTCCGTTGTACCTTTACCACTTCGAGTGGTGATTGCTTTCATCTCCCCTCTTGGGTTCGCAACGGTGTTACTCGGAAGAGTACCCGAAGAAGAGGGTTGACTACTTTGGAAGAAACTAGCCATCATGTTCCTCAAGTCATTCGTCTGACTATCCAACGTGTTTCTCATATCAGCTCGCAAATCATTTCCTTGCTTTACCAAATCGGCTTTCAGGTTGAGCACTTCTCTCTGAAGATTTCCCACTATCGCATCGTTAGTCCTCATATAAGTTTCCACTTCTTGGTGAAGAGCGGTGGGTTGGTTGGGAGGAGCATTGTATGCAGGTGGTTGGTAAGCAGGTTGTTGGTAGACTTGATTGTTTCTTTGAGGTGGTTGTTGCTGCTTGTGAGGTGGGATGTATGGTTGTCGAGGTTGTTGTTGTTGTTGAGGAGGGCGATTAAGGTTTTGTTGTTGGTTTGGGTTGGTAGGAGGAAAACCAGGTGGGGAAAGATAGTTGTTGCTGCGGTAGCTAAGCAAGTTACGGTCACCTTGGGGTTTTGCTTGATAAGCGGGTTGTTGGTAGGTGCCATATGCCGCATTCACATTCTCAGTAGGGTAATCCCCGGCAGCGGCGCCATTTGATATTAGGTATTTTTTTAGGTTCAAAATATTCTCGGAATCCTCTCGAATTGATCTCAGTTAAAAGTGGAATGATTTGTTCTTGGTGACAAAAAGTGGATTCGGTTTTCTATTCTACTAAACAGGTAAGTAAATAAAATGATAATGAAGTAAACTTAAAACAATTAATAATCTGAAAAATAATCTGAAAAATAACTCTTACTGAAGAAGATCCTATGCGGAAAGTAAGACCATTCGGAATATAATATTGCTCTATGCGGAAAAACCAGTCTAAGCGGAAAATCTTCCCTATGCGGAATACATGGTTATGCGGAAAATTATAAAAGTTCCGAATAAGGAAGTGAGAATACCCCTATTCGGAATAATTGAAAAGTTCCGAATAAGGGAACACAAAATGGCTATTCGGAATATTCCGAGTAATGAAACAAAAATATGCTATGCGGAAAATATTCCGAGTAAGGTACAATAAAAACTCTATTCGGAATGTTGGAAAAGTTCCGAATAAGAAAACTGTAAAATCGGCTATGCGGAATATTGAAATATTCCGAGTAACCAAAATGAAAACACCGCTATTCGGAATATTGAAAAATTCCGAATAAGGGAAACACAAAATGCCTATTCGGAATTTTCTGGGCAGATGAAGAACAGTAACAGCAGCAAGTAAACGGGGTACACGAACTTAACTCAAAATCAACTCCAATACTCAAAAAGGTTTCACCAAACTAACCAATAATCATTAACATACCATAAGGAACAAATCCCACTAATAAAAACACTAAATCAACAACTTTTTAAGATCAAACTTGAATCAAATAAAAACTTAAGAACTTGCAAAAAGAGATGATGAAGAACAAGATAAATGAAAAGATGGAATGGATTGATTAATGAAAAAGTAACTAGGTTAATGATTGAAGATTACAAGATGAAAAGAAAAAATGGAAATCACCAAACTCCCTAATGGAGTTGGTTGATGAACGAACCTAAGGTACTGGAAAAACAAAAATGAAGCTAACTCCCTAAAATGTGAAGGGAGTGATCTATTTATACTCCTAGTGGTTGGTTGGTGAGTGGGCTTTCTCCCTTTCTTCTTGTCTTCTCGTCTTTTCAGAAAAGTTGACGTTTTCGATTCTGATTCGGGATTTGTTGTCGATTAAATCCAACTCGTCTTTTAATTTCTTCGTTAAATAGACTCGAGTTTCTTCGACTTATGAAAATCTTCCGTCTTTAGTCCTTTTCTTCGATAAATCTTCGAATAGGCCTAGTGAATTCAAATCTTTTGCACGTCTTGGACAATAGACTTTATCTTGAGTCTTTTTCTTTGATGAAACCCGTGCAATCCCATGTTTTCTTTAATATTCATCCGGTTAGCTCTGAAAACACAATAAACACAAAAACCACGCATAATTCCAAACAAATGATATTAATTACGTGTTTTGGTCTTGTTTTAGCCAGAATTAAGTGGTAAAAGGATGGGTGTTTACACACCTATCAGTACTCAATACAATATAAACAATTTAGGCAACATTTGGGTCCAACAATTACTCATGACTTGTGTTCATTTATTTTCAAATAGCATGTATCCCCCTCGCGGGTAATAAAACATTTAGTAGCTAGCATGAAAAGTGAGGCTACAAACTCACCTTAATATAAGAGATCTAGCGAGATGATCGTCGATGATAATGGATGCCTTTCAAACACGAGAACCGCTACCTATCAAATAAGGCGCGTTCATTAATAATGACTCGAGAAATAAATCATATATAACAACATCAAACTCAAACTCATAAAATCACGATAAACTCGAGATAAGACGATATAAATAACTTCATTACACTCTACTACACATTTACTTTACCATTTTACACTTTAAACAAAGTCCGCCGACACATACTACATGTACTAGCTTATTTACCCTTTTTAAACTCGTCAAACGTTTATAAAACGACTCGATAAACTAACTTACTATATACAGAAAGTCCTCCTACAAGTTTATCAAATGAAATTACTTTTAAAGTCCTTTACCCGACTCATCTTCAAACTACAAAATCCGGATAGATTTACGTTAAAATTTCATACAACCGTTTTAACTTCTTTAAACGACTCCGTTTACAAAACCGACACTTGGGTATTAAAGTAAACTCACCCTCTAGGGTTTACACTTCATTATCAGTAGGTTACTCATTTCAAAACTTCAATTTATAGTCCCTGAGAATCGATCCAAATATCGACAACAACTACATGTGGTGCCTAGGGGTGTGATTCGGGTTGACCCGGTCGGGTTCGGGTCAAATCGGGTCGGGTCAAGTCGGGTCATGGGTAAAAAATATATAACCCGAACCCGAGCCTAATTAGAACTTGGGTCACTCGGGTTCGGGTCAATTCGGGTCGGGTCAATTCGGGTCGGGTCAACTCGGGTTCGGGTCAACCCGAGTTTGAGGAAAAAGTGTAAAAAGTGTCCTAATTTTGTACTAAAACAATGTAAAAAGTCTAATTTTAGTCGGGTCAAGTCGGGTTGGTCGGGTTCGGGTCAACTCGGGTCGGGTCAAGTCGGGTCAAGGGTAAAAATATATAACCCGAACCCGAGCCTAATTAAAACTCGGGTCAATTCGGGTCAACCCGAATTGACCCGAATACGCTTTTGGACCCGAGTGACCCGACCCGAATATGATTATTTGGGTTCGGGTTCGGGTCGGGTCAACTTTTTTGACACCCCTAGTGGTGCCGATACTCGTCTCGCGGTACACGAATAATCAAAACATCATAACTTCACGCTCGTTTGGAGCTACAAGCTCTACTTTATATCAAATCGAAGCTAATCAAATTATCTACAACCCTAGGCTATAAGTTAAGCCATTATCAAAACATAAAAATCCCGAAATTACAGTTTACTTACTGTTATAAAATGACTATCAATATCTTGTACAAAATCACATTTTTGACCAAAACCAACCATGAAAATGTTCATCCCAATACCCTAACACTAACATATATCAACCATTACATTCAAATCATCATAAAAATCAAAACCTTCAAATCAAAATCAAGTTTTTAACAAAACTTTTGCAAGAATCACCATTGATCATGCCAAAAACAACATGTATGAGCATGGCTTTCACCTACCAACTTGAAAAAAATAAAAACCCTTGTGTGTGTAAAATTCTTACATCAAAATGATCCTTGTGCAATTCTAAGATAGGGTCTTGTGTTAGTTTAGCTCAAATCATTGTGAAAATGGAGCAAAATTTGATCAAAGGGGTGTTTTGGTGGGTTGGGGGGTCACGGCTAAAGAAGAGAGAACAAGAGAGAGAAGTGAAAAATTTGTGAGTGGGATTATGATGTGTGTGTGTGTGATTTTTGAGTTTATATATAGTGGTTGAGGGACCAATGTTGTAATTTTTCAATAGTTGTTGCTAAAAAGGAAAATAGTTAGCTAAAAAGCGGGAAATAACTATTAGTCAATTTTGAAAATATTTACGGGGCTCGGGTTTCATAAAGATAATTTTAAAAATTTAAAACGTACCTCAAATATAATAATATCGACTCCCGACTCGACTTAACACGTCATTTAAAATAAAACATCAAAAATGACAAAAATCGAACAACCGACAATAAGACGTAAAATATTTGGCATCCATCGACATCACGCTTGCTAATACTCCTTATACTTATTAAATATAAAATATAAACCTTCCAACATCGGTTTAAACTTAAACCTCCAAAAATAAGTATCGTTCAAGCTCATCCAAAAATTTCAAAAATAATCGTAAAATAAGATTAAGCAATGACCTCGGTTTTGGGTTATCACATCCCCCCCTTCTTAAAAGAAGTGACGTCCGCGGCGCTTAATCCTTCCTAAACAAATGAGGATACTTGTCCTTAAAGAAATCATCACGTTCCCAGGTAAACTCTGGACCACGTCTAGAGTTCCGTCTCACCTTCACACTCGGAATCCTACTATGCTTCAACTTCTTAACTTCCCTATCCATAATCTCTACAGGTTCCTCTGTAAAATGCAACTTATCATCAAGTTGAATTTCCTCCAATGGAATCACCACATCCCTTTCAGCTAAACACTTCTTCAGATTAGAAACATGAAAAGTATTATGAATAGCCTTAAGCTCATCAGGCAACTCTAACTTATAAGAAACCAATCCAATCCTTTGGATAATCCTAAATGGTCCAATATATCTCGGGCTTAACTTTCCTCTCTTTCCAAAACGAATTAATCCTTTCCACTGAGATACTTTCAACATAACCATGTCTCCTACTTCAAATTCCAATGGTTTCCTTCTGTTATCAGCATAACTCTTTTGTCTACTTCTGGCAGATAACAAACGCTTCTTAATTTGTACAATATTTTCAGTCGTCTCAAATATCATTTCAGGCCCAGTCAATTGACTTTCTCCTACTTCACTCCAACACACTGGAGATCTTCACTTACGTCAATACAAAGCTTCAAATGGAGCGGCTTTAATACTAGCATGATAACTGTTATTGTACGAGAATTCAACCAATGGCAAATGCTTATCCCAACCATTTACAAAGTCAATCACACATGTACGAAGCATATCCTCTAACGTTTGAATCGTTCTTTCACTTTGTCCATCAGTTTCCAGATGATATGATGTACTTAAACATAACTCCGTTCCCATCGCTTTCTGCAAAGACTTCCAAAATTCTGAAGTAAACCTACTATCACGATTAGAAATTATCGACAAAGGCACACCATGTCGACTAACAATCTCCTTCACATACACTGTTGTTAACCTCTCCATACTATCCGTCTTCTTCATTGGCAAAAAGTGAGTAGACTTAGTCAATCTATCTACAATCACCCATATCATATCACAACCATTTGCAGTCCTTGGCAAACCTGTCACAAAATCCATAGTATTCTTCTCCTATTTCCACTCAAGAATCTCAAGTTGCACTAATAATCTAGATGGTTACTTATGTTCAGCCTTCACTTTCGCACAAGTTAAACACTTATTAACATACTGTGCTATATCTGCCTTCATATTCGACCACCAATAAGCTTTCTTAAGATCTTGATACATCTTGTCCGATCCAGGATGTATTGAATACTTCGACTTATGAGATTCATTCATCACTAAATCTCGCACTCCTAAAGAACCTTTCTCAGACGGACACAATGGTAACCAAATCCTATTCTCAAAATACCTTAATCCATTCGACCTTACTTCAAACAAAGGTTTCAACATTCAACCCAAATTTTCTGCCTTAACATTCTCTTCCTTCAAACCATTAGCTTGGGCTTTCAATATCGCTTATGTCAAATCAACACTTTCCATCATTTCCAAAGCTCTAACTCTTATAGACTTATCTCTTTCCTTTCTACTAAGTGCATCGGCTACCACATTCGCTTTACTAGGATGGTAACGAATCTCGCAGTCATAATCACTCAGCAACTCAACCCATCTCCTTTGCCTCATATTCAATTCCTTTTGATCCAAAATATATTGCAGACTCTTATGATCAGTGAAAACGACATACTTGGTTCCATACAAGTAGTGTCTCTACAGCTTCAAAGCTAAAATCACAGCCACAAGTTCTAAATCATGCGTAGTGTAATTCTCTTCATGCTTCCTCAATTGTCTCGATGCATATGCTATTACTTTTTCCCTTTGCATCAACACAGCTCCAAATCCTTTATGAGACGTGTCACAGTACACTACAAAATCCTCAGATCCTTCTGGCAAAGACAATATCAGCGCATAACACAACTTATCCTTCAACGTACTAAATGCAGATTCCTCTTCCAATCCCCATTCAAACACTCGATTCTTTTCAGTAAGCTTGGTCAACGGCTTAGCAATTAGCGAAAACTTCTCGATAAACCTTCTATAATACCCAGCTAAACCAATAAATTGGCGAACTTCAGTCGACGTCGTTAGCACTGACCAATCCTTAATTGCCACAATCTTAGCAGGATCCACACGAACACCTTCACTATCAATCACGTGCCCTAGAAATTGCACTGATTTCAACCAAAATTCACACTTAGAGAATTTCGCATGCAGCTTCTCTTTATTCAACAGTTCCAAAATTATCCTCAAATGCTTCTCATGTTCTTCTTCACTCTTGCAGTGAATGAGAATATCATCAATGAATACGATAACAAACTCATCCAAATACGGCTTGCATACACGATTCATCAGGTCCATAAATACATCAGGCGCATTTGTTAACCCAAAAGGCTTCACTTGAAATTCAAAATGTCCATATCGAGTACGGAAAGCTGTTATAGGAATATCTTCTTCCCTAACTCTCAGTTGATGATACCCAGACCTCAAATCGATCTTCGAGTATACACTTGATCCTTGCAACTGATCAAACAAATCATCAATCCTCGGCAATGGATACCGATTCTTGACAGTCATTTTGTTAAGCTCTCGATAATCAATACACATTCTAAAAGAACCATGTTTCTTCCTAACAAACAAAACAGGAGCACCCCATGGCGACGAACTCGGTCTAATAAATCCCTTATCCATCAATTCCTTCAATTGATCAGATAATTCTTTCATCTCAGATGGAGCTAAACGATACGGTGCACGAGCAACAGGCGCAACTCCCGGCACTAAATCAATACGAAACTCCACTTCCTGATGCGGTGGTAATCCTGGCAAATCTTCAGGGAAAACCTCAGGATACTCTTTAATCACAGGCACATCCTCCAATTTCCTTTCATTCACACCATCATTACTTATCTGTGCAAGAAACACATCACAACCTGCTTCTATATACCTCATCATCTTCAAACAAGAAACAACTCTCAAATGAGAAGTACATTCATCACCTTTCACAGTCAACACCCTATTCCTTAGCGGTATCTGAACTAATCTTTCTCCACAAACAATCACTGCGCCATTCCCAACTAACTAATCCATTCTAACAATCACGTCAAAAGATCCTAATTCTATGGGCATCAAATCAATACTAAACACATAATTACCTAACTTCAAGGAACAACCTTTCGGTATAGAACTAGTGCTTACAACCTTACCATTAGCTAACTCCACCTTATAGCTAGTTGTCAATCTAACTAGTTCTCTATCCAATAGCTGACTGAATCTAACATCTACGAAACTTCTATCGGATCCAGAATCAAATAACACACTAGCATAACAAGCATCAAGTAAGAACGTACCAGTCACCACATTTGTCCCTTGAGGTTTGTCAGCATCTCCCACGACATAGGCTGGAGCAGCAATCCCAACAGCAACGGCAGCAACATTGCCTCCCTGTCGTATGCCAACCCTCGGACATTTCCCTTGCTTATGTCCACGACCTCCACATCCAGAACAGTTAACTACCTTAACAGCATTGGCTCCAGTGGCCACACCCTTGTTTCTACAATCTGCCATCTTATGTTCGGCCTTCCCACACTTGTTGCAAGCAGGTGGACAATTTCCAACATGATACAGATTACACCGACCACACTTCGGATTCACCTTGTTACCTTGATTTCCAGTGGCAGCACGAACACCATCATTCCTTCTCAAATTATATTGCTGATTCCTATTTGGTCCTTGGTCATTGTTATTACGATAACCACCATGATTCTGCCCTTGGTTTGAGTGTGCAGCTTCCCACTTTCTCTTATTCCCTTCAGCAATACTATCCTTTCGATCCTGTAGCTTTACATCCATTAAAGCATGAGCCATCTGAACAGCTTCATCAAACGACTTGGGTTTCGACGAAGTAGTCTCTCCCTTGATATTACTAGATAAACCTCTGATATACTGCTTCATCTTCTTACGATCATCAGCAAAAGCATCAGGACACAACAAACATAAATCAGAAAATCTCTTTGTATAAGCCACAATATCATTATTTCTCAGCACCAAATGCCTCAACTCATCCTCCAACTGACCTAACTCTTCCTCAGGACAAAACTTAGCAGTTAGCAGTCCCTTGGTCACAGTCCATGTTCTAGCATTAGCTTCAACCAATCCCACAGTAGCTACCTGACTATTCTACCAACTTAATGCATCATCCTGAAAAGTAGCTGCAACAAATCTCACCTTACTAGCTTCTGAACATCCACTGATTTCAAAAGTACTTTCAATCTTTTCAATCCACCTCCTTAATTCCAAAGCACCACCAGTACCACGAAATTGGGTAGGTCCACATTTCATGAAACTAGCATAAGAACATTCCTTCTGAATCTGCTGAATAGTAGCATTACCTCCAACTTGTCTCGCAGCATTTCCTCCCACTGGTTCATCAACATTACCTTTAACTAGATTTTCAACATTCCCTCCAACCTGACCAGTAGCATTCCTATTCTCAGCCTCTTAGTTCCTCGTAGCACATTCAGCTTCTAGTGCTCTAGCGATAGCTTGCTCAATCATGTTATTAACAGTAGCAGTCGTCAATTTAGGCGGCATGTTTTAGGAAACTAACCAAACAATAATGTAGTAAAGTTAGAAAAATGCCTCCCAACTCTTTCCTGTGATAGCACAGAAGAAAAAGAACAAGTAAGTATTCATATCAAGATAAGAAGAAGGATTTCTCTATCAAGATGTAACATGGATATTACATGCACCAACAACACAGTTCACAATGAATCATTAACCAATTCACCAAAGAACTAATAAGACAAATCATAAGTCATGAAGGTAATTTGGATTGCGTTGGAAAATTTCCACAAAATTGTGACAAGTAATGTCACTACAACCCTTCATCACGGCAAACTTAAAAGTCATTAAGTTTCATCATAAACTAAAGTACTAGTCTACATAAGTTCTGTTGATGCAAAAGTTGGTTGATCCTTGCTAGACCCGAATTAGGTTTAATTCGGGTTGGCTGGGTACCGGCTCCTGCACCAAGTGAATCGTCTGGTTGGGATCCTGCACACTAAACAACACGCGTTAAGCTTACCGTGGGAAGGTTTCCCACGATTAGACTCCGGCGTGAGAGTAAGTAATCGATTTAGGGTTATATGTGAGTTTAGAGAGAATTGTGATACCTTTGTGGAACCCTTGGGGGTTCCTTTTATAGGCAGTGAAACCCCAGTGGGCTTTCACTGACCCTTCGGCCCCAAGGAAAAGATAAGCACCAGAATTAGAATGATTGCTATCTTCTAATTCTGGCAATGAATATCTCTTCCTATTAGGATTAAGATATGCTTAGACAGAATATTATTCTGTCTGATCTTATGTCGGCCGCTTTGGGCCGTGGGCCGCACACATGTGCGAGCACTGTTCACTCAAGCCCATAAGCCTGAGTGATATTTATCCACCCATTTACGATGGGCCGGATACGGGTAGTACACGTGGGCCGGGCTCATGACCCGGTTTGGGGACTATACGTCATCATGTCCCCCCAGTCTAGTTGTTACAGCCGTAGGCGTAACCTCTAGACTATCAAGCTGCCCTCCGGTCTTACCAAGAAAGGCCTAAGAAATGATAATGAAAATTTAGTTCCGGCCGCACGTGGCAACCGGTCGTATAAATATCCCTTAGTGAATACTACCGCAGCCGCGCGCGATGGCCGAGACAAATTAAATGCAACATTTAATATGGTCTTACGTAAGAGCCGCATAACCCGACAAGAATCCAGTCGCATTAATGATATGCAACAATCCAGTCGTATATCTGCAAAAAGTGCATGATTACTGACCAGCCTCGAGCCACACGAAACTGTTTAAGAAATGACCCGTGGGTCCCCTACTGACGTTACAGAAATGTCAGAAATCCTATCCATTGGATAGGAAATGTGACTGACACGTGTCAAGAATCCATGGCACCTCGGAAACCGAAGCCACCCTATATAAGGGTGAGCATGCGTGTATGTTACACACACAATTCATTCATCCCCCCGCCATTGTTAATCTTCAAGCTTTTCCTTCACAACTTTTGCCTTCATTTCCACGGACATCCATCACCGCAGGTTAGATCACCACGCCCTTAAAAACCTTTTCATAAATTATGGTTAAGGATAACCCCCTCATCACGGACGTCCTGAATGTGATGTCGGGAGAAAAATACCTCGACTTCCTGTCGAAGTACTATGTGCCTGAAAGCGTACACCCCACCTTTCCGGGTGATGGTGAAGCTATTACAGACGCACCGGCGGGGAAAATAGGCATATACACCCGCCTATTTGACTCAGCCAACTACCGTATTCCACTATCGAAGTTCTTAGTAGATCTTCTCATGTACTATGACTTTCATATCACCCAGCTCCACTGCATAGGGGCGTGTAAGATCAACCAGTTTGAGATTACATGCCACACTTGTAGGGTAACCCCCACCGTTAACCTGTTTAGGGCTTTCTATTTTCCACAGTTGGTGAACGGGTGGTTGTCGTTCAAGAAACGTCCCGGCAATTCCCCGATGACATATAGGAAACCCCTTGACTCCCTGAAGAATTGGTACGACCATTACTTCTTTGTAGATGAGAAGGTATTCCCCACCCCCTTTGTACTTAAAACCAAAGCCCCAAGAGATTATCCGCCCAAGCCTAAAGACTATAGTAGCCGGGACCTGAAAATATTAGATACCCACCGCACGGAATTTCATAGAGGGTTGCCGGAGAACTTTCTGTGCTTGGTAGGAATAAGTCGTCGTTACTTTGGGAGGGATGACTTGTATCCGTGCTTCTTAACGGAGCAAGGCGAGGGTAGGTTATGTATACCTTGTATATCCAATATGTCGCGTATATTTAAAATGTTACTAACCCACATACTTCTCCAATCATTTGCAGAGATGAACCTTCACGGATTGATTCGCCAAGGCGACCCCATGAAGGTGAGGGAAGGATTCCGGCCGTTGAAGCCGAATGAGCTCCCTTTGCTGGAAGCATTGGCCGACCGTACTATTCCATTGGAGGAGCCAACCGAACCCAGGTCAGACGAGGAGGAACCTGTTATCGAAAAATCCCCATTGGATTTTCACAACGAAGATGGGGACGACCCATTGCTGGAGGGAGGCACCATTAACCAGGAGGAGGAGCGCGACCTGAATGAAGACAATACGCAAGCTTCCGGATCCTCCACACGTACTTCAAAAAAGAGGAAGACAACCAGGCGTGTGGCAAAAAAGATTGGGGAGGATGCCGGGGTTGCGAATGCTCCTCCCAAGAAGTTGCGACCAGACCATCCTCAATATCAGGGGGATGGCAACACCATGCCTGGTCAGGCCGACACTACCCCGACCATGGAAGGGCCCGTTCTTCGTGTCGCTCCAGTGAACGCCGTAGCCCCTACCGGCCCAGATCCTACTACTGGCACCTCGTAAGTACCCATCCCGATGATGATTTGTATCCTCGCATGATATATGTAGACTAAAAAAAGTTATCTTGTTTTTTAATCACAGGGTAAATCCGGCGGTCGCAACTCAAGGAGAAGAGGTGGGGAGAAATCCATCCCCCGCGGCTACTAACAATCCTCCTTCCCCCACCCATGCCAAGGAACCGTGCCACGAAGGGCCTGAGGAGAGCTTGCGTCTAGCCTGGAATCTATCAAGCTTGACACGGCTAGAAGCCGAATCAGAGTGCTCGGAGTTCATTGAACACATCACTCCGCCCGTCCTCGCACAGGATTTGGATGAGCTGGACCATGAGGCTTTAATCGAGCAGTTTGATGTGTCATCTGCACATCAGGTCACGGTGGGTGCCGCGCTGAGACGCAGACTGATCAAGGCCCTCACCAATGTGAGCCGTGCCGACAAAAGGATCGCCCGCCGGGAGGCTTTGGTTGTGAAGAGCGAGAAGACCATTGCGTCTTTGCAAGCGGCGTTGTTGACTGCTGAGGCGACGGTAAAGGAGCAGGCACTCCATGCCGAGACAAGAGAGAAGCGCATCGCTGAATTGGAGGCCCTTGTAGTCGCATCAAATGAGAAGGTAATCTTCCAAACATGTTGCTCATATATTTCTACTCCTTGTGTGTATGTAGCCCAAAAATATATTCGTATACTAACTCCCAATCTTATACGCAGGTGTCTGCGGCTGAGGCGGCTACCAAGGCGGTGACCGTGCAATCCTTCAGCATTGCTCAGGAGCGCGACGCACTGAAGGAGGAATTGAAGCAAGCGCAAAGCAACTTTGAAAATCACGTTGTCGCTGCTGATGAAGAGTTGAGCCGGGTGGTCGCCAGCTGTGTGGAGAGAGTATGCCCCCCCCCCTACTGAGTGCAACAGCTGGCCGTAGGTGGATTATCGGGCAAGGGATGCGGCTTACCGTAAGCGGGGCTCTTAACGCTCCACACCTATTGCAAGCCTTTGCTGGGGTTGTATCTGACGGGATCGACCGTGGTAGGCATGAAGGCATGATCCAAGCTGCGGAAATGATCACCAAAGGTGAGGATATCACCCGGCATCCGTATCACAACCTCTCCGTAGCGGGGAAAATGACTGCGTCCATGGACGCCTTGGCCAACCTTCAACACCCACTTCTGGACGAGCTTGAAGCCTTGAAAGACGCTCCCAACGAAATAATAATGTCTCGGCTGAGTGCTAACCCAACCCCTTTGACGCTGGCTACCTATGACTGTATATCCAAGGTTGTGTCAGGTGAGAAGCCGCTTAATGAAGCTTTAGACACTCTTGCCGTCAAAGTTCAGAACGGGAAAGATGCTCGCGGGGAGGCTCTCCGTGCTTTGATTGAGGAAGGAAAGAAGGATCTAGAAGAATTCCTCCCCCCCATGTAACTTGTATGTTTGTAGACATTTGTATTTATATTCGTCCGTGTATGTACACGGCTAAGACATGCATGTAATAACTTGTCTTTTTATTTTAGAAGTCCGTGTCAACCACGGCCATTTTGTTTGTTTAATTTTTAAACTTGTGTATCTCATTGCAATCCAATGCTGCGTGACATATCACGTCTTACATACAAGTCCAATTTACTAGACATGCGACGTGCGTCTTTATTATGCGGATCACCGTATGGCTGTAGCATATGAAACTTACCCCAACGTCTTGTGAGTAAGGTGTCTAGTAAGGATACGTGATCCGTGCGGCTGGGGTTGCATCCCTCTTACGCGGCAAGTTGAATTAGTAGGTTCACTTAATCCTCTTACCCCACCTGGAGGCGTTTGGTACATGTACGGTATTTTGAGGGAATGCATACGAAAGAAGCATGGCATATTATAACACAATTAAAATTCATACGGCTAACAAAGAATCTAACAAAGAAGACAATAATTTGCACGAAACAGGCCGTGGAGCTAGCTAGGCACCACGGCATTTTATTAGAACATTTACATTTTTTGTTTGAACAATGATGACAAGTCCTAAAAAAGTCCATAAAGGAAACTTAAACAAACATAAGAAAAACAAATAAGACAAATAACCCGCATGGTTCTTTATTAAGACCACCTATAGCAAAGTATCCATGCGGGAGCCGTAGCTTTCAAAGATAGCACCTTTTTAGATTGGCGATGTTCCATGTGCGCTCTAGGTCGCGGCCATCCATATCGCGTAGCTTGTACGCGCCTCGTCCCAAGGCTTCAGTGACTTCATACGGTCCTTCCCATTTAGGGCCCAGTTTTCCTGTATTTTCCACGCGACTTGCTTCGTTAGCACGATAGACATAGTCTCCCGGTCGAAAAGAAACACCTTTGACCTTGGCATCGTAATAAGCCTTCATCTTAGCCTTGGACTTAGCTTCATTGATGGCTGCTAATTCCCTTTTTTCCTCCAACAAATCTAGGTTGATTCGCAGCTGTTCATCATTTGTGACGGCATTAACCTCCGCCGTGCGGATGGTAGGCATCCCTATTTCTGCTGGTATAACGGCTTCAGTGCCGTAAGCCAATGCAAACGGAGTATCTCCGTTGGCTGTTTTTATCATGGTTCTATGTGCCCATAGCACATGCGACAATTCCTCGACCCATTTGCCCTGTCGTTCATCCAGCCGCGCCTTAATCCCATTCCCCAAGCTCCTATTTGCTCGTTCGACAAGGCCGTTCGTTTGTGGATGCTTGACAGACGCGAAGCGCCGCTTGATGTTCAATGATGCACACCAGTCTTTGAATGGGTTATCCGTGAACTGTTTGCCGTTGTCTGATATAATTTCTCCAGGTAGACCGAAACGGCATACAATGTGTTCCCACACAAACTTCTTGACCTGCTTACCCGTGATAGATTTTACTGCCTTGGCTTCTATCCATCGTGTAAAGTAATCCATTGCAACAATCAAGAATTTAACCCCTCCCGCAGCTACAGGAAATGGTCCTGCGATGTCAATTCCCCACTTGTAGAATGGCCATGGGGACGTGATAGGTGTAAGCTCCTGCTGTGGGTGCCGCGGTACTGGCCTATGCACTTGGCAATCATTGCATCTGCGAATCATGTCGCGCGCGTCTCTGTGCATAGTGGGCCAATAGTATCCTGTTCGTAAGGCTCGAGCTACCACGGATCGTGGACCTGCATGCATGCCGCACAATCCTTCGTGTATGTCACTAATCACATAGGCCGCCTGGCGTGGTCCAACACACCGCAGCCACGGCTGCAAGAAAGAGCGCTTATAAAGGATGCCTTCCCGGAGTTCGAAATATTGTGACTTCCTTCTAACGCGCCTTGCTGCTTTTTCCTCGTCTGGGAGTGTTCCGCTAGCCAGATAGTTGATGATTGGGGTCATCCACGTAGGTCCCTCTTCTTCAACTATCGCAGTCACTTCCCCTTCCGTAATAGACTTTTCTTTGAGTATCTCCACCAAAACCTGTTTAGACAAGTGAGCGAAGCTTGTGGACGCGATTTTACTGAGGGCGTCCGCTTTCTTGTTCTCGCCCCTTGGTACCTGCTTGATGGAAAACTTACTGAAAGTTGCGATTAACGTCTTGACTTTTTCCAGATACCTGACCATGTTGTCCTCCTTAGCCACATACCCACCTAGAATATGGTTCGCGACAAGCCGTGAGTCCACGTAGGCCTCAAGGTTGCGAACTCCCATTCTAGCGGCGATTTTTAAACCCGCAATTAATGCTTCATATTCCGCTTCGTTGTTAGTGGCCGTGAACTCAAAACGGAGGGCGTACGTGAATTCCATACCTTCTGGATTTGTAAGGATGAGGCCTGCCCCGGATCCGTCTGTGCATGAGGACCCGTCCGTGAATAGCACCCAAGGTTCCGATAGGGCCTCCTCTTGCTTAATGATTGGTTCTCCCTCATCCGGCTTCTCGATCAGGAAATCTGCCAAGATCTGGCCTTTAACAGCCGTCCTTGGTCTGTACGATATATTATGCCCCCCCAGTAGGATGCTCCACTTCTCTAGTCTCCCTGCTACGTCTGGTCTAGATATAACCTGCTTGATTGGCTGATCCGTAATCACGACAATCGGGTGCGCCTGAAAGTACCGGCGCAGCCTCTTTGTAGCAAATACTAGTGCTAGTACCAATTTTTCCATGGGGGAATAGTTCAGCTCCGCTCCTTGTAATGTTCTACTTATAAAGTAGACCGGGGTCTGTATTGTGTCTCTGTCCGTCATCAGTACCGCGCTTATTGCGCCATGGGTAGCCGAGAGATACATAACAAGCTCCTCCTTTGGGCGGGGAGCTACCAACATGGGGAGAGATGCGAGATGCTGCTTGAGTTGGCCAAAGGCTTCCTCAGCTTCCTTCGTCCAACGAAAGTCTCCCTTTCTAATACACTTCTTCAGTGTCTTAAATAAGGGCAGTGACTTCTCTGCGGATTTGGATAGAAATCTATTTAGTCCGGCTAACTTCCCATTCAGGGATTGTACCTCCTTCCGTGTCTGTGGGGACGGTAGCCGTATCACTGCGTCCGTCTTCTCTGGACAAGGTTTGATGCCGTTTGGGTCAATCAAATATCCCAAGAACATTCCTTCTGTTGCACCAAACGTACATTTCTTTGGATTTAACTTCATATTAATCCTTCTCAGCGTGTCGAATGTCTCCTGGACATCCCGGAGGAGTGCCTCCTCCGTGTGGCTTTTTATCACCAAGTCATCAACATATACCTCCAAGTTGCGTCCTATTTGTGATTCGAAAGCTTTATCCACCAACCGTTGATACGTATCGCCGGCGTTCTTTAATCCAAACGGCATTTTCGTATAGCAATATACGCCCTGGCTTGTGTGGAACGCAGTTTTTTCTTCATCCTCCTCCGCCATCTGGATTTGGTGATACCCTTTATATGCATCCAAGAAGCATTTGAAAGGATATCCACACAAAGATTCTACTTTCCAGTCAATTTCTGGAAGCGGGTAACAGTCTTGTGGGCAGGCCTTGTTCAGGTCCGTGAAATCCACGCACATGCGCCAACTTCCATCATGTTTCTTGACCATGACTGGATTGGATAACCACTCGTGGTAGTATACCTCGCGCATAATGCCTGCATCCACCAGTTTCCGCACTTCCTCCAATATAACTTGGCTTCTTTCGGGCGCCTGGCCGCGCTTCTTTTGCTTGATGGGTTGGTACCCTTGGCGGATCTGGAGCTTATGCTCTGCTATCGTACGTGGCACACCCGTCATATGTTTTGGCTCCCATGCGAATATGTCCAGATTTGCACTTAAAAGTGCACACATGGCCCTTTTGCCGCTATCTGAGAGTGCCCCTCCTATGGATACCTCCTGTTCCGGGTAGTCAGGGTGGATGGCCACCTTCCAATTGGGTGGTGGTGCCCCATCCTTGGGTGGTACAGGTGGTGCCGGTGTTGTCACGGTGTGACACTCGGACGTCGGCACGACTGTATTATAAATAGTAACGATTCCCCCATCAACTGGGAACTTAATCATTCCGTGTGCCGTAGAGGGTACTGCTCGGATAGCCAAAATGCCTGGTCGGCCTATGATTCCATTATAAGGGGAATGTGAACGTATCACCATGAAGTTCATCCACGTTGTAGTGGAATGTTCCTCATTCCCAATGGTGACAAGCAGACGCAACTGCCCTATTGGCCAGATAGTATCTCCACTAAAGCCAGTAAGCGGCGACGTGGCCGGTACTAATTGGCTTCTTATTTCTGGGCATAACTGCACAAAGCAGTGTTCATATAATACCTCTGCTGACGATCCTCCATCCACATACATGCGGCGGACATTGTGCGTTCCAATGCTTATCTCAATAGTGAGAGGCGCATCAACCACGTCACTTGCTGTGATGAGAGGGAATGAGATTTCCTTGCCGCGGGAAAATTTTTGGCCAATTTTCTGTCTCGTGCGGCGCTGTCTGGATTGGATCATGTATATGGTAGAAGGCTTGTCCTTTTGGGGGTCCTTCTTATCATACTTCTTGTTGTTGTCCTTTCCGTCTTTCCAATCCTTAACCAGGTGCTTAAGCTTGCCTGATTTGATTAGCGACTCAATATGCTTCTTTAGCTGGATACACTCCTCCGTGCCGTGTCCTTTGTCATTATGGAATTCGCAGAAGCGACTTCCCTGCCGACGTTCCGGGGGTGTGGTCATTGGGGGAGGCCTTGGAAAATTCGCCCCTTCAGTCAACAAGATCTCCCGGTAGGACATCTTTAGGGGGGTGAACTTGTCGTCTGACCGTCCGCCTTTGCTCTGGCTCTTATAGTCCGAGCCCTTGTTATTGTTCTGGTTGCCTTGACCACCCGACTGTCTCCTGGACTGGTCATTTGAGCGGTACCCATTCCCTCGGGATGGGTAGGCTGCGGCCACCGCTGTCTCTCCCTCTATGAAATTCCTCACTCTCTCCATGAGGTCATCATATCTTTCTGGACGCTTGTCGTTGAGACGCCTGATCAGTTCTCTGTCTGTTATGGCGTGCATGTAGTCCGAGATTTTCAGGAGCTCTGGCATGGTTCTCGTGCGTGTGCACTCATCATTGAAGCGTTCAGTGAAGGCTTCTGTGGACTCCCCCGGCCGTTGCTTAACGGTTGCCAATGAAACCGGATCCCTATTATACTTCTTCCTCTGAGTATAATTGTTTTCGAACGCAGTGTGTAGTTCCGTGAAACTATCAATGCTCCGTGGGGGGAGTGCCTCGAACCAGTCACGAGCGTTACCAATTAAGGTCGAATTGAACATTTGGCACCATATGGGCATGGGCCATCTCTCAATTTTAGCCTGAGTATCAAATATTTTGAGGTGATCGACAGGATCACCGGACCCATCATACGTTTTGATACATGCCGGCATGCGACGTTTGGTGTCCTCAGAGTAGTTCCGTATGCGAAGGGTAAACGGATCTTCCCTAGGATCAGCCCATGGCCGTGTGAGCCTAGGGTCATCCCATGGTTCACACCACGGACGCGAGAGGTCCTCTGCTTCCGTATCCCTATAGTGGGGGCCACCATAATACTCATCATTGCTTGGTGGTGGTGGCGTGCGCCTTGGCCGGCGGCGTTTGGGCGGATGGTCATCTGAGTCCTCCCCAGACGGATCTGGGGACGGTGGTGGTGCCCCGCCTTTCGAGTAGGGACCACTTTTTTGAGACGAGCCAGGAGCCTTCCTTCCTGTGTTCATTCTATCCCACACACTTGGGCGGCGTGTGGTTCTGGTCAGCTCTCGGTCTGGCCGCTCGGGTGAGCCATCCGACCTTTCCCCATCTTGAGGTTGCGTTAATTCTTGCATGATGCGATCCCCTATGCGTTCAAACACATTCCGGGGTTGAGGGTCTTCCTCAAAGGTTCCCTGCTCCCGAGGCTGGGTCCTCCTTTTTCTCCGATTTCGGGAAGGAGTGGATGGTCCACTGTCGCCAAAGTTGAGTCAGGCAAGGAGGTTCCTTCCCAGGCTCAATCTTGATGCGATCCCTGGGACGATCCTTTCAAAATTTTGAGTGAGAACTCGAGTGAGCTCGTCCTCGCTGAGTGGTTGAGCTTCCACTTCTTCCTCCATTAAGGGTCTACGTGGCTCCTTGTTAGGAGGGGCTGGCGCACTTCCCGGATCAGGGTTGTCCAGGGTTGAAGTGGGCGGGGGTGTCACCGAGACCGTGCTCGTCACCCCTGCGGACTGAAGACTGCTACGGTTACCTGGTCCGCCCGCGAGGCGGCTAGGTGATTGGTTGGGAATAAGAATCCCTTCCCCTGAGGGCTTCCGATTCCCAGGATTCACGTTCCTGGGGTTAACTGGCGGATGCCCCTTCGTCATTGAAACGATCGAGATGAGGTTTTGTTCTAGCTTAGTGTTAAGGTCCCACGGATGGCGCCAACTTGTTGATGCAAAAGTTGGTTGATCCTTGCTAGACCCGAATTAGGTTTAATTCGGGTTGGCTGGGTACCGGCTCCTGCACCAAGTGAATCGTCTGGTTGGGATCCTGCACACTAAACAACACGCGTTAAGCTTACCGTGGGAAGGTTTCCCACGATTAGACTCCGGCGTGAGAGTAAGTAATCGATTTAGGGTTATATGTGAGTTTAGAGAGAATTGTGATACCTTTGTGGAACCCTTGGGGGTTCCTTTTATAGGCAGTGAAACCCCAGTGGGCTTTCACTGACCCTTCGGCCCCAAGGAAAAGATAAGCACCAGAATTAGAATGATTGCTATCTTCTAATTCTGGCAATGAATATCTCTTCCTATTAGGATTAAGATATGCTTAGACAGAATATTATTCTGTCTGATCTTATGTCGGCCGCTTTGGGCCGTGGGCCGCACACATGTGCGAGCACTGTTCACTCAAGCCCATAAGCCTGAGTGATATTTATCCACCCATTTACGATGGGCCGGATACGGGTAGTACCCGTGGGCCGGGCTCATGACCCGGTTTGGGGACTATACGTCATCAAGTTCTATTACAACCAGGCTAATAAAAACAACATAAAAGAACTAAAAATCAAATCCCCGTAGCTTCTTGTACATCGGCTCATCATCACTGCTGCTATCATCTTCCTCAGAATCTTCTTCCACTTTTTCATTCCCCTTTCGACTTCTTCCTTCACTTGGCTTCACCAACACTTGAGCTTCAACCTGACTTGGCACATCACGAATCACTACACCTCGACTAGGAAAAGATCTCATCGGCAAAACCTATGCACTCAACCTTGCATTCCTTTCTTGCTCCTCATGTAACCTTTCAACTTGCCCACTCAAATTCAACACCATAGATCTTAACCTAACGACTTCATCCATTTCCCTCGCCCTAACAAACTCTGATCTCCTCACACTACTAACAAACCTGTCAAACTTTTTCTGCTCAAACCTCCTAATCACACGGGTTTCAACCAAATACATTTCAAATAAAGACGTATCAAACTTCTTGAGAAACCAGAAAATATCATCATAAGACCTAGGACCTGGACAATAAACCTTAGATATACCATCATGAATAAATCGAGCACTAGCATCACTACTTGACTCAACAGGAACATCACCCCTAGCAAAAGTAATCCCAGGCAATTTGCTCATATAAGCATCACAAGTAGGCGTCGTAGAATGAACAACAGATCGCTGATAGTTCGGAACAGTCTGTGGCACAACATTAACCCTTGGAACATAACTACCTTGAATCAATTCAGGCTCGGTCTGACCAACTGCAATAGGTGGAATCCCATCATATAAATATTCATAAGGCTCCTCATCGTCACTAGCACCAAAGTTATCTACTTCCTCACCATCCAATACATTAGTCATATCAATCCATCCATCCTCACGAGGTAAACCAACCATTTTCTACAATTATAAGGGTTCAAGGATACTTAAGGTCATCGTTAATAAAAACACAAATTAATATGCAATGCTTATGCAAATGCTATACGTAATCCATGCTTTGCAACACAATGCAAATGATGTTTATGCAATGCTCGCAAAAAAAAATATTATACTGACAAGCACTCAGCGTGCTTTCAATAATTCCAATACAATATCGTAGTATTTACTTAATAAATACTCGGGAAATCATTTCAGTTATGAGGGATACATCTATAATACAAAACAAAACTAAAAGTAATCTTACCGGAGCATTGCAGAGGAGTTGTGTGCTTTTTAAGAATAAATACTTTCGACACCAAAGTTATAGTTTAGGACAATTTTCAAAATCGACCCAGTTCTCTATAACTTGTAGCTCTGATTACCAATCTCTAACACCCCCAATTTACATTGCGCAGTGGAAATACACAATTGGCTGCTAGACACAAGCATCATCACACAAGGTATATTGAACGACTCAAAAGAGAGACGTTTACACATAAATATAAACAAGATTTTCATAATAGGTCTAAAACATAAATTTCATCCCATACTTTTACTAAGACGACACAAGAGTAAAGCGTTTAGTCCCCATGGATCTCGACCAACAACCAACACAAGTTTAGTACAATACACAAACATAAAACATATTGTTCAATAATAAAAGGGTAGAAATAGTTTTTAGACCGACATTCTTCTAGAAGCCAAGCCACAACCTCCACAGCAAAGCTCCATTCTCCATCACTTCCTATTACCTGAAACACATGCTAAAACGAGTCAAAAATAATGTTGAGTGAGTCTATAGGTTTATCAAATCACATTTGAACACAAGAAGAAAATCAATCATAATCATTTATAGAATTGTCGTACACACAATCTATATTCAAGTCAATAATAATAAATATTGTATTTAAGCTCATGACACCGACCCCTTAACCAAATAGTCACCCACACCAAATGCCGGCATGACTAGAATAAAATCATTGCCCCTCTAGGGTATCAGTCGCTAGAATACCACATTCTTATTCCCGTAAATTATCCTTCCCAGAGGTTACTCAGCGTAATGCCCTGGTCTCAGATAGGGTGGTCAACCCAATAGTAATATCATTAGAATAAGCGGCTATTCCCGACTCACAACATCAAGTCAGAAGATAGTTAACGGCTCATGCATTTAGGGTCTTTAGCAACAAGGTACTCAATACAATGTAAACAACTTAGGCGACATTCGGGTCCAACAATTACTCCTGACTTGTGTTCATTTATTTTCAAATAGCATGTATCCCCCTCGCGGGTAATAAAACATTTAGTAGCTAGCATGAAAAGCGAGGCTACAAACTCACCTTAATATAAGAGATCTAGCGAGATGATCGTCGATGATAATGGATGCCTTTCAAACACGAGAACCGCTACCTATCAAATAAGGCGCGTTCATTAATAATGACTCGAGAAATAAATCATATATAACAACATCAAACTCAAACTCATAAAATCACGATAAACTCGAGAGAAGACGATATAAATAACTTCATTACACTCTACTACACATTTACTTTACCATTTTACACTTTTAACAAAGTCCGCCGACACATACTACATGTACTAGCTTATTTACCCCTTTTAAACTCGTCAAACATTTATGAAACGACTCGATAAACTAACTTACTATATATAGAAAGTCCTCCTAAAAGTTTATCTAATGAAATTACTTTTAAAGTCCTTTACCCGACTCATCTTCAAACTACAAAATCCGGACAGATTTACGTTAAAATTTCATACAACCATTTTAACTTCTTTAAACGACTCCGTTTACAAAACTGACACTTGGGTTTTAAAGTAAAATCACCCTCTAGGGTCTACACTTAATTATCAGTAGGTTAGTCATTTCAAAACTTCAATTTATAGACCCCGAGATTCGATCCAAATATCGACAACAACTACATGTAGTGCCGATATTCGTCTCCCGGTACACGAATAATCAAAACATCATAACTTCGCGCTCGTTTGGAGCTAGAAGCTCTACTTTATATCAAATCGAAGCTAATCAAATTATCTACAACCCTAGATAATAAGTTAAGCCATTATCCGAACATAAAAATCCCGAAATTACAGTTAACTTACTGTTATAAAATGACTATCAAAATCTTGTACAAAATCACATTTTTGACAAAAACCAACCATGAAAATGTTCATCCCATTATCCTAACACTAACATATATCAACCATAACATTCAAATAATCATAAAAATCAAAACTTTCAAATCAAAATCAAGTTTTTAACAAAACTTTTGCAAGAATCACCATTGATCATGCCAAAAACAACATGCATGAGCATGGCTTTCACCTACCAACTTGAAAAAAATAAAAACCCTTGCATGTGTAAAATTCTTACACCAAAATGATCCTTGTGCAATTCTAAGATAGGGTCTTGTGTTAGTTTAGCTCAAATCATTGTGAAAATGGAGCAAAGTTTGATCAAAGGGGTGTTTTGGTGGGTTGGGGGGTCACGGCTAAAGAAGAGAGAACAAGAGAGAGAAGTGAAAAATTTGTGAGTGGGATTATGATGTGTGTGTGTGATTTTTGAGTTTATAGATAGTGGTTGAGGGACCAATGTTGTAATTTTGTAATAGTTGTGGCTAAAAATGAAAATAGTTAGCTAAAAAGCGGGAAATAACTATTAGTCAATTTTGAAAATATTTACGGGGCTCGGGTTTCATAAAGTTACTTTTAAAATTTTAAAACGTACCTCCAATATAATAATATCGACTCCCGACTCGACTTAACACGTCATTTAAAATAAACATCAAAAATGACAAAAATCGAACAACAGACAATAAGACGTAAAATATTTGGCATCCATCGATATGACGCTTGCTAATACTCCTTATAATTATTAAATATAAAATATAAACCTTCCAACATCGGTTTAAACTTAAACCTCCAAAAATAAATATCGTTCTAACTCATCCAAAAATTTCAAAAATAATCGTAAACTAAGATTAAGCAATGACCTCGATTTTGGGTTATCACAGAATGATCTATCGGAATACCCTGTTGGAATAAACTGTCAGAATAATCTGTCGGAATATCCTGTCGGAATAATCTATCGGAATATCACCATCGGAATAGCCTGTCGGAATAACACTATCGGAATAACTATCGGAAAGTCTTTCAGAATACCTATCGGAAAAACCGGCGGAATAACTGATCACCAAATCTATCGAAATACTGATCGGAATAATGATCAGAATATGTAAACCCTTTTCCGATGGGAGATATCAGAATATCTATCGGAAAGTAAAACCCTTTTCTGATGAAACTTGTCGGAATAGTACCAAAGTGATCAAATTCCCACTTTTCTCGGACAAAACCCAACCAATTCGAGATTTTAAGCCAAAAAATGATTAAAACACCCAAAAATTTTGTGTTTTTAACCAAAGTAAATATACCAAATCTCTACCACAACTATGTAGAAATTTGTATCAAGAAAAAACCATGAAAAACAGAAAAACTTTTTGGTTCATATGAAATAGATCAAAATAGGCACACAAAAATCAAGAGCACAAACACATAAACAATACAATCATCCCATGGCTCTTGATACCATTTGTAGGATATTGTAAATCTATGTATAATCTAGAGAGAGAAAGAGATAGAAATATGGTAAGAACACACACACACTTTCAGAGAGAAAGTGTAGAAAACACACTTTTAACTATGTGAAAATATGTGAACCAACCACCCTCTCTAACTAAGGAGAGGGTTTATATACCCAAGCCCATGAGATGGGCTTGGGCTTACATTAGGCCGCCGGCCTACACAAGTTGTAGGCTTGGCTTGACCTTGTTTTTTTAATAATAAGATAACTAAACTACAAGCTACTACTTAGACTATTGTTACAATGACCGATCCTTTCTAATACGTAAAACGTATTTCCAACAACCTTCTTTTAAAAAAGCATGTTATTTTGAAAACCATCATTCATCTCCTAGGAGGAGGCATGGAGAACAAGACAAGAAAGAAATCATGCAACCTTCTATGAAGACCAAGCATTTCCATACTTAGGTTTAGTTATTATAGAGTCAACATGGGCAATTTGCACCATGAGCTTCTAAGAACCCAAAGAAGTAAGGATCACCCATGAAGTGAGGGATAGGAATGCCCAAAATAGGAGCATTAGTGTTAGAGGGTGGAGGAGGTGGTGGAGGCATAGTGTCCAAGGGTGAGATGGGAGAATTTGGTGGAGTGAAAGGAGAGGTGACCAAAGGCTCAAGTACAAAAGGGATACTTTGTAGAGGTTGAGGTTGAGAAATCCCATCCAAAGGAGGACGAGGGGTGAAAGGTGAAGAAAGCTCATTCATTCTTGATTGAAATGAAGAGGATGTAGAACCATGTGAATGGTCAGTACCATGGGTTGAGTTTGTCTTGCATGGAGCAAGGGGTGGTGAAGGTGAAGAAGAAATGAGAATGGGAGAGATCTCGTTTTTGGGAATGTGAAAAGATGAAAAACCAATGTTAGGTATCTTAATCTTAATTTTGAGGAGGAAGTTTTGGAAGAAGTGGATGTTCTAGTGGACATCATGGTTGTGTGTTAAGGTTTAGAGAAGAGTTGAAGGGATGAAGAACACAATCAACATGAGAGGGTTTAAGAAGAGAAGGGAATGATCCAAACTAGTAATGGGTTAAAATCATTTTAGGTGAATAATGAAATTAGGTACCCTAGTTTAGGAAAGTGCATGTTTTTCAAATTTTTTATCAAAGTTTGACACAGATTAAGGAAAACAGTGTAAAGCAAAGATTCTGTCAAAACAAGAACAGGCGGTTCCTTACGTAGGTCCGCGGTTCTTTATCGCTAAGGAACTACGGGTTTGATATGGAACCGCGACCAGTGGTGACAGAAAAGTGCACTTCCTCAAACTTTGATCAGCCCAGATTTCACACAGGTAAATAACAAGCCAAATTTAACTATAAATCAAAATCTAGGAAGCTAACAAACACATAATGAGCACAAAGCTATGTAGATCGAAAGAACGACTACATAGTTAATAGAGGATTAAAATAGTTAGTAATCCAAACAAGTAGTATTAGTTAATATACACACATAGAAGAAAAGAAAGAAAATGTTCAACACATAACATGTTTAACAACATGTTCTCCTTGAATTAAATCAAAGTCTTTATCTTCTCTTCTTGCCAAATTCCTTGATCAAATTCCCCAAGTATTTGAATCCCTTTCTTGATTCCACTCGATGATCAAATAACTCACCTCGAGTCCTAAGATTTTCACGGTAGAGACACTCCATGTTGAGGTCTTCCGGTACTTCACTAGTGGAATGGTGAGGAGGAGGAGCTAAGTCTTCCAGTCCATCCACGAATAAGTTTGTGGATTGACGGGAGTTAATTGAAGAGCCGACATGAGCACTAGTACCTATGCCACCACCATCACTTGGTGACATATCAAATTCCTTATCATCGGACTCTTGTTGATCATGTTTTCTCGAACCTTTATCACTTCTAGGCTTTCTTTCATATACCTCTTAAATAGGTAACATCACCCGTTGAACCGGTTGAAAGCGAGAGAAGTCAAGGAAGGGAAAATCATGAACAACCCTCTTAAAGAGGCGAGTAAGAAGCATAGCATAGGGAAGATTTGTTTTGGGCTTGGAGATAGCATAATTGATTCGGAGCGATATAGTATGCCAAGTTGTACTTGGTTTCGGTAAAGATGCAAAATAGCATATGCACCATACACGCCGGAATGTGATCCCGGTTCCCACCAAGACAAAATACATTCTCCCTAAGGATCTCGGCTCAACGAACCATATAATCCTTAAGGTCGCTTCAGACAACCTCATAACAATTTACAAGTCGTTTATTAGAATGAAGGCTTCTTACAACGTTTCCATCACGCTCTTTGGAAATGATTTCAAGGATAAAATCAAGATCAAGTTCATAGTGGTCATCTGGAGGTTTATCGTTGGATTCATCGAGAGTATCAAGTCTCCATTTGTCCGTGAAACGACAAGTACCCTGAAATGGCACACCAAGAATTTGACCAAAGGTTTCAAGAGAGTATTGAATGACTTTATCATTCATAAGAATCTAACGAATATTCTACCATTCAACTCAAAGATAGAATAGGTGCTAAAGAACTCCAAAAGAAATACGGGATATATCTCTTCATCTATGTAAAGCAAACAATCAAACCCCGTAGGCTCAAACATAGATTTTATATAGTCATAACCCGTAATTTCTTCATCAACAGTTCTACCCTCATGGAAACAACGTTTTGAAAGAGATGGATAGGAGTTTTGGAGTTGGGTAGAAGCAAAAATTTGAGAAAGGTTTGGCATATATCGTCTAGTGTTTTGATGATCTCTTTGGTATCTTGAAGGCATGATTAGTACCTAAATACAATAAACAAAATATTTCTCCAATCACTCATATGAAAAATAAAAATAAAAATTTCAAAAGATGAGAATATGTCTCATCAATAGCTAAGGAATCATAGTAACAATACTATGTCAACTCTTATTCCTAGTAAGGTTCTAATTCAATGTCAATTTTAAAAATCCCCAATAATGAATGTATGAACCCTAGAACAAATCAGATGAAAACTTACAATTAATTGATCTTGGATGATGGATGAGTGAAACCGATGAACTTGAATCATTTAATTTGAGTGATTGAAGGTTTTTGAAGCTTCAACAATGGTGGAAAAACAAGAAAAACCGTCGGCTGTGTGTGAAGGAGAGAGAAGGTTTTGTTTGAAAAAGTTATTTCAATAAAACTGGCGCTTTGACAAAAGATTCTGCCCGCGGTTCCTTATCGATAAGGAACCGCACTATTGAGCCGCCAGAGATAAAGAACCGCCTATAGAGGCAGGTTTTTATCAAAGAAAAACCATGAATTTTTGAAAACCAAAATTTTTAAAATATTAAAAAATATATCTTAAACCTTTTAGGATATCATTGGACCACCACAACACTAGGTAATAATGCCTTGTTGAAGGATTACGAGTTGAATCGAGATAGGAAAAGACCGAAACGAACAAACGACTACTCGTAGCAAAGAAGCAAAGGGAGAGGAGTCAAGGTAAGTGAATAACATTGCTCAAGAGACAAATGGCATTCTTCAAATTGAGGAGGTGAAGATCTTGTGTCACATATAGTGGTTTAAGACGTGCCTTTCCGGCGAAAGTCTAAACGGATTTGGTAATGAATTATACCAAGCAATTTTGATGCATAGAACGAGATCATTTTTAGGAGTAGTCTTATTCTATTTCAAAACATGAGCAAAGTATAGATTCATTTTCTCTCCCACATGATCGGATAATTATTGCTAGAACTAATAATAACAATATCCTTGGAATATTTCAATTGCAAATGTGTAAAATCTACCTACAACTTCATGAAGTAGTTTGGTATCTCAAGGGATACACTAATCATCCTAGAGATGAGCTTAATTGCACAAGTTACACATGATATAGAGCCTACTAACCGTAAGGGTGCAAACTATGGAAATCATGCTTGATACTTTAAGCTTCTACTAACTCACCCTACATCTCTATAGTGACTCAAGTATCCAAGCAATGAAGGTTTGTGAGGGAAAAAGGAAAGAATCACAAACCACAAATAAATGTCAAGGCAAGAATGCCAAGAACAAGCATATAGTCAATTAATGATCAAACGAGTGATCAATAGGGCGTGTGGAAGAACGAAAGCGTACCTTAGCCACAAATTGCATTCCGAGGTTTCAAGGAACGGATGCAAAGCCCAAATATGAATAATAGTGACTACTAAGTCTTCAAAGACTAGTATCACTTCTACCCATCTTGATATCATCATCATTCAATGATGTTGGAAATCAAAGAAGATGAGTCTTCTACAAGTGTAAGTAACTCAATCCACAATCAATAGAATGATTAATCTTCATGAGTACCTACACATGACAAGAAACAAACTAGTAGATATATTTCAAGAGTAAATCTAAAATGCATTAATACTACTAAGTTAAGTAATATGCAATATTAACATTTTAAAAGGCTTATTTTCAACAAAAAATAGTTTTGACCAAAGAAAAACTTTAGTACAACTTAATCTTCTAATTTGAGGAGACAATGGATTGATCTAAGTTTTAAAGTACAATATACTTCAAAGATCTTGTGTCACCATCGCTCTGATACCAATTGTAGAAACTAGAAGGGGGGTTGAATAGTTTCTCATCGGTTTATCTCCTAATTAAAATTCCTTTCAATTAGGTGAGTGCACAAAACTATCTTTTACTTGAAAGCTAGTTGCATAATGATTAAGTTCAATTCTAATGCATTAACAATGTGTAGTAAGTATAATGATAATGAATGTAAGTAATGAGTAAGGAAAGAAACAACCTAGTAGGAAGACACCAAGATTTATAGTGGTTCGGAAATGAGGCTCTATCCTCTTTTCTACTCCACTCCTCGAGTACACCTTACTCGAGATTTCCACTATATCCACAAGCTCCCTTCTTGGCGGAGAAAACCTTACAACGTCGCTTACATTATTTTCCAACACTAAGCTAAATGTCAAGACCTAATCTTAGCTAGGACCAATCTACACAACGTCGCCCACTTCACTATTTTACGACACAAGGCTTGATGTCGAGTTCTAATCCAAAGCTAGAACCAATCTTCACAACGTTGCCTACTTTACCATTTTCCGACACAAGGCTAGATGTCGAGTTCTAATGCAAAGCTAGAACCAATCTTCACGACTCTTCACTTTGAAGGTAAGTGAGAACTTCACACAACACAACTACATATCACTTTATAGTTTAGTGAGAACTTACAAGACACAACCACATCACTTTATAGTTTAGTGAGAACTAACACAACTACTTACAACTCAACTAACATATCCAAGTACATACATGTAGCTTGGATCTACACAACATAAATCCAAGCACTCACATGTGCAATGGATTTACACAACTCTAATCTAAGTATTCACATATATCTTGGATGAACACAACTAGTCCAAGTATTCACAAATACATTGGATCTACACAAGACACAAATAAACAAATGATGAACATGACTAGATCTTTAGTAGAAGGTGATCTTCATCAATGCTACATATTTAATCACATCACAAGTGTGTGAGTGATCTTCTCTTTGGACAAGGTAAAGAAGGAGATCAAGAGGATAATCATGAGTAAACATACTTAACACATTAAGTGATCATTTACAAATGACTAGGATTGAATAGGAGAAAGAAGGCTGAAGAAGATGTCCAAAAAGCGTTGATGAGAATGCAGATTTGATCCACTATTTATAAGACAAACATCCAATGGCTATATCTGCCTGCGGTTCCTTATTGGAGCCCGGGGTTCCTTATTGATAAGGAACCGCCGTAGGTGCTAATGTACCGCCGGCGTAGAGTCCGCTCCTTTTTGTCTTTTAGTGAATTTAAAATATCTGAGGCTGTTTAAACCTTCAAAGGATATTCTTATGGCATTTGGAATATGCCATATTCAAATTTACATTTTCATTTTAATAAAACATTTTCTTAAAATAAAGTTTATTAAAAATCTTTTGTTACATTTGACAAAAGTGAGTTTTTGATGGTTGTAAATTTACACTCGTTTAGGAAAACGAGGTAAAAGCGGTAAGTATTAAGTGTTCGTTTAGGAAAACGAAAGCACTTATGACCATTTGTGTGGGATCATTCTCAAGGAGGCTTGGTGTGTGTGTTAAGAGATGATTAATTTGTGATTATACTGATGAGAAAAGAAAAGAGAAAGGATGGCGGTTACAATTCTAAATTAAACTACGACGAATGACGTAAACGTAAAGAAAACGTAAAATGTGACAAAATTTAAAATTTAATCTAAAAAGTTAATTAAAAATCAAAAATAAATCAAAAATAATATAAATGAGAATAAAAATTTGACAAAAATATTTTAAAACTTATTTCCAATTTAATATTCAATTTTAAAAGCTATTTAAAGCCTTAAAATTCAATAAAATTAAAAATAAATCCAAAATATGATTTTATCAAATGATAATCTTATTTATATTATATAAAAACTAAAAAGTATTTTTCTTGATTTTTTGAAACTATTTTTCTATTTTTAAAACACCAAAACAATTTTTAAACTAAAATAATGATTAAAAATATTTAATAATGCTAAAATTAACTTGAATATTTTAAAAATCCTAAATTATCTTACTGAATAGTAGAAAAATGAAAAAGTTTGAAAAAATATTTTTTCACTAAAAGACAAAATAGATTTGATTAGATCCTAATTAAACTAAAATTAATTCTAAAAAATACTTAAAAAGGTGAACAGTAAAACTTTTTTAAACTAAAAATCTTAAAATCTTTTTCTGAATCTAAGAAAATTTTTAAAACTAAAATATATTAAACTTTTGCACTAAAAGACAAAAAACAGTTAAATAAAATTAATTAAAAATGCACTTTATTCTAAAAAATAGAAAATGAACAGTAACAGAAAAATAAATAAATGGAAAATTCAAAAATAAAATAACTAAAATAATGAAATTAAAATCAATGAAAAAGAACTAAAAAGGTCACTAAAGACAAAAAAGTGCAAAATATGATAGGGACACTTGGACTTGTTTTGTCCTTTAGCCTAGCAGTGGGAACTTTAATACTAACAGTGGGAAGTATGTTCCCACTGACAATGAAAAAATTCAGGTCTGTGGACCTTTTTGCTTGTAGATTGTTGGATACTTGGTTTTAATTGGACAATTGGGCACCCATACACCCAGTGGAGTGTAGGGAGTCAAGATATGCAATAAAAACACAAGTCACTTAACAAAAATCTCATACAAAGGGCCCAAGTAAAGTTACTGATTAAGCATAATAGGGGTCTGTGGGTATTAGCTGATCTAATGGGTCATTGGGTGAGTTTCAAACCACCATAAATCCCTCAAACCCCTACCAAAACACAAGTAAACAGATGTAATACCTGGATTACAATAAACTCTAACAGATTCTAAAATTTTATAAACACAAATGCTAAAACAAAGCAGTTAAAGGACTTACTGATTTTTATGCTAGATGTTACCAAAAATGAGCATGGAAACTTGTTTTAAAAACTATCAAAATGAAATCAAAACACAGAAACAACCTATAACTATCCTGGTGAGACTATTAGAGCATATTTTAAACCAAGAAGTTGTCAAGTGCTTGTTTTAAAAACTAATCCTAAACAGCCCTAACTTTCTGAAAACAATTTTTAACAAACCAGATGCACTTAAATCATATCCAAACTGATTGATATCTATCTAAACATGCATACAAAGCCTAAAGAAGCATAATCAAATAAGAAGACCAACAATAAACAAGCAACACTCACAATCATATAAATCACATAAAAAAAACTCATAAACTTGACCAAATGGGGTTCAAAGCCCTAACTTGGCTGAATGCCTTCCAAAGGGCTAGTGAGAGAGCTTTTATGGGCTTATGAACAAGTAGAGATGCCTGTTGATGGAATCCAAAGAAGGACCCAAGGCTAAACCAATATCTTCAAATGAAATGAAGTGAAATGGATGGAAAATGAATGAGATCTTGTTGTTTCCTTATTTCCTGTACAACACCACAAGGCAAATCAAACTGAAAAGCTCCAAACCAAGAGCTTTTTAAGGAGCTTTTGGTTTAAGGCCTTTGAGTAGTAAGGGTAAGAACAAGTAAATGGGAACAAACAAGAAGATTACCACCTCACAATCTTTTTACCCAAGTTCTATACCCACTGAATCTTGATATCTATTTGATATCAGGGTTCTATGGTCATATAAGAGCCCAATAAGCAACTTATGTGGCTTATAAATCTTCTTGCTTAACTGAAAAAATATTTGAAACTTAAAATAGATTTGAAGGAAAACGTTTACAGAAAATTAAAGATTGCTTTTTGAAAACTGATTCAAGGAAAACTAAACATGAAAAGTAAATGGGGACTCATTCTTTCTCATCATCAAACTCAACACCATTTCATTCATCAATAAAACTGGATTTACAAGGCTTGTGGAAAAGGAGAAAAAACAAGAACAGCCTAAACTGAAATCCTACAACCCTTTATATAATAGGGTGTACAAGGTTCTAGAAAAGTAAAAAGATGAAAACCCTAACATACAGTTTGCCAATTCTGCCCCTTGTTTGAAATTCGAATCTTGGTCTTCATATGCCCATGTGAAGGTTTCTTGTTGTTTTGTGGTGTGCAAGCTGTTGTAAATCCATCTTGACCATTGGTTGACCATTGGGGACCAAGAAATCTCTTAGAGCCTTGGATTTCACTGTGCACATTTGTTTTGTAGCCAAGTTTGTTGTAGGGGAGCATGTGGGAGGGTCCATGGGTGAGCTAGAGAGATGTCATCACGTGAGATTTGAATTAACACACCCTTAATTAGTATTCTGGAAGTTTTTAAACTTTTCCCCTTTGTTTTGTGGGTGGTAAAGATTAGGGTTTATAAGCTGGATTAAGGGTGATTTGGAAGTGGTGGGTAAACAGTGGGTGTTTCCCACGTATTTTAATTATATTAAAACCGGTTTAAAACAAGTTTAATAATAACAAGGGTGACGTGGTGTTGGTGATGTGGAGGGGAGGGGTTTGCTGATTGGTTGATTAAGGTAGTGGGGCACGTGTCAGTGCTTGGTTGGGGAAGGGAAGTTTATATGTCTCCCACAATTGGCCCCTCCATTCCTTTGTGCTTGTCACTTTAATTTTTAAACAGCCAAAACATCACATCCTTTGTTAAGCAAGTTTATAAACTCCCACTTTGGCCACAAAACTTTTAGCAAAACTTCTCCAAGGGTATTTTATGCATATATTGCATTCTTTAAGGACCAATCTTGTACAATCTTGTTATTTTAGGGACCCTTTAGTAATTTTTGAGTTTTACAAGGGTTTAAAATGTCAAATCTTCAAACTTCAAGGACTTCAAAGGAAATTCATGATTCGGGTCCGGTTCTTTGTGCGGCTTCGTTTCCCGTGTTCGTTTTTGCTTGTTCTTTGTGATCTTTTGTCATTTTCTCAATATCCGTACCTAAAATACACAAGTAACAAACACAAGCATATATTTGGTATTTTTCATGATATTTTATGCATTTAAAGCCTGTTTTGGACGATGAGACTATGTATAAAAGCAGTCTCATCAGTTTTAAGGCTAATCAGTTTTATGATCACTAAGAATGATTAAGATATGTTAGTGTAATGATTATTACCTTGATGATAGTGTTTGTTAGATAATTCGTTTTATGATTGTGTTTGACAATAAATGTCTTTGTAATTTGTCGTGATCAAAACTAAGAAAGATTAATTAATACTAACAATGTTTTTAGGCATTGCTTTGCATTAACAAATCTAATTGTTGATAAGTCATAGATTCCTACAAACTTGATTATTGATTTTGTAGAACTTTGACAATACTTATTCAAAATCACAAATTGTGATATTCTTTGAATAACATGATGATTAGTCAATATGTAAGTGTGCACCATGATATAATAAATCATGTTAATTGGTTAAACTACTTTCCATATGATGTATACAACATTTATTAGAAATATTCATCATAACAGTTTCCAAAATTGTAAACTTTTTTTAACTCTTTAATGAATAATGCAACTATGCGTGTAAAACCTAAGCATGTCAGTTTAGCAATGATGTTATCTATAGCAAAGACTTTCTAGAACTGGAATTGAGTATCATCTCAATTAAAATAAGCACTAGTATATACCATACCATTATGCTACAATTTTTTTATTCCTTGAACAATGGTTTGGATATTAAATCAAACTTCAAGTTTATCCATCACAATGATTTTACTACGATTATCACTAAGTATATCTACAGTAGTTCCATTATTGATTCTAGGATAAATTCCTAATTCAACACTCATTTGAATGTTCCTACAAATGTATTTAAATTAGATTTCTAAGTTTTCAACATTTCGTCTAATGTCTTCCAATTAGATTTTAATGTTGCTAACATTAACTCTAATATGTTTAAATCAGATTTTTAATGTTTGTCAAATCAACTTGCAGCATAATGATCTTAATGAATCCATTAGTGGATCTTAAGACATTAATTCATGCATTCAATGAAAGATACATCATTCGAGATTCAATCAATGATTATTTATATTGTCTTTAGACTTAATTCACCATGTATGTTAAATCATAACATATTTCTAACGGTTTTTAATTTCATTTAAAAAATACTTATAAGTGACTTAATTTCACTCTTTGGAACAATTTCTAAAATGAAATATTGTTTCAAATATGTTTAACAACATATTTAATTTTATTGAAATAAAACAAAGTACTCCCACTAGCTTTGAGATTTACTCATGAGCCATCTTATTTATAATTATAAATCAAATCCCTCAAGTGATTGATTTAACAAATTAACTAATTTAGATGCATGATTTTAATTCATATGTTATTCTAGCATTTTCTGTATCTTATAAAAATTATATATGGATTCATAAAATCTTCTCATGATTACATATCGTCCTCGCAAGGTAATAATTCATCAAAGAGTTTTGTAATCCAACTTGTCATAACTCTATAACTCTACCTTTGAAAGAAAGTATGATAATGTTAACATCTTTACACAATTATTGTTTGCAAATGTAGAAATTTGCAATAAACATATATATAACACTGTCTAATGAATCTTCCTAACAAGGAAACTCATTTTAAGCCTTATCAAATAATTGATAGGTGAAAATCAATCAAATTCCAGATACTGATTATGTTTCTAAGAATATCATCTTTCCATTCATAGTTCAATATATTCATCAAATCCAAAATTGGATAATACATCACTTATGGTTAGCAATTTAACAACGATATTCTAACTCATAAACCTTAATGTCGATATCAGAGAGATATCATGAGGAATCCTTGCGGATCTATGAATGTGAGTAACATCATTCTAAAGCTCCACATTTTTATGGTTAGCATCAATTGACTTCAGCAAGTGTGTTTAGAAGGCTTGTGTATTATGTCCTTGAAATAATTTAAGACTCCCACTTGCTTCGTACAAGTGTTGGAATCCCACTCGCTTTGAGCAACAAAGCCTTTTTGTTCTCGTGTGGGTTACGTAGGAGCCTTATCCCATTGTTTACATTATGCATCCTACAAAATACACTAAGTAGTACTAGGCTTTTATTAATATAATCTCCAAAATTTCTAACAAAGTCCAAACTCAAATTAAGACTCTATGTGTAGGACTAAATCACACGACTAATCAAACACAAATAACATGATGATGATTAAACTAAAAAAGAAAGATTAGATTAAGATGAAGAGAAGAAAAGAAATTCAAAGTTGGTGTTTTCCTAGTGAGAGAAACAAGCACACCTTTCTCTCTCTAAAACTATGAATATGGAAAGCACACCCACAAATGAGGATTAGGAGACCTTTTATACTAACTAAGAAATGTTTAGGAGGCCTTCCTCATTTGTGTGTTCGGGACTAAATCCCGTTACATAAACAATAATAACTAAAAACTCTCGACATTACTAAATGAAATTTTTCACGAGCTTCGCAACGATATATTATATGACCATCACTTTAATTACTTCTAACACTATGGGGTTCATCCCATCTTATTATTCTAAGAATGATATCTTAATTGGCCTTACATTTTGGAGTCATATTGAGTATTATCCAATGCATACTCAACTTATAACCTTGATATCTTTTAAGGAGTAATAAGTTAAATTCATCAACAACTAAACACAAAACATATCAATATATATTTTGATTTCTCTTATTTGACATACCATACATGGTATTTCAATAAGATCAATTCATGAGGTAATCTCATAACTTTTGATGAACTTATTCTTCGTGGCTTTTTCTATTATGTCCACTTAAGTTCAAAAGTTAATAGCATAAATAGTATCATTAAGCCAATTGCATGATATTAATTATAAGTCGTGATCCAATCAAAACTTAATGTATATGTCTCAACTAGTAGACATATTCATCCAATTCTTACTGTTTGTTATCAGTCTTGAAACAAATCAAATACTTCATGTACATGTCTTAATCATTGTAAGACATTACAAACTAAAAAAATCTTACTTTAAGTTCCACGTCTTTTCACAATTAGAAGACTTAATGTTCATGTCTTAATAATGAGAGATAACATTTGTTACAATCAAGTAAAACCAAGTACCATTCATAGTCTCAATTAACTTTCAAGTTAATCATAAACTTACTATGTTTATCATTTTCTAGAAAAATATAATCATGTAGTTTATCTTTCTATCTTGACATTCCATATCTAATAGAGAATCCTACCACAAATGTGTAGTACTCATAATATACTAATAGTTTCCTTACTTATAAAGCCAAGAAAACCCTTAATCATATTGTCAAGGTTGTTCCATGCCCATAATAAAGATTTCTCTCACCTGGGTATGGAACTACTTATTGCATAAAACAACACTACACGGATTAGTTTATTTGTATCAACAACATGATAGTGTCAAAAATATAATTAAGTCTAGCTAGCTTAAATCATAGCTAGTATTTGTAGAACTTCATCTCTTAATAACAAATCGTGCATAACTATCTTGTAGATAACTTCAAAAACGGAAGTGACAACTCAAAAGGAAACAAGTTATCTAAGATAATACATGGTGGTGCTTATTAAATGAATATGATTCACACTTGGAAAGTAATATATTATATCAAGTCCAACAAGAAATTAAGTGAGCAGCTTATAGCTCCTACTGAGATTAAAAACATTTCGTATAAAATGAATTACTCTCGCTGATTTTGACAACACTTGGAGTTTTTCATTATTAGTGAAGGTAAGTGACAATTTATCTTTCCATTTATTGAATATCCGCACATTATTTCTAGTGTGAGCCACATTTGACTAGTAACAATTACTTAAATTTTCAAATAAGTGTGTTAAGTTTAATATATGTATACCGTTGATCGACTTTCCATATATATATATATATATATATATATATATATTGTTTATCCCAAACTTAGATCGATTAGCTTTGTGTATACGAGATTAGATCAAGTACTACACGTAGAGAAACCTTTGCTTATGAATAAAGTAACAAAGTGTTATGCGGAATTAACACTTGATCTAAAACACAATGATGTTAAACAAACTTTCACTTGTATTAGAATAATCGTGTTGATTACAATGAAAGGTTTAACTTGCGAATACTATGAAAACTGATATTAAACATTAACCTAAAAGATCTTCTTTTATAGAACAAGAAGTCTTGTACAATAAGCTACAAATCAACTATTCTAGGTAAAGATAAACATAGAAAATACATTGTCGTTTCTATCCTTACTAGAAGTAATCTAGAATATAATATACGTGTAGCTCACAACTTCCATCAGTGTTTGTCTTCAATCTATCAACGCTTGACTTTATCTTGTCAACGCTTATGCTGTCAGCGCTCACTTTGCTCTTGTCAACGCTTGAGTTGTTCCTGTCAGCGTTCAAGTGTTCTGGCCTAAATTTATTCCCAACAATCCTCCCCTAAACTTGATATCCACTCTTATGATCAAGTTTCTGAATAAACATTAAGAACTTGGAGGAGTCTGACAAACCTTATCATATTGGTAATAAATAAATCTGATCAAATTCTTTGCCACGTCACTTGTGTAATCTATCTCCAACTGGGTGTCCTTCATCTTCTCCAAAACAGCCTTGGATATGAAATACTGAGCATCTACAAGTAAATACTCAGCAAACTTTGTAGAACTCAAATGGTATACACCAGCAGCTGAATATAATCTCCATTGAAGACCACTGAGGTCATCTTCAAGATCCTTCCATATTTCAGGATCTTCTTCATTTGTCCCACACATTCTTTTGAATGTGGTCCAAAGTTTTATTCCATTGGCTGAAGTTGGTGCTTCAGCCTCATACTTGGTCTCTAGCAACCTCCAAAGGTCTACCAAGTCTTCTCTGTCACAACTTGCAAATAAAGATATGAGAGTGGTAAAAGTGTGTACCTCCTTGCCAAATCTTCCAATTTTCCAGAATCCACATTCATCTTCCTCATAACTTATAATTGGATTCCTGGAATCTAGTGGTAACACATGAACCATATCTGAAGCTTCTAATGGGGAGAGCTTGAGGCTCTTTCTAATGATTGCTTCACTTGGATACAGTTGAGACATATCTTTTGGAAACTCAAGAACAAATCCCTTCTTCACTGGTCTAGGGACTATCATAGCTTTCTTGATTGCCATCTCTTCTGCAAGTTGCTCCTTTCTTTCATCTGAAAGAAGTCTGAAAGTGTTCTCTTCCTGCACTTTCACCCAAATAGGATAAGCCCTATGTTCCAACTCATCAAATGTCAAAGCCTTCAGCTTTTGATGTGTCCATCCAACTCCATGACATTTGAGCAACATAAAATAGAGCTTCCTTCTATCCCTTTTCAATTCAGAGAGAATGTTGCTTGCCCTGTACTTCAACATTACCTTACAATCCTGCTGAACTCTAAGAAGAATTTCCAAACCCCATATCTGATCAGAAATGGTCAAGTCTGGATTATCCATGCAGCTTTCTTCCCAAGAATTGTACATCTGAACTACCTCTGGCATATCAAAATCAATTTGCAACTTCAAATCTCTCAGCCTTTCCCTAGCAAGCTCATCACCATACTCAAGTCTTTCTGGTTCAACAATCATCACACTTGAATCTGAGCTGCCTCCATCACTTTCTTCCTCAGAAGTCACAACAAATGGTGACTTTTCCTTCTCACCTTGTTCCATCATTTGCTCAGCCAACCTTCTATCAAATTCAACCTGAGCTGCATTCTTTGGAACATTTTCTTCTACCAACTTACCCTTACCCTTATCTGTTGGTTCAATTGTTGGTAAGGTAGATGATAATACCTGAGTAGGAACATCTTTGATGATAGATGATGACTGGAATACATCACCTCCATATGCAGATCTGTCAACGCCCAAATTTCCTCTATCAGCGCCCAAAATACTTCTGTCAGCGTCCAAACTTGTCTTATCAACGCTTAAATATTTTCCCTCAGCGCCTTGTGTAACCTCTCTCAGCATATCTGTAAATGATAAATTTAAATTTGTTGGAGAGATTAAGGACGTATCAAAACCTTTTTGTTCCTTCAAACTAGTAAGAGCTTCAGCAATATCCAATGATTGACCATCTTGACTGCTCTTATCACTCAGATTTCTTGCTTCCTCCCCTTTGGAAGACTCCTCCATACCTCCCCTTGAATGAGCACTCTCCAAAACAACAATCCTCTCCCTCAATTCTTTGAGTTCAAGGCCTTGGTTACTGACAATTTGTACCAAGTCTGCATTTTGCTTTTGCAAGCTAATGCAGACAGCCGTCAATTCTAAAAGCGTCATTGGTTCCAGTCTGCCCTCTTCCAAAATGGGAATTTGACCTCCCAAGTTAGGTTCATTGGGCATGGATGAGGACTTAATTATGGTGGGACTGTCTTGGCCAGCTTCTAAGCCAGAACCAATAGTCCCAGCCTCATCCAGGTCACCAGCCACACTTGTGGTGGTGGTTCTCTCTGCTACATGGCTAGGACCACCAGAGGAGAACACTCCAGCAGTCCTTTGGCGTTTAATCAACCTATATTCTGGTGGTGTGGACGATGGTGTAGAAGATGGTGTAGATGTAGGTTGGTTAAGGGGTGTTTGGGATTGTGATGGTTGGGTGTCAATGTTGGAAACAGGCATATCAACGCCCACATTAGATGTGTCAGCGTCAAAGGGATTTTGGTCTATTTGCATTTGGTCAGGTGAGGGTAAAGGTTCAGGGATAGGCTCAAGTTGTGGTTGAGGGTCAATATGAGGTTGGGGGTCTGGTTGGGGTTGTGCTGCTGAAATAACAGCAAGCATGGCTGGGGTTAATGGTAGGTCTCTATGAGGTGGTGAATTCATCTTGGTAAAAATAGCCTTCTTTTGTTCAGGAATCTTATAAAAGTCATTGTGATCCCTTGAACAATATCTTTGAGCATCAAAAACCATTTGCAGAAAACGGGGATAAGCTAAAGTCATTTTTGTCCCCTTGTTTTTACACATTCCTTCAAAAATCATTTTAGACCAATTATAATTTTGCCCTGTTGCAATACACACAATAGCAGATGCAATGGATCTATTGATCTCATTGTGTGCAGTACATTTGGGACTCAAACACTGAAGAAGAATGTGAATTAGGTACTTCCAGGCTGGGGGAAATTCCTGCTTATGGTACTTATTTAGAGTACCTTCATCAGGAATAGGGTATCCCAAAGCCCTTAGCCCTTGTTCTATTTCAGATATGGGAAGCATGGTTATACCATCAGCATCATTAAGATGCAAGGCCTGGCGTACCAAGGCCTCAGTAACCACCCAAGGTCTCCCATGTACAATAGAATTCAATGTTGTCACTCCATTAACTGTTGAGGAACTGACAGTGTTCCAAAACTGTTTAATGTGTGTGACTGGAATGAGTGGGGCATGAGAAAGAGCATACCTTAATGGGGATGCATTCAAATACTCCACCATCTGTGTGTATTCAGGGAACAAAGTATTATCAGCAACAAGATATGCAATCATGTTGTGTTGAGACTTGAACCCCAAATCCAATTCTGCTGAGTTAAATCTGGGTGCCATTGATGAAAGCTGTTAAGTTGATGTATAAAAGATGAAGGTTGATAAGAGAAAAGTGTTAGACAAGAATTATAGAGACCCTGTTTAAAATAGGAGCCAAATTTATAGGAGTGGATGAATGCACGTGATTGGCCCAAAAATAGGCAAAGATTTTCAAAAATCAATCATGAAAATATTGAAAAAGTTTATAAGTTATCTCATGCATTTAATGAAAGTAACAACTCCTAAAATTACGGCTTGAAAATATGTCAAAAAGTTACAACTGGGTAGGTCCCATTGTTTGTCAACGGTCAAATATAACCCATCAACGCCCAACGGCTATAATCCTGTCAACGTTCGCCTAAAGCCATGTCAGCGTCCATTTTGGTCACAACAACGCTTGGAAAAATCTTGTCAGCGTCCAAAAATAAAATTGTTTTAAAAAGTGAACAATGACCTTAACAAGTAATTTATCCTAGAGAAGATAACCAAAAGCTGATAATTATCATAGGGCGGCAAGCACTGTCCAGTTATGCACACTTGCATAAGCAAGATAGACATAACAGTCCTCTAGTGTCCCTTGCTAACCAAAATTCTTAACAACCAAGTTACCTCATAAAATCCTTGTTACTCCCAGGTAAAACCCATATCAAAAGGATTCCCAAGCCTCCCATCAGACCATAACCAATTCTAAGTCAAAAATGTCTTGGCAGCATGCAAAGTTGATATACTATGCATGCTACAGTGCCTCATGGTTTAGTAAAACTAACCCATACTCACCTGTGGACACAATCTAGAATTGTGATGAGAGTATTCTAAGAATACCCAAGAGTCCTAAAGGTTCCTTAAACCTCCCCTTAAACTATGATACATGAGTTCTCAAAATACATATATGAACATTAAAAATTTATGTCAAGATAGGAATATAAATATTCCAACCATCATCCATAAACAAAACATGTCCAAATAGCTCTTCAAAGATCCATAAGCAACTCTGTATCCAATGGTATAAAGCTACCATTACCTGCACATTTAGATGAAAACCACAAAACTAACACTTGTTGCTAACAGCGTCCCGACAACACTTATCAGCGTTGAAGGAACTCTTGTCAGCGTTAGACCATAATATCTCCAACAACGGCAAAATAACACTTGACAGCGTTGTATTTACCTTTGTCAGTGTTAGAAAAAGAATGTGGAAAATCTAAATCATCACAAAGACCAATAACAATGCATTATCCTGTACATACTTTTACAAAAATGTTCCAAAACACATATTAAGTGAGATTAACCATTCCAATATTTGTTACCAAATATTGAAATCTTCCAGCATCAAAAGGTTTAGTTAATAAATCTGCTACATTATCTTCAGTATCTACCCTATCTGGTTGTATTAAACCTTTCTCAAAGCAATCTCTTATAAAATGATGTCTAATTTCTATGTGTTTGGTTTTAGAATGATGTACAGGATTTTTAATAATGCATAAAGTACTGTTATTGTCTACAAAAATCTTGGTATGCATAAAATTATACCCATAATCCAACAGCTGGTTCTGAATCCATAAGACTTGTCCACAACAAGCAGCTGCAGCCACATATTCTGCTTCAGTTGTAGAGTTTGCCACCACTGTTTGTTTCTTGCATTGCCAAGATATTAATCTGCTCCCAAGAAATTGGCATCCACCAGTTGTGGATTTCCTATCAAACTTGTCACCACCATAATCACTGTCTGAATATGCAATAAGATCCAAGGGAGAATCTTTTGGGTACCATAATCCAAGATCTGGATAACATCTCAAGTACCTAAAAATTCTCTTCACAGCAAAAAGGTGACATTCTTTGGGAGTCACTTGATGGCGTGCACATGCACACACAGCAAACATGATGTCAGGTCTTGAGGCTGTAAGATACATCAATGAACCAATCATTGATCTATAGTGCCTAACATCCACTTCCTTTCCAGCTCCAAGTTTTCCCCAGGGGTATTGTCTGTCCATAGGAGTAGAAGCCTCCTTCTCATGTGGAGAAAAACCATATTTCTTCAAGATTTCAGCTACATACTTGTCCTGGGAGATGAAGATACAATCTTCTTTCTGCTGAACTTGTAAACCTAGAAAGAAGTTCATCTCACCCATTGCACTCATCTTGAATTTATCTGTCATGAGCTTGGAAAAATCCTCACTCATTTTTGGATCAGTAGACCCAAAAATGATGTCATCAACATAGACCTGCACAAGCAACACATGTTTTCCTTTCTTCTTTGTAAACAGTGTCTGATCTATGGTGCCCCTCTTGAAACCATTTTCCACCAAGTAGGTGGACAATGTACCATACCATGCTCTTGGGGCTTGATGAAGGCCATACATTGCCTTCTTTACTCTATAAACCTTGTCTGGATTCTCAGGATCTTCAGAACCAGGAGGCTGCATTACATAAACCTCCTCAACAATTGTGCCATAGAGGAAAGCACTCTTCACATCCATCTGATAAACAGTAAAATTCATGCAAGAAGCATAAGCTAAGAAAATTCTTATAGCTTCAATTCTTGCAACTGGTGCAAAAACTTCTTCATAATCAATTCCTTCCTCTTGTGTATAACCCTGAGCTACCAAACGTGCCTTGTTTCTGACCACAATGCCTCTTTCATCTTTCTTGTTCCTTAGAACCCATCTTGTCCCAATTGGTCTCACATATCTAGGACAATCAACCAGCTCCCAAACATCCTGTATAGCAAATTGGTGAAGCTCATCCTGCATTGCTTCCACCCAACTTGGTTCCTTGAGAGCATCAAAAATTTTCTTGGGTTCTTCCTGTGACAGAAAACAGGCAAACAAACATGCTTGTACAAGAGGGGTATCAACCTTCTTGTGTATATTGGCAATAAATCCACCAAGACCTTGATGGGATCTTCTTGTCTGAACTGGAGCCATAACATCACCTATGATTTGAGATGTGGGGTGATCTTTAGCTGTGGAAGTGAGAACTCCTCCTTCAAAAAGTCTGGTGTCCTCAATTTCACGCTCCATGTTGCCAATATCTTCTTCAGTTTCTTCTTCATCAACAGGAATCTCTTCATGGATATTGGAAGGTCCACCCTGTTCAAAATGAGAAGAGAAAAGCTGTGTAAAGGTGTCTCCAAAGTCTGATCCTTGTGTGTCAGCGTTTGGGCTAACAACGCCTGAACTGGTGTTGTCAGCGTTGGAGCCATCAGCGTCTGAATTGGTCGTGTCAGCGCTTGATTTCCCTTTGTCAGCGCCTGAAGAATCATGCATGTTTGTAGTTGGTGGTATCTGAACTCCACCATTATCATTCCTTGCAGCAGTAGCAGCAGCATAATACTCATCTGTCCATATAGGAAGTGTAACAAATTCTTGTGTGGGAGATGATATAACTGCTGGTGGTCCATCCTCCTTAGCAACCTGTATACCTGAAACATTACCAATTCTCTTTTCCAAAACACTTGAAGTTACCTTCACAATGTCTGGATCAGTAACAGGCATATAATTTAAAGCTCTAGACAAAGGTTCTAAGTCAAACAACCAATTTGGACCACTCTCAGGATCACTAGGTTTACTCTCTAAAAACCTAACATGTACTTTTTCAAGTATACGTTTTTCCTTTTTAATGTAAACCCTATATCCTTTACTCTGCACTGAATAACCCATGAAGTAGCCTTCATCACCTTTTGAATCAAATTTACCTAGGGCCTCACTAGTTTCTAACACAACTACATGACAACCAAAAGGCTTCAGAAAACCAATATTTGGCTTCCTTCCCCAAAGTAATTCATAAGGTGTCTTATTATGTATCTTGTTGACCAATGCCCTATTTTGAACATAGCAAGCTGTGTTAACAGCTTCAGCCCAAAAAGCTATAGGAAAGTGGGCATCAGCCAACATGGTTCTGGCTGCTTCAATAAGGGTCCTATTCTTCCTCTCAGCAACTCCATTTTGCTGAGGAGTTCTAGCTATGCTGAACTGCCTAGTAATCCCTTTCTTGGCACAAAAATCATCTAATAACTGATTTCTAAACTCACCCCCATTGTCACTTCTAATAATTTTGACCTCATTACCATTCTTCTTTTCAATTTGGGTAATGAAATTAATCAGACTTAGGGCAGTTTCACTTTTCTTAGCTAAAAAGAAAGTCCATGTGAACCTGGAGTAATCATCAGTAATGACAAAACAATATGATTTACCCTTCAAACTCTCTATATTAGTAGGACCAAAGAGGTCCATATGCAATAAGTGAAGGGGTTTAGTACTAGAGTGCACCTGTTTAGACCTGAATGAGACCTTGTGCTGCTTGCCCTTAAGGCATGCAACACAAGAGTGGTCATTGTGGAAAGCCTTTTCAGGCAAACCATCAACTAAACCAAGCCTCACAAGCCTATTAATATTCTTAAAGTTTATGTGCCCTAGTCTCCTGTGCCAAAGATTACTTTCATCTACTGAGGCCTTAGCATACAGACATGACATTTTATTATTTACCTTAATTCCATTAAGATTCACATTATATATGTCTTTATGCCTTGGTGTTCTAAAATCTATGCATTTCTCATCAGGGAGCTTATAATCTTTGCTTAACACCAAGCACTCAGTATCTGTGAAAAGAACCTTATTTTTGTTATCACACACTTGTGATACACTAAACAAATTATAATCCAGGTCTTTCACTAAGAAGACATTATCAAACCTAAGATTGTTGGTGACAAGGGTTCCTTTTCCTGTGATTGTGCCGTATCCACCTCCAAAGTATACCTTATCACCATCTTGAATAGGAGAGAAATTGGTCAGATAGTCTTCCTTTCCAGTCATGTGCCTTGAGCATCCACTATCCCAGTATCCATAGTCATTGATCTTCTTCTGAATGCCCTGCACATAAAGAAAACACATTAGTTTTCTTTGGGAACCCAAGCCTTGGAAGACTTGGATTCATTTGGTTGTTCAACAAGAACAGACTTGGTTCTCATAACAACCCCATTTTCATCCCTGTTTGAATGAAATTCCCAGTTAACCCCAATTGGTGTTGACAATGCCTTTGAAATATAATGAAACCTGTTGCATGTCATAGAAATACCAGTATTATTAGGGTTCTGGTCTTGTTTTGGTCTCCATGTTAAGCTAGTAGAAGCTTTAGACCTATTTCCCTGTGGCTGCAAATACCTAGGTTTGTCAGCGCTGAAATTTCTCTTGTCAGCGCCCCGATTGCTCTTATCAGCGTTGAACCTAGGGTTTGCTACAGGAACCCATTGCCTATTTGACCAAGTATTTGACTTTTGAAAAGGTCTTAGGCCTTGTGTGTTAGACCCTCTAGAAAAGAATGGGGCTGGTCTAACAACTTGTGAACTTTTGTTCACAAAGGTATTGGGTCTGACAGTGTTTGACCTATGTTGACTTTTGTCAGCGCTGAAATGGTTCCTGTCAGCGTTGACATTGGAAGCATTGACACATTTGTAGGCCAAATGTGAGAAGCTACCACATGTATAACAAGCTTTTCTAGACATAGTCTTAGGTCTAGAAGCAAAGAAGCCTGTTCCATGATTACTTACTTGGCTTTTTGGTGACCTAGAATTTCTATACATCTCTGCATATTTAACACTAGGTTTTCTAACAGATTGTGGGCCAAGGTCAACAGCTTTGCCAGTGGTAGGGTGTGTGATCTTAATAGGTTTAGTATCAAGGCTCGTGATTGGTGTGGGCTCATTTGGACTTTCACACAATAACCCTCCCTTAACAAACAAAGTGTGGTTTGCTTTCTTCCACTCTTCTAGGTCAGTCAGCTTTTGCTGATATTCCTCAACTGGGGAAGTCACTCTAGGTGGAGGAATAAACTCCTCCTCTTGGAATTCTGGCAAGCCAGTCCAAGATAAGTCCTTTGATTGGACACCATAGAAATCCCCAGCTGGTGGTGGAACAACATTATAGTTATTTATCCCAATCCCACTCATATCCTTAGAGTCTCTTTGTTTACTAACACACTCTCCTAGGGATTGTGTGGCCTTATCAAATCTCTGGATTTTAAGACTCACATTATCTTTGTTTTTGTTAGCCTCCTCTAACTGAGCTATCAAATCAAGATTAACCCTATTTACTATATCTTGAACATCCTTACTCTGATGTAACTCATGTTTTAAGATATTTATTTGATCCTTTAAATCAAACTCCATTTTCTTATACTCAGTTACTGTCTTTTCTGTTTGGGTAAGAGCAATTTGATAGTTAGATAATTTGCACCTTAGAGTACTTGCTTCATCTAATAACTTAACTATCTCTTGTTTTGATTTTTCAGTATTTAAACGACAACCCTTAGAACAGAAAGCATCATCATATACCTCATTATCTGATGAAGAGGAGGAGTGTGCCATGAGAGCATATTCAGCATGCTCTTCTTTAACTTCAGCAACCAAAGCTCTGTCCTCTTCCTCATTCTTAGCCATCCAGCTCCAATCCCATTCCCCAACGCCATCAATTTGTTGAACAGCAACCATGGCCTTGGGATCTGGGTTCTTAATCATTTGGCTAGAAGGCTTCCCAGCATCAGATCTCCTTGGAGATCTACATTCCCTCATAAAGTGCCCCATCCTATGACAGTTGTAGCACTCCACCTTGGACTTGTCAAATCCAGCAACATCCTTAGCATTAAAGGTCATCTTCTTCTTGAACCTTTTATTGAACCTGTTTGCTCTTAAACTTACAAGAGCCATAGTCCACTTTATATCCATCTCTTCCAATTGTTCATCACTTATCTGCTCAAGATCTTCATAAGTGATCCTTGAATCACTAGGCAAAGAAGCAATGAAGGCACACACAGTATCAAGATCAAAGCCAGCAGGTTTAATTCTATCAGCGCCATGATTGTGTGTGTCAGCGCTTGAGTACAAAGCGTTGACAGGATATGATCCAGCGCTGACAGATTGACATCCAGCACTGACACCTTGAGATCCAGAGGCTGAATGTCCATAAAAGTTCATGGAATCAAATTGGCCTTCACTTTGTGAAAAGAAGGCCATGTTGCTGCTGGAAGATTTGTTATCACTCTCCAATTGCCATTCATTCTCCAACAGCCTTAACTTGTTGAAGATGTCATCAAACCTGGAAGTCTTGTGGGTGTTATTGACAAGAATAGATCTTGTCTCAATCTTCCATACATCACCAAGGCTTTTGAGAAAAGTAGCATTCAATTCAGGGTCATCAATCTGTTTTCCCATGAAGGAAAGTTGACTTGTGATGTCAAGAAGTCTACTTCTCACACTGCTGAGATTCTCATTAGGTTGAGCTTTAAAGACAGCATACTCATGCAAGAGTTGCTTCTTCTTTTCTTCTTTTGTGTCAGCATTGCCACCATGTGCTACTTCAAGAGCTTCCCAAAGCTCTTTTGCAGAATCAAAACGTTTGTACTTATGCTGATTCTCATGACCTAGGGCATGTTTCAAGATGTTCAAAATTTTCATGTCCACCCTCTTCTTGGCTATGTCTTCAACAGCTACCGCTCTCCCATCATCAGGCTTTTCCACTTTATCAGCTTCTGGACAATTAGGAATAGCTGACCTTGCCTCAATAGCAGCAGTAATCTTTGCTGCTTTATCGAATGTGTTCCCATATTCGATAATTTCCCAAAGAGTGTAGTCATGAATAGCTATGTATTGCTCAAAATTGGACTTCCAAAGTTCAAAGTTCCTGGCATCAAACATGGGAATTTTGATACTAGGATTTGAGAAGTTGTTTTGCAGCAAAGCAGGAGGTTGATTTGTGCCAGACATGGTGTTTTTAGGGTTTTGAGATTTTAGGGTTTTTAGGGTTTGGTGTTTTAGGGTTCTGCGTTACTTAAAGATCAAAAGTTTCTCAACAAGCTCTGATACCACTTGTTGATCCCAAACTTAGATCGATTAGCTTTGTGTATACGAGATTAGATCAAGTACTACACGTAGAGAAACCTTTGCTTATGAATAAAGTAACAAAGTGTTATGCGGAATTAACACTTGATCTAAAACACAATGATGTTAAACAAACTTTCACTTGTATTAGAATAATCGTGTTGATTACAATGAAAGGTTTAACTTGCGAATACTATGAAAACTGATATTAAACATTAACCTAAAAGATCTTCTTTTATAGAACAAGAAGTCTTGTACAATAAGCTACAAATCAACTATTCTAGGTAAAGATAAACATAGAAAATACATTGTCGTTTCTATCCTTACTAGAAGTAATCTAGAATATAATATACGTGTAGCTCACAACTTCCATCAGTGTTTGTCTTCAATCTATCAACGCTTGACTTTATCTTGTCAACGCTTATGCTGTCAGCGCTCACTTTGCTCTTGTCAACGCTTGAGTTGTTCCTGTCAGCGTTCAAGTGTTCTGGCCTAAATTTATTCCCAACATATATATATATATATATATATATATATATATATATATATATATATATATATATATATATATATATATATATATATATATATATATATATACTAGCTTCGTAACCCGCCCAACGGGCGGGATCGTTTTTTTTCTTGTTGGGGAGGATTTGTTGTTTGTGTTTTTTTATGTTTTTAGTTTATAATTTAATATTTAGTATATTTTTGTTATACTTTACGCTAAAATAGATTTTTCTAAAATAGGTTTTATATATAATTTAAAATGTATCATTCTTTTTTTATATATATTGTTTTGTGATTGGATATATTTTATTGAACTAATACGTAGTTCTTTGTTGTGTGTTGTGTTTTTTTTGTTTTTTTTTGTTTTTTTAGTTTGTTATTTAATGTCTAAGTATATTTTTGTTATAATTTACGCTAAAATAGGTTTTTCTTAAATATGTTTTACATATAATTTAAAATGTATAATTTTTTTTATTTTTTTATATTGTTTTGTAATTGGATGTGTTTTATTGAATGAATACGTTGTTTTTTGTTGAATTTGTGTATGATTCTGTAACGATTTGTGTTAAACCTTACCTAAAAATATCATCAAAATATCCTCTTAATAGACCAATAATAATAAAATATGCTAAATATAAGTAAAAATATGTGTTTTAAACTTTATTGAGTCCTGGAGATACAAAGGATATAAAAGAAATTAAAAATGGTGATTTTCGGACGCGTTTTGTCGATGTTTACACGTTTTTTGAGATGCAAACGGGGTTTATATTTAACCAAGGGCACATCGTTGATAAGAGCACGAGATTACGATTCTAAAGTTACTTTCCTTTTTTATTGGGGTCATTCGATGCATCTTTTATAGGTCGGACAAGCCTATGTATTATATAAGCCCAACACAAGCCCAACTAATCTATCTTTAAGTATATAGGTTTGCATGCTTATAATGAAAACCAAGCATAACACAGTTGGTAAACTGAGTGGTGCTAAGTTTTGAGGGAGGAGACCAAGGTTCAAATCTTGTTAGTGGCACTTTTTGCCATTAGTTTGATTTCACAAAATATTCGACCCGTGACCCGTTGAACATGACCCGAGATCTGACCCGGTTCAATCCGGTTTAGATCAGACCCGACTCGGGCCAAGTTTGAACCGAGCATGACCGGTCTAGAACCGGCTCGACCCAAATATGAACCGGACCGGTTCACACACGGCTCGACCCAGATATGAACCGGACCAGTCCTGACCCGATGCGGCCCAGAATTGAACCGAACCACTCCAGGCCCATCTCGGCCCAAAACTTGAATTGGACCGGTCCATTACTTCAAAACGCAGTTTAAAAAACTGCGTTTTCAAAACGCGATTTTCAAAAAACTGCGATTTTAATCCCGAATTTCATGGAATTTGGAGATTTTCTAGGAAATTCTGAAATGCTATTGGCTAAAAGATGTGATTGGGATATGTCTGGGATTAAAACTGTGGTTTCAAATCATAATTATACCTATATATATAATATATATATATATATATATATATATATATATATATATATATATATAGAATTAGGATCAAATGAGAACTAACTTAAAGTTTTAAAAATGAGAACCATTGAATAACCAATAGAATTAAAGCATGATAATTAAATGTAGTGTAATTAATACAAGAAATGGAAATTAAATATATAACAATAAATGTATTATACTAGTAGGTATTTTTCATTTTTCTTATTTTGACTAAACATAAATGCTATTTTATTTTCAAGATATTGTACCACATCGCATCAGTTATTTTCGAGATATTGTACCACGTCGCATCAGTTATTTTCGAATTATTATACCATGTCGCATCAGTTATTTTCGAGACGTTGTACCACGACGCATCATTTATTTTCGAGATATTGTACCACGATGCATCAGTTATTTTTGAGATTATATCGCGACGCATCAGTTATTTTCGAGATATTGTATCACGACGTATCTGTTATTTTTAGATATTTAACTAATGGTGAAATGAATAATGCATTAAAATATCTTTGAAGTATATTTAATGATAATAATGTCACTCATTTAATATTATTTTCATTGAATACAACATAATAGATCCAACGGTGTAGATTGGTTCTCATCTTAATAACTTTAAAAATTCTCTTACAATAACCCTCCTCTATATATATATATATATATATATATATATATATATATGATTTATTAACTTGGAAAATTGGCATGCAATTTCTCTCCCTTGTAGCACACCTACAAAACCTTGTAGGTGTGCATCGTCTTTTACTTGGTCAAAACTAACAACAAAAGACAACCGGTTCCCTAGGTTCTGCTTTTATCATTTGTGTATTTCCATCTTTATAATCAAACTATTAGATATGCCTTGATCATATCAAGATATTTATTTTTGGTAGCTAAAGACACAAGCTCTCTAGTTATCCAAGAAGATATGAAATGTAACTCACCATTTAGGCATGTCATATATTTTTAGAATATTGGGATAATAAAATCATTCCAATTATAGTTTTTTCACTTGTAAAAATTATAAGAACGAACCTTAACACTTTCTAATGGAAAATGAATATGATTCATGTAAAGACCAAACCCATATTTTTGTTTTACGTTGCATTTATACATTAAAAGAACTTGCAAAGTTCAATATTAGTATTTTCGATAATAGCTCTCTTATAAAATTAACTACCCATGTTTATGAACTAAACAATTAATTTATCAAGAGAATAAGACCCCACTTGAACTTATTATCATTAATGCAATTGATATACTATATATATGATAATAACTCAAAAGGTAATCATCGAATGATAATTGCCACCGGTGCAACTTTCACCAATAATGAGACCATGACTACATTATCTAGCATAAATGTAGTCACGTCATGTTTTGCCTCGTCTAATACTACATACAAAAGGTCTGACCAGAAATATACGACGTATGTTGTCCAATACTTAGTCCACAATTTTATAGCCTCGGGTTTGACCTTACGGCTATTATATTGCCTTGTCTTGGGTTAGACTTAAGATTTTCATTGATAAATTAACCAAGCTCAAGTGACTACGTACATTAGATAGTACCAAACTTACTTAACTGAACTTACTTAAATTGGTATATTTAAATTCAAAATTAAGATGAAAAAATCGTATAAAGGGAATCATGTAATACTCCCGTTTATAACAAGTCTCTAAAACACTAAATTTTCCATATTTTTAATTTGTGACACCCTAGGCGAATCCCACATCGGTTGTGGTCAGGAGAGATCGATGGTTCATAAGATAACAGTCGCCTTCTCATGAGACAACACGTTTTATGGTCTACTGCAAGTGGGGTTCTTAGGAACTGGCAGTTAAGCGTACTCATGTGAGAGTAGTACTAGGTTGGGTGACCAGCTAGGAAGTACTTACAAGAGGGCCACAAAGAAAAGCTGTGAGTCTGCGGGCAAAGTGGACAATATTGTAGTCTGAGTAGGCGGGATGTTACAAGTGGTATCAGAGCTACTCCTGAGCCGTTCGGGATGGTGGGACAAACCTCATCGAGGACGATAAGTCTCGAATGAGGGGGGGTGATTTTGACACCCTAGGCGAATCCCACATCGGTTGTGGCCAGGAGAGATCCATGGTTCATAAGATAACAGTCGCCTTCTCATAACACAACGCATTTTGTGGTCTACTGCAAGTGGGGTTCTTAGGAACAGGTAGTTAAGCATGCTCATGTGAGAGTAGTACTAGGTTCGGTGACCAGCCGGTAAGTACTTACAAGAGGGCCACAAAGCAAAGTCATGAGCCTGCGGGCAAAGCGGACAATATTTTAGTCTGAGTAGGCAGGATTAATATGAGAAATCATGGATGTGTTCTTTGTGTGTTGTTCGTACTCGATTCAATTTGAATTGACAACAGTTGAAAGTGTGACTCAGTTGTTTTTGGTGAAAAGAAAGAATAGGTCGTTGAGTATCTATTTTAACTAAAAAGCAAACTTTAAACTAAATGAAAAAATAATAAAAGAGATAAACTGATTAAAACTTAAATGAAAGACTTAAATGAAATAACAAGGAAATTAAAGTAATAAAAACTTGAAACTTAATAAAAAAGTAAACTTAAAAAAAAATTAAAACTTTGTAAAAGAAGTAAACTTGAAAATTAAATTAAGATAAAACACTTTAAAACTTGACTTTAAGAAAATTGGCGGGAAAAATAAGTTTGAAAACAATTTGGAAAACAATTTGGAAAACAAGCAAAATAAATCCCACTAATTCGGAAATAAAACTATTTTCGGAAAAATGACCTAATTTCGGAAAAATTGACTTCTTCGGAAAATGACCAAATTTCGGATAAAAAGGGGTTTTTCGGAATAAAGCAGATTTTCGGAAAAACATTTAAATTCGGAAAAATGGAATCTTAGGATAAACAAGCCATTTTCGGAATACTCAATATCTTCGGAAAAAGCATATCTTCGGAAAAAGCAACATTTTCGGATAAATCAAGAATTTCGGATAAAAGCAAAATTTCGGATAAAAAACCTATTTTCGGAAAAACATAAATCTTCGGAATAAATACCTATATTTAGGAAAAAACATAAATCTTCGGAATAAACACCTATTTTCGGAAAAACTAGGGATTTTCGGAATAATAAGAAATTTCGAATAAAAAGACATCTTTGGATAAAAGAGCCTAATTCGGATAAACAGAATCTCGGATAAAAGTGTTTTTCGGAATTTTGAGCTATTTTCGGAATTTGAAAACCCTTATCCGAAAATGTGACAAGACAGTACGAATTAAGATCTAAAAGCTAGGAACCAAAAATAAGCAAAAACTAAGCAAATTAAATCTAAGAAATAAGCCAAACTAAACACTAATTAAGATCTAACAAACACCAAATCAACCAAATCAATAAACTTTACTCTAATCAAATCATTAAAACTATAAAACCCACTTAATTAAATCAACCAAACAGTCAATTAAGCAATAATCCAATAAGCTATAAAAATTAAATCAAAAAAGAAAGGAAGGATGAGAATGATTATCTAAAAAGCTTGAATTAAGATTAAGATTAAAGATTCAAATACAAGATTAAGGAAACTTAAAGCATGGAAATTTAAATTACACCTACTCCTACTATGTGAAAAATAAATCTACACTACTCCTAATCTAAAACTAACTAACTACAAATGAAAGAGAAAATGTGTTTATATAGTGGAGGAATGGTAGGTGTGGTGCTTCCTTCTTTCTCTTTGTCTTCTCGTCTTTTAATTTCTTCGACTTTCTCGACGTTGTCTCGGGATTTGTCGATATAAAATGAACTCGTCTTTTAATTTTCTTCATGTATTAGATTTGGTTCTTCGATTTCGCTAAACTTCCGTCTTTAGACGTTTTCTTCGATAAATCTTCAGAATAGGCATTTGACTTCCGTTCTTTTTGCACTCTTGATCTCTTGACTTCGTCTTTTGTCTTTTTCTTTGATAAAAGCCCGTGAAAGCCCGTGTTTTCTTCCCTTTTCACATTTTTGTCCTAAAACACAACAAAAACACAAACCACGCATAATTCCGCCTTTTACGACATTAAATACATGTTTTGGTCTTGTTTTTATTAATATTAAGTGGCAAAAGGATAAGTGTTTTCACACTTATTAAATCTCGTACACTTGACCATTGAAATGCCCTCATGCAATGCATTAATTACAAAGCAAGATTTATATTTTTCGTCATAATTAACCCACCTTGGCCTTTGTTATGCACAAGACATTAAGGAAACTTAAAAAGATAGAAAATTACAAATTATTTGAAGGACGAAACAAGTAAAGAAATCAAAGACTTACATTAGGACTTTGGTGTCATGAATGTTTATCACCCTCAAGTTTCACGTTCTCCATACCAAACTTAAAAACGAGATCATTGTTATTATGAGTTAGTAAAGCTAACACTCACTCATGTGGCTCAATTATTCACTTAGACTCCCTTATTCTTAGGTGTATCTCTTATATTTTATTGTTGTCTTGAATGATCACGAGGATTCATTGTTGACTTACTTCGATATTTTATTAAGGCCGAAAATAAAGTAGGACGATTTAATCAATAGTTAGCTAAAGGATAAAATCTTTTAAAACTGCTTCTCGAAACCTCAAAAAGTTCATATCTTGGCATAACTCGTTTCGCGATTTGAGACCTTTCTCGGATCGATATTTGGCATTGACTTCATACTTCGAATCTTGAGAGATGATCTTGAAATAATGGTCTTCTCTTCATAATAGGCATTTCTTCACTTGAAGTTTTTGAGAGATTCTTCAAACTTGGACCACGAGTTCTTCATTTTTCTCCAATCTTTATTTGGGATTTTGATATACAACGATCCGCCTCCTTTTAGGACTTGGATCTATTTATCCTCATACCTTGCTAGGGTCTTTTCAGATAGACTTCTCCATGATCTTTAGGGGAGTATTTGCTTTTCGTCGTGTGTCTCGATCCTTCGTATTGATTTTTGATAAATGATTCTTCACATCACTTTGGATCTTTAGCAACAAAATGTAGCCCTCATGCCTTGTTAGGGGCTTTTTGGACTCGCCAATCTTCGCATCCCGCTTCAATAAGTTATGCCTTGGTTATGAACTCTAATTAATACCGAGCAACTTTTAAACGATTTTGGGCTAGAAGCTAAGTAACTTTTCAAATCGTACGACCTTATTTATTGAAATTATTAATTAACAAGCGATGGGAGAAAAAGCTCATAATTAACTCACATAAATTCATGAAAGAATACCAAACTTATAATTGACTCTATCATCTCTCGTTCTCCACAATTTTAAAATCTCAAGGAATGAGACTCGTGGATGCTTAGCCTATTAAATCAAAGTTTTGGGTTTTCAAGTCATCTATAGGATCTTGCAACTTCTTAGACTTTTTCAAGTTTAGAATTCTCATTTTAAAATTCCCTTGATAAACGACTTTCTAGGATCAATTATAGGAACTTGCGAAAAGTTCTTGTTCTTAACCCGTATGAGTTAAGACTTTCGCGTTTTAAATTTCCCTATATAAAAGTCTAGCAAAACTTGATTTAAACACGTTAAGGATACTAGCTAGAGTAAACTTGTATAAGTAAACTCGGGTTGAGTCAAAAGATTCATGACGGACCTAAAATATCAAAGACATCTAAACTCATTAAAATCATTTTATTAAATTTTATTCTAGCAATGAATGGAAATAACTATAACAAAGGAAAAACTACTAGGCCAAAAATAGATCAAAAATTTTGAAAAATGTCGAAAAATTAAATTTTCTGGTTAAAAATGAGGACAAATTAATGGAAAGCCCACTTAACTTCGATAGAAGTCCCCCTACACTTGATATAAACATTGTCCTCAATGTTTAAGCATGTGGGAGTAAACTCCCTTACACTTAGGACATTGTGCACTTTGTTTAAGTCTTTCCAAGGAAGAGACAACTAAAGTGATTCCTATTTTAATATTGAAGAATATAAAATAGTGAATCAAAAGAGTTTAGGATAGAACCGGGAAGACGGGTACACGGAATCACGGGTCATCAAAAGTTATCAAAAGTGAATCTTTGAAAGCGCCAATCCCTGAACATCATAAGAAAGAAAACAACAAACTCCTACGGGGACTCCCCCTTCACTTAGGATGAAAAATACATAAAAAGGATAGATTAGCGGGTTGCCTCTCGAGAAGACTTGTTTTTGTTGACCGAGTCACGAGCCTGACTCGACACCGAATTAAATGGTCCATGGGGAAGCCTCTAATGAAATATCGTGATAAAAAATCTTGTCCTCGTTCCCGGAGGAAAATAATAAAGGAGCGGCCGGAGGATAAGTCAGGAAAGGTAAAAAGGTCCTCTCGACATACGAGAAGTATGTGAAATCATGATCCACAAGAGGTGTGGTGGGTAAAGGAATCAAAATGTCATCCCCAAAAGACATATGATTATCACTAAGCGGCAAAGCCGTAAAGGTGTCAATCATAGAATGGTCAATGTCACCTCCCGGGTCAAAGCACTCATCCTCAGTAATGGTTTCTAAGGGATGGGATGAAAGGTGCCCGAGAGGAGGACTTGGGACAATATCTTCATGCATCAAAGTATTAAAAAGAATATCCTCCTCCGTGTCATCATCATCAATACCCGGAGGTATTGAGAGAATGTCGATTTCCTCCATAACTGTATCATTATTCTCAACTGGAGTAAGAGTCGAGGCTAAAGACTCGTTATTAGGATCAGAATTCAACGCTTCAATTTCAGCAATAAGAAGATGAACTTTCAGTAATTTGTCGCGAAGAATACATCTTCCACCTCATCTACAAGACCAAGTTCAGTGGTAAACTTCTCGTAAGTCGTAGAGAATAAATCAACATCGCCCTCATCTCCCCGAGGAGATTGAGAAATTCCAAAGGTGAAATTCTCATAGCATGGAGAAAAATCATCATTAAGAGCAACCTCGTCCGTAAGCTCAGCAAAAGTCGGTACATCACAAACCTCCTCAAATAAGTTGTCGAGATCAAATTCATTAATCTCACTCGATGTATCACAATCCTTAGACGCATTTGGGATATCGAGAGAAGGAATTACAATTGCACTAGGATGTTGAGCAACAAGATCATTCCAAGTAATAGTATTCTCATCGTCATCATCATCATCATAGTAAGAACGTACAAGAGGAGGAGTAGAAGCACTAAGATTAGATACTTTCTCTTGTTGGCTTTCGTCATGCAAGCTAGCTTGGAGTTAATTTAATCTTTCTATAATTCCAGCCAAACTAGTGAGTTGTTCCTCACTCATTCCAAAAGAAGGTTGATGATGGAGGGTGTATTGTGGGGGTTCAAATTTATGAAAACCGGAATTATAGCACGGAGTTGGTTCATAATAATTCATCGGTTGACAATAAGAAGTATCGTGAGGGCCCCCACAACTATTGCAACACGGGTATTGAGAAAAACCTGGTGCGTCTTGTGGGTAGCTATTACCATTGTCATAATGTAACCCGGTTCTTGCTCTTCATGAGACGGCTATCGAATCGGACACGAAACATGCCAATGATAATCTCTTCCACAACATATGCAAGAGGGGGGATTAAGTGCATTAGAAGCAAAGGATGAGTTAATCGAATTGCACGAGGGACAAAATCCAAATTGTGTATTGTCGATATCATTTCCGCAACGCTCACATGTACACCATTGACATGTTTGAAAACCATACAATGGTCTCCCACACCCTACGCAATAGACATACGAATCCATGAAGAATTAAAAATAAGAAGGGTTGAGAAAAAGAATTAAATACAATAGAGGATTAAGAGGAATATTTTTGATGCAAAACTTTTTGAAAAAGAAATGCTTTTTGTGATTTTTCAAATGTTTTTTGGATTTTTGAAATGTTTGGTTTTTAGGATTTTTGAAATTTTTTGACACGAAAAATAACGTTCAAAAGTGAACGGATCCCAAAATCCAACGCGTCTCTCACAAAAAAACGTTAATCTTCACGAAAAGAGCCGACAGCGGCGCCATTTTAATATGAAAAATCATTGATGTGTTCTTTGTGTGTTGTTCGTACTCGATTCAATTCGATTTAACCACGGTTGAAAGTGTGACTCAGTTGTTTTTGGTGAAAAGAAAGAATAGGTCATTGAGTATCTATTTTAACTAAAAATGTAAACTTTAAAATAAATGACAAAATAATAAAAGCGATAAACTGATTAAAAGTTAAATGAAAGACTTAAATGAAATAACAAGGAAATTAAAGTAATTAAAAACTTGAAACTTAATAAAAATGTAAACTTAAAAAAAATAAAACTTTGTAAAAGAAGTATGTTAGCCTCAAAATATTGAGTCAAACAAGAATGTGCGGTCATAGGTTTTTATTGTAATATTTATTAGAACGTTGTAATAGTTAGTTAAATTAGTCGTGACATTACGGGCTTGATGGTTAGCTTAAAAGGTCTCTTTCAAGGTACTAAGCATTTATTCAAGCCCGACCCAAAAGATATATAGTCCATTAGAGAGCCCGCATGTGGGTGGACTATATAAGCACCCTCATAGCATGTTAGGAGGGGGGGGGAGTTTCTCATTTCTTAATTTAATTTCACCAAGTTTATCACCTCCTTCTCTCTACTTTCTCTCACTACTTTCTCTCTCTAGAAATCTTCATTCTTTTAATCTATTTTCTATTAATCAACCATGGTGAAGTGAATAAGTTAGGGAACAATAATTGGTATCAATCGCCACGGGGTAGATTAGTGATTTGTTGTTGATTATTAATTTGATTCGGTTGATTTTTCTTCAAAATCATCTCGAATTATTTTTTTAGTGTTTTCGGCCTCTAAATCTTGATTTAAATCACTTACTTACATTTGGTAGGGATTTGGTTAAGTTTTTGTGGTCAAAATCGCGAGTTTTTGAGGTGTTTGGATTGGTTTTGGGGTTCGTTCGAAAAACAGTAGCTTATTGGCCAAACAGATTATTCCGAATAAATTTTTTGGAAAGGGGCTTTTTTACTCCGAAATAATGATTTTCGGATAAGGGTTTTACATTGCGAAGATTGTTGTTTATCCGAAGAAGTGCTTTTATCCGAAAAGGTAGTATTCCGAAAAATCACTTTATCCGAAGATATCTAGTGAAGTTATTCAGAAAATCAGCTCATCATTCCGAAGATAATAGATATTCCAAAGATTGTTTCCGAAGATTACCTATTTTTCCGAAAACGTGTGGTTATTCCGAAGAACGGTTTTTATTCCGAAGAAGTGAATTTATCCGAAGAAGTTCATTTTTCCGAAAAAGCCTTGTTATCCGAAAAAGGTAAGTTATTCCGAAAATTGTTCACTATTCCGAAAACATTCATTATTCCGAAAAAACTGGTTATTCCGAAGATTTTACTTATTCCGAAAACATCAATTTTTCCGAAAAAACCATCATTATTCCGAAAGAGTGCTTATTCCGAAAAACTCAAGTTATCCGAAAAGCTCACTTATTCCGAAAATTCACCAGTTATACGAAGATCACCATTTTTCCGAAAATCACAGTTATTCCGGAAAACACCAATATTCCGAAAATAGAAGTTTTTTTTACAAAAGTGAAAATTGTGTGATTTTTCGCCTTCAAATTTTTGGTTTCTTGTGGAGACAATTTTTAGGGGATTTTAACATTTTTCATCGACAACAACAATCACAACACATCTACTTAAGATCCGTTTTCACTTCAACAATTCCAAGTTTTTCAACATGGATTCTACTCAAGAGTATCGTGTGACAAATAACAACATCATGGTGGCGGGTAACAAAGAGAGACCACCAATGCTTGTGACTGGTAGATATATGCACAATGGCAATCACGATTCCTTCTATATCTTGACACAAAACCTAATGGTGATGTTCTTCGCCTTTGCATCAAAGAAGGACCCTATACTCTCACTACAATCACCATTCCTGCAATTCCAGCAACCGACTCGACGACCGGTTCCGATGAGCAAACAATTGAGGAAACATATAAGAACGCTTCGAAAGAGAAACGTGCTTGGATTGATGCAGAGAAAGAAGCAATCTATTTGATTCTAAGTGGGATTGGGGATGATATTTACTCAACGGTTGATGCATTCTCTACTGCCAAAGAGATGTGGTATACCATTGAACGCTTGCAACAAGGTGAAGCACTTAACAAGCAAGATGTCAAAACTAACTTGTTTTGGAACTTTGGTAAGTTTACTTCTTTGGATGGGGAATCAATTGATTCATATTACTCAAGGTTCTACAAGATGATGAATGACATGACAAGAAAAAATTTTGCAAGTCTCCACCATGCAAGTCAATGTGCAATTTCTACAGCAACTTCAACCAGAGTGGACACGGTTCGTAACTTTGGTGAAACAACATAGTAAGTTAGACGAGGTCAACTATCACACGCTCTTTGACATTTTGAAAAAATTTCAGAATGAGGCGAATGAAATTCGAGCTGAAAGGATAGCCAAGACTGCTAATCTACTTGCTTTGGTGTCTACCACTCAACACGTTCAAGATCGTCGCTCTCGTGCTCCAAAGTCATACTCCACTACATCATCCTCACAAAGGTACTCCACTACATCCTCCTCACCAAGATACTCCAATTCATCTAAGTATTTTGCTCCCACAAGATCACGTGACAGAGAACCAAGAGCACCATCACCATCACCTGAGCCATCATCTGAAGAGGACATTGAACTAGCTCAGAAGGATAGGGAGATGAAGAAACAAATTGCTTTCATTATGAAGACCAACAAGAAAATCTTCAAACCCACCAACAACAATCTTCGAACATCATCAAATACAAGGAACCAATATGTTGAGAGTCCTCGAAGGAATGACACACGTCAACGTGATGAAAGTCCTCCTAGGTATGATCGACGTAATCCAACACATGTTGAGGGTTCTGCACGGTATGATCGAAAAACTGCTAAGTATGATACTCAGAGGATTGCTACTGCTACTGGGAATAGGAAAACTGTTGGTACTCAAGTGGTTCAGCAAAGTGGGATTCAATGCTTTAATTGTCAAGGATATGGGCTATGACAAAGGAATGTAGGAAGCCGAAACGGGTTAGGGACTCTGGCTATCATAAGGAAAAGATGCTGCTATGCAAGAAGATGGAAGCTGGGGTTAAACTGTCGGCTGAGGAAGGAGCAATGCTTGATGATACTGATGATGAAGCCTCCGACTAGGAACTTGAAGCACATTACTCGTACATGGCAAAGGTTGAAGAAGTTCTCAACGTCACTGAAGATGACAATGGTCCTATCTTTGATACTGAGCCAATCGGTAAGGTACACACTGAAGAGGAATATAATGTGTTTGGTAATATTCATGAGCACTCTGAGCTACCCAAAGCCATTAATGACACATGTATGATGACAGTTGATAGCAATACCACACCCGATTCATCAGACATGTGCAATAATGAGTCTGAGGATGATCAACATGGAAATGAGTATGATGATGACGAGGAGCGTATTGCGCTTGCTAACTTAATTTCTTCTTTACTAAAAGATTTCAAAGAAACTAGAAAGAGTCAAAAGCAATTAAAGAAGGCAAACGCTACGCTCACTCAAAATTTTGAAGAATGCAAAGCTGCTCTAATTAAATCTAGTGAGACCATTGATAGCTATAGAGCTCAGCTTCTTTAAAAGACCAATGAGATTGAAGGGTACAAAGGGTGTTTAATTAATGTTAAAAAGGATGATTTTCAACTGAAATATAACGAAACTCTTAAGCTTTTAGAACAAGAGAAACGTAATTATAACACATCTTTGAGTACTGAACGTCACAAAACGTATCTTGCTACCACTAAGGTCAATGAGCTAACTCAAGTAAATGGTTTTCTTCAAGACGATAAGACTAAACTTGTTAATGATAAGAAAGTTGTGGTTGAAAAGATGGAAACGGATTTCAAAACTAAACAAGCGAATGACATCGACAAAATGGTAGAGCTTGAAACTCAACTTGGTTTTTACAAGAAAATTGTTTACAAAACTAATCAATCAAATCAAACCATGAGAATGTTGGCACCTCGTTCTTTTTTCAAGGATAGACCTAGTTTTGCAAATCCTAAGTACCTTGAGCAAGCTCAATCTGAGAATCAGCGCTTATATCTTGATGAGTCCCAGTGGACCGATCTTGATTGTCTTGTTGTTAGGCCCGTAATGAAGAGACAAACGACGTGGAAGAAGAGAGTAGACCAAGAATTAATAAAGAACTTGTTAAACCATATAATTATGCTTATGAAAACAGTCTTTATGGTCTTTTCAAACCGCTAACACATAAAACTCGTGAGCAAATATTTTTCGAATGTGAACAAATAAGAATTAAATAGAGACAAGCTTTTGCCACTAAGAAAACTAATGTTTCAAAATTTATTGAATACTTGCCATTTAAAGCTTCTGTAAGCAAGAGTAAGCAATCACTTAGTATTCTCAAGAGTAACATTGAAAATTTCAAAAAGGTTGTTGATGATGACTAGAAAAAACATGAACTTTTGAAAGGAGACAAAGAAATTCCTCACGATATAACTGTGCTTGTGAAAAGTATTTTGATTCCGCTTGCGGAAAGAACGCAAAAACATATTTTCGAATTTGAAACATTAATTAAGCAAAAAATGTTTGATGATTTGAAATATGTGGAATTTCTTGAACAAGAAGTGAACGACCATCAACCTCTAAGAGACGAGTTTTCTACAGCTTACGATCTACTCTTACATGAATGTCTCTCAATAGATATTATGTGTGCTTATGTTACATCTTGTGCTGATATTGATGAATATTCTCATGTTGCATGCAAATATCTTGATCAAGTCAAAGAGTGTGAACGTCTTGAAACTGAGCTTTCGAATAAAGTTGACCAAAAAGAGTTTTCGTTACTTCAACATAGATATGATTTTCTTCAAAAATATTGTCACTCACTTGAACTTGCTTTGCAAAAGAAAGTTGGCAGATTTTCAAATGATACACCTTTGGAAGTAAAATTATCTGAGTCATGTCGATTACTAAACGAAAAAAGTCTTGATATTTCGGATTTGAAAGCTCAGTTACAAGAAAAATACATAGCAATAGCAGAGTTGAAGAAATTCGTTGCTAAGATGGGTGGGAAAGTTGTGGAACCTAGCGTTAAGAAACCTGTTGGTAGACAACCCAATGCCTCTAAAGTGAATAAATCCTCTATCTTGGGAAAACCATCTGCTTTCTCAAATTCCTCGTTTACAAAACCTGTGTTTGCCCCCAAGATGGATGGAAAGGAAAGGTTTCCACATACTCAACCCATAAGGAATACTGTAGCACCAAGCGTTAAGCACAATAATGTGATTAAACCAGGGATGTATAGAATGACCACTAAACCCACAAACAAAGTTAGTCACTCGCCTCAGACTTCTAGAAACACTAATATTCGTGTTTCTTCTACTACAGGAGTAGTCTCCACTGCTAGTGTTAGCCGACCTCAGCTTAAGAGCACTCAAGTGAATGATAAGGTCTGGAAACACAAGAGTCAAGGGAAGATGAAGGAAGTAGAAGAACACCCTAGGAATTTGAATCTTTTTAAGAATAAAAAGTTTGTAATCGCGTGTAATGACGATTTGAATGTCTTGAATGATTTGAATGCTATGAATGTGAAATTTGTTTGTGTCAAATGTGGAAAGTGTGCTAATGCTAATCATTCTATGTGTGCTATGAATAATGTCAAAGGCGTAGATATTAGAACTAAGAAGCAAGTTCCGATGCCTATTAGTGCTAGTAAACCCAAACGCAAAATGAACCATTTTGGTGCAACCCCCACTAAGAAAAGTATTACATCAGACTCCACCACTAACAACCCTAGAAGAAGAATTACAGAATTATATGAGTCTGCTAGCAAGTTTTGGAAATGGTGGTTTAATAATCAATGTCCTCCAGGATATAAATGGATGCCGAAAGTTAGGACAGAAAATGTGACAACGAGTGTCAGTATGCCTTTAAATGTTGCTAAGGACACTAATGATTCTACAATCACAACTAATATGGTATCTAATTTAGCAAATGCTCCATCGTGTTCTAACTCTTCTACAGGTGATACAAATAATTCTCTTCATACTGGACTCCGGATGCACGAAGCACATGACGGGGAATCTAAAGCTTCTAATTAGCTTCGTGGAGAAGTTCGTGGGTACGGTCCGATTCATAAATGATCAATTTGCACCGATCCTAGGATATGGAGATTTGGTTCAAGGGAATATCACGATCAAAAGGGTATACTACGTCGAAGGGCTCAATCACAATCTTTTCTCGGTTTGTCAATTCTGTGATGCAGATTTAGAGGTTTCTTTCAGAAAGAAGACATGTTTTGTTTGTGATTATGATGGGAATGACTTACTTACCGGTACACGGGGTACCGATCTCTACACTATTTCACTTCAAGACACAACTTCTACAACTCCAAGTTGCTTCATGGATAAAGCTTCAACGACTCAGGCATGGTTATGGCATCAACGTCTATCTCATCTCAACTTTGATACCATCAACTTGCTTTCCAAGAAAGATATTGTGAGAGGCCTCCCAAGCTTGAAATTCATCAAAGATCATCTTTGTTCTTATTGTGAGCTTTGTAAAGCTAAACGAAGTAGCTTCAAAACAAAGACTACACCAAGCTCTAAAGGACGGTTAGATCATCTTCATATAGATTTGTGTTGTACCATGCGTGTTCATAGTATCAATGGAAAGAAATATGTTATGGTAATTGTCGATGATTACTCAAGGTACACATGGACTCACTTCTTGAGGTCCAAGGATGAAACACCCGAAGTTCTCATCAACTTCCTAAAACTGATACAACATGGTCTTCAAGCTCAAATAAAAGTGATTCGTATTGACATAGGCACATAATTTTTGAATTCAACTCTGAGAAACTATTTTGAAGCTGAAAGAACTGCACATGAAACATCTATTGCTCGAACACCCGAACAAAACGGCGTTGTTGAAAGACGAAACCGTACTTTGGTTGAAGCTGCTCGAACATTAATATCCGCTTCAAAACTACCATTATATTTTTGGGCCGAAGCCATATCAACCGCATGCTACACACAAAACCGATCTTTAATTATCCCAAGATACGAAAAGACACCACATCACATAATCCATGATCTAAAACCTTCACTCAAACACCTTCATGTTTTTGGATGTACATTTTACATTATCCGAGATGGTGAAAATCTAGACAAGATGAAAGAGAAAGGTGATGCATGTATTCTAGTGGGATATGCAACTCAGTCTAAGGGATATAAAGTGTACAACAAGAGAACAAAATTGATAGTCGAGACTATTCACATCCGATTTGATGAATTACAAGAAATGGGACTTGAACAAAACAGTTTAAGTCCCAATCCACAACGACAAACGAATTCTGTTCACAACCGCACCGAACTCGGAACTCAAGACCACAACAATGAACCGTCAAGTTCAAAGTTGGTTCAAGGAAATGTTCCTCGAGCAGATATGACAGTCAACACGACAATTGAAGAGTTGGAAATGTTATATGAACCAATGTATGATGAATATTTCATGGGGGAGAAACATGTTGTATCGAAGTCTTCCGCTGTCACTCATGATAAGAATGATGATACCGATCATCATCAACAAAAGGATACAACTCTATCTACGTCAACACGGGTTGCTGCAGATTCACTTCCTCAGAATATCACATCAACAAACGCTCCTACAATATCCACAACTACTGTCATTGCTCCAGAGAACACAAATCAAGCAGACTATGCATTAAATGAGGAAGACAACTTTATCAACCCATTCGGTACACCGGTACACGAAACTGGAGAGTCTTCTACTCGTTATGTTGATCCGTCAAATATGCATACGTTCTATCAACGACATCCTTCAACACATCATTGGACCCGAGATCATCCTTTGGTTCAAGTAATTGGAAAACCTTCACAGCCCGTTCGTACAAGACGACAGCTTGAAACCGATGGCGATGTTTGTATGTTCGCACTTGCCGTGAGTACAGCTGAACCAACAAATATCAAAAAAGCCATGGCTGATCATGCTTGGATTGAATCAATGACGGATGAACTTCAACAAGTTGAAAGACTTAAAGTCTGGGAACTTGTTGACAGACCAGACGATGTAATACCATTAAATCTTCGATGGATCTGGAAAAACAAGATGGAAGAAGAGAACACGATCATCAAGATTAAATCTAGGCTAGTAGCTAAAGGGTATGGCCAGAAAGAGGGTATTGATTTTGAAGAATCATTTGCACCAGTAGCTCGTTTAGAAGAGGTCAGGATTTTCCTTGCTTATGCTGCACATAAGGGATTTATTGTCTATCAAATGGACGTAAAGACGGCGTTTCTTAACGATCCTTTGAGGAAGAAGTCTATGTCACACAGCCGGAGGATTCGTCAATCCTCATTATCCTGACAAGGTGTATCGTCTCCACAAAGCACTTTATGTACTCAAGCAAGCTCCATGGGACTCTAGTATCCGAGGGAAATCGGTTTCTTTCTAACGGCCATTTAGATTCTGATCATGCAGGTGTCTTGATACACGTAAAAGTACTTCTAGTGGTGCACAATCTCTAGGTCAAGATAAGCTTGTGGGATGGTCTTCCAAGAAGCAGGATTGCACATCATTGTCATCAGCCGAAGCGGAGTATGTGTCTCTATCTGCATGTTGTGCTCAAGTTCTTTGGATGAGAACACAACTCATGGATTATGGATTCCACTTTGATAAAGTACCTATGTACTGTGATTCAAAGTCCGCCATAACCATCTCCTGCAATCCGGTACAGCATTCCCGCACGAAGCACACTGATGTCAGATATCACTTCATTAAGGAAAAAGTTGAAAAGGGTATTGTTGAACTATACTTTGTTGGAACTGATTACCAATTAGCTGACTTGTTTACAAAAGCTCTTTCGAAAGAGAGGTTTGCGTATCTAGTTAGGCAAATTGGTACTAGATGTTTGACTCCAGCAGAACTGGAGATTCTGGCAAAGAAGCCTGCTTGATTCATCTATCAAACATCTACTTGTAAATATTAATAAAAAAAGCAAAATACAAAATTAAAAATCTTTGAAAATCCAAAAATATTCTTCTCGACATGTCTTTCAGTATCGATGATATGGACGTACCTAGAAATGTTGCTCAATAACGACACGAGTGTGTACATAAAGCTCGAATGAAAGTTGTAAATATTTTTCAAAACATGTCATTTCTATCTTTTATAAAGGAAATTGTCTCTTTTGGACAATATTTCCAACAACGGGTAGAGCAATCTATCTTGGGTTGAGCTTGTCACAAAACAATGAACGTTTTGAGCTCAACACAATGGCTTGTAATCACTTTCAGATTGCAACCCGGATCTATATTCACGGGGGAGTGTACGCTTTAGTGCCCTTACCCTTAGAAAAAGAAGAGAAATCTTCTTACACTTGAGTGGATTTGTCAAGACATTCAAAGTCTAAGAACTCAAGTTTATGCTTTAGAAAAACCTTTTCGCCAAAAAGAATTGGTTTTTCAAAAAGCGTTGATAACAATTTTTTCAAGAATTTCTCAATGATATTCAAAATCTTTCATAAATTGTGTGTTCAACAACTCCTATCCTCAAAAGATTAATGTGGATCATATCCTCGTAATGACAATTCCATTGGATTATTTTTTGAGGGGGAGCGTTCCAAGTACATGCTAGTTTGACACATTCTTCTCCCGAAGATTTTCAAGACTATTTTTCAAAATATATTTTAATCAAATTTGGTATCTATAATAGAAAAATATTTTATATATTAGAGATAGGGGAGAAAATATGATTAAAATATGATCTAATGACTCAAGCACTCATGGTTACGATAAAAAATCCACAACATCTTTAATTCACGACGTTATTGGTGTCAAAAGGGTGGTTAGGTTTAAGTCCTATGATCCAACCAGAACCGGAGGGATCTTCCCAGGGACAATCCAATAGATTATTAGAAGTCCTTAGGAAAGATGGAGTAGAATGTGAACGTAGCTGAATGCCAACTAAGTACTGATGCTAGCACTGGAACAATCACAACAAGGTGATAGTAATGATGTCTTGGTAAGCATTGAAGTAGTTGAAGAATGAAAAAGAAATGTAAGGATAAAGGGTGTAAACTAAGAAGCCCTCCATATAACTTAGGCAGAAACCGGGTCAACACATCATGAAGACAACACATCATGGACCCAGTGATGTAATGCACAACCCCTCCCCAACTGACTCAGGCTTCTCTCAAAAGAAGTTTGTTTTATTGTCACGGAGATCAACATGACTTCTATTGACTTTCTCACTCTGAGATAGTTCATATTGAATAGGTGTCATCTGCTCTAGCCTCCGACCACTAAAAGTGCACAAATCGAGTCTAGAGCCAAGAGATCAATCAAATCTCGTTAGGACACACGGATGAAGATCAAGAGAGTCCTATGCTATATCCTTGCGATATTGCTAGAACACTTAGAGTAATACTACCTAGTATTCACAATGAAGAGTGGAAATCCTTCCAGTGTTAACATCAAACAGCACTGTGGTAGGTCATGTGTAAGATTCTTTATGAATTGAACACATGTAAAACTGAAAAGCAACAGTGGTTTGTTTCTTTATCGATCCAAACTCGTTTCAGGTTTCTACGCAATATCTTTATGGTCTTACCAGAACATTCAGAGTGATATTTATTAATATTCACAGTGATGAATGGAAATCCTTCTAGCGTCAACATCAAACAGCGCTAAGGTAGGTAACTTGCGATATTCTTATGAATCAAGCTTGTGTAAACTGGAATGCAACAATGGTAAGATTCTTAATGAATCAAACTTGTTCCAGGATTTTGAATTGACGACTTTAATCAAGCGGATATTTATCCAATTGATTCACTCTTTATGTTCGCAGTCTTGCTTTGAGACGGTCGAGTAAAGAGAACGGATAGTACAGTCGCGAAACCCTGTCAAGGAGATTCTTAATTGAATATACCTAATCACAGGTACGATATTTAATATCGTGTAACGGTTTTCACCGACCGGAGGTAAAACGCTACCAATTTAGGACGAATGTCAAAGCCATTCAGTCCGTGTCTATGTTTTGTCTCGAGAAGGTGGCGTTACGGTGTACTCAGCAAAGTCTAAGATTCAAAACCACATACTCATGCCCAAAGACATACTTAACAATCAAGAAAGCTAATGACTTCCGCAACTCTAATGATAAAAATCTTCCTTATCAATTACATAGATGAATGACCTCTCTTCAAAGGAGATTGTTAGAAAGCTTTCAAGATTGTGTAAAGTATGAGCATGTGGATGAAGACACAAGATCGCAAGATGGCAAAGACAAGTCAAGGATAATTTGAAGATCTCAAGATAAAAGACAAAGTCGAAAGATAATGACAAAGGCTCAAAGATCACAACATGAAGGAACAAGACTACTATTACACGTTCAAGATCTAGTTATGATGAAATTCGTAATCTCCATTGAACTCCAAATATCGAAGAGGAATGACCTCACATTGGGGGAGATTGTTAGCCTCAAAATATTGAGTCAAACGAGAATGTTCGGTCATAGGTTTTTATTGTAATATTTATTAGAACGTTGTAATAGTTAGTTAAATTAGTCGTGACATTACGGGCTTGATAATTAGCTTAAAAGGCCTCTTTCAAGGTACTAAGCATTTATTCAAGCCCGGCCCAAAAGATATATAGTCCATTAGAGAGCCCGCATGTGGGTGGACTATATAAGCACCCTCCTATCATGTTAGGAGGGTGGAAGTTTCTCATTTCTTAATCTGATTTCACCAAGTTTATCACCTCCTTCTCTCTACTTTCTCTCACTACTTTCTCTCTCTAGAAATCTTCGTTCTTTTCATCTATTTTCTATTAATCAACCATGGTGAAGTGAATAAATTAGGGAATAACTGTTGTTCCCAATCAATCCATAACACAAGATTCTTAGAGAGAGAAAGAGAAGAAAAGTAGAAAGAGAAAGTAGAGAGAGAAGTGGAAGGTTTACACTAAAACTATGTGTTTAATGAAATGAACCAACACCCTCTTTCACATGTGAAAGAGGGTTATATACCCCACGGCTCTAAGGCCTTTGTGGGCTTCATCTTGGGCCGGGCTTGGCTTTCTTTTGGGCTTACGCCCCTAACTTAGACAATATTAGCTTAAAGTCCAAGCCCGATTTTCCCGACTAACCTATTACAATACAAGACCTTTTAACGACTAAGATGACCTATTACATTCTTGTTCGACTATATAAAATATAGGGCTAACAATCTCCCCCAATGTATCGGTCATCTTAAAAAGCTTAAAAAGCATAAGATGATTGAGTGAATACATTCTTGTAGAGGAGATCTTCCTTCTTTGGTCTTGTATCTTGGTCTTGATCTTGTTTATAACAACTTTGTTCCTTCATGCTTTCGTGATCTTTATCTTGAGCCTTTGTCATTTGACTTTGAGTGCTTGAGATCTTCATCTGTACTCCTTGTGACTAAGATGACCTATTACATTCTTACATTCTTAGGTATCTTGATTATCGCCATCTTGTGCTCTTGGGACTTCTGAATCGACATCGGTTACACAGATACGCCACCTTCTTGATATGCAGCAACATGTATAGACACGGATAAAATGGCTTTGAACATTTCATCCTAACTCGGTAGCGTTTTACCTCCGGTCGGTGAAGACCGTTAAACGGTATTAAAATACCGTACCTGTGATCAGGTAGATTCGATTAAGAACCTCCTTGACAGGGTTTCCTGGCGGTAGTAGCCAGTTCTCTTTACTCGACCGTCTCAAAGCAGACTGCGAACGTAAAGAGTGAATCATAAGGATAAATTATCCGTCTGATTAGAGTCGTCAATTCAGATTTCCTGGAACAAGTTTGATTCTAAAAGAATCGCACCATTGTTGCTTTCCAGTTTGTCACAAGCTTGATTCATAGAGAATCTTGCGAGTTACCTACCGCAGTGCTGTTTGATGTTGACACTGGAAGGATTTCCATTCGTCACTGTGAACACTAATGAGTGTCACTCTGAATGTTCTGGCAAGATCACATGGATTTTGCGAAGAAACCTGGAATCAAGTTTGAATCAATTAAGAATCGAAACTTAGTTGCTTTCCAGTTCTCACAAGTTTGATTCGTGTAGAATCGCACAAGTTACCTACCATGAGCTTGTTTAATGCTGGCTCAAGCAGGATTTCCATCTTCATTGTGAATCGTATCACTCAGATGTTCTGGCAATATCACAAGGATAATGCGTAGGACTCGATTGTGTCCTAATGAGATGATAAATTGATCTCGTTTGGCTCTAGACTCAATAAGTGCATTTTGGTAATCGGAGGCTGGAGCAGACTGCCACCTTTTCAATATTAACTGACTCGGAGTGAGAAAGTCAATAGATACGTGTTGATCTCCGTGACAATGAGACAAGTTTCTTTTGAGAGAAACTCGAATGGCTGGGAAGGGTTGTGCATTGCATCACTGGGTCCATGATGACTTGTCTTCAATTGATGTATTGACCCGGTTTCTGCCTAAGTTGCATAGAATATTCAACTCCTTCAATGCTTACCAATACGTCATCATTAGCACCTTGTTGTGATTGTTCCAGTGCTAACTTAAGTACTTGGTCCGCATTCAGCTTCATTCCGCTCCATCTTTCCTAAGGACAACTATTTCTAGCTATGGAATGTCCTTGGGTAGATCCCTCCGGTTCTGGTTGGATCATAGGACTTAGTTTCCTATCCTAAACCACCTTTTGACTCCATCGTTCCGTCGTGGATAGTAGGTTGTTTTGGGTATAGATCGTAACCATTAAACCATTGAAAACCATTCAAAGTGTTTGATAAAAATCAAAACTTTTAACACTTGAAAGTTTTACATTTCCGAAAAGCTCCCCCTACACACATGCATCGATATACGAAATAGTTTGGCATGTGAAGGAAAGAGTTGCACTTGAGTCTTTAAGATCACATGTTGCGATATATTACATTTTAATCACATTTTCTCCCCCTATCTCTAATATAAAAATATAATATTAGAGATACCAATTGATTAAAATATGACATTTTCCGAAAAATCGTTGGGAGAGAAACATGTGTGCATGCATGAATCATGGAACATTTTTAGTCGGGTCGCTCCCCCTCAACAATATATGTGTGTCTTGAGACAAAATTTGACAAAGTTTTAGAAAAAACGACACCACAAAATATGTTGAGGTACGGAGTTGAGATGCCTTTTCCGATATAATATATTACATTTGACAATTTTATATCATTTTCGGAATGTGTTGGATACATAAAATATGACAATTTTAGAGATGTACCCAACAACATTAAAAGGCTTGATTTTAAAACGCTCCCCCTCAAAAATTGATCAAAATAACATATGACATTTTTAGATATAAAAACCTATTATGAGGAAGGGAGTGTTGAACACACAATTTTAAAGGATTTAGAAAAACCTTTTGAGAAATTCTTGAAAAATTGTGTTCAACGGTTTTAAAATAATCAGGATAGAAGACTTCTCTTCTATTGATTAGGGAAAGCGCACTGAAACGTACACTCCCCTTTCGGGTCCGTTTTTCATGAGCTCAAAACTTTGATTGTTTTGTGACTAGCTCATGACCGAGAAAAATAAATTTCCCGTTGTGAAGGATAAGTTATCATCCGTGATAAACTTTCCTTAAGTTGAAGTTCGAGTTCTAAGCTGACATTTACTTAGAAATCGTTTTCATGAACTTAAAAACTTTGAATGTTTTTATGAGAAGCTCATGACCGAGAAAGATGAATTTCTCGTTGAGAAGGATAAGTTATCGTCTGAGATAAACTTTCCTTAGTTGAGGTCCGAGTTCTAAGCTGTGATGCGCCTAGAAGTCATTGTGAGAGAATATCAAGCAGCTTCATTTGCCAAAACCTCCAAGTCTTCTGGAGTCATATACTTCATACCAAGACGGCCAACGAGATACGCAAACCTATCTTTCGATAGAGCTTTTGTAAACAAGTCTGCCAGCTGGTACTCAGTTCTGACAAAGTATAATTCCACGATGCCGCGTTCTACTTGTTCCTTGATGAAGTGATATTTAACATCGATGTGCTTGGTGCGGGAGTGCTGAACCGGATTGCAAGATATGGCTATGGCCGACTTTGAGTCACAATACATAGGTATTTTATCAAAGTGGAAGCCATAATCCGTGAGTTGAGTTCTCATCCAGAGGACTTGAGCACAACACGCGGATAGAGCCACATATTCTGCTTCAGCTGATGAGAGCGAAGTGCAATCCTGCTTCTTTGACGACCAGCTGACAGGCTTGTCTTCCCCTAGAAATTGTATGCTACCAGAAGTGCTTTTACGACTATCAAGACAACCTGCGTGATCAGAATCTGAAAAAGCCGTTAGATGAAAACCGGTTTCCCTCGGATACCAGAGTCCCATGTGAATGGTATTCTTAAGGTACCGAAAGATCCGTTTAACCTCTTTGAGGTGCTTTTGAGTAGGTCTGGCTTGATATCGTGCACAATAGCATGTGGCATGATGAATATCAGGCCTGCTGGATGTAAGGTACATAAGTGACCCGATCATACTGCGATATCGCGTTTGATCTACGGGATATGAGTACAAGTCAGCGTCTAGGGATGTGGTCGACAATGGTGTACCAACGCGAGCACATGAGGTCATACCATGCTTTTTAAGTATCTCTTGAGCATACTTAGCTTGGTTAATGAAGATACCACGTGGGGATTGATGAATCTGGAGGCCTAAAAAGAATTTTAGCTCCCCCATCATTGACATTTCAAATCTGCTGTGCATTAATTTTTCAAAACGTTTTGAAAGTTTTGGGTTCGTAGAACCAAAAATAATATCATCAACATAAACTTGCACCAGCATTATGTCATCCCCATATATATTAGTAAACAGAGTAGGATCAATAGAACCTTTGGAGAATCCTTTGGATACCAAGAAGTTTGAAAGTTCTTCGTACCATGCCCTTGGAGCTTGTTTAAGTCCATATACAGCCTTTTTGAGACGATAAACTTTGTCAGGATTATGAGGATCGATGAATCCTTCCGGCTGATTCACATACACTTCTTCCTTCAAATGACCGTTGAGAAAAGCAGTTTTAACGTCCATCTGAAAAACCGTGAAGCCCTTATGTGCAGCATAAGCAAGGAATATCCTGACTGCTTCCAAACGAGCGACTAGAGCGAATGATTCATCGTAGTCTATGCCTTCTTGTTGACGGTATCCCTTAACCACAAGACGAGATTTGTTTTTGATGATGGTTTGTTCTTCATCCAGTTTATTTTTCCAGATCCATTTGAAATCTAGAATTGACATTCCATAGGGTCTGTCAACAAGTTCCCAAACATTTAGGCGTTCAAACTGATGAATTTCGTCTTGCATTGATTCAATCCACGCATGATCAGTCATGGCTTGTTTGATGTTTGTAGGTACAGTTGAACTCACGGTGAGTGCATACATACACACATCGCCATCGGTTTCGAGTTGTCTGCGTGTTCGAACCGGTTGTGAAGGATTTCCAATGACTTGCACCAATGGATGATCACGTGTCCAATGGTGAGTGGATGGATATGGTTGGTAGAATGTATGCATGTTGGACGGATCAACATGTTGAGTAGAAGACTCTCCGACTTCGTGTACCGGTGTACCGAACGGATTGATAAATTCTTCATCGTCAGGTTGTGCATCGACTGCTTGATTGTTGTTTCCTCCTTCAGCATTGACGGTTGGTGATGTTGGTTGTATGACAGTTTTTGGAGTTTGTTGAGTATCTAATGGAATATTCTCTTGAGCAACGGTTGCTGAAGTAGAGGCAGTTGTGTCTTTTTGACTTTGTTCGGGTGCATCAGTAGTATTGACAGCGGAAGGCTTTGACACAACTTGATTGTTTCCATAGTAATATTCATCAAACATTGGATCATATAAGTCAACCAACTCATTCATATGTGTCGTATCCGTCGAGTCTGCTGTAGGAGTACTTTGTTGACATTCTTGCACGGGACGTACACTGTTTTGTGTAGGTGCCATTGCTGGACATTGAGGTACGGGACTTGAGCTGTTGTGATCAAGTACCATTTTTGGCAATTCGTCAAAGTTCACATGAATTGTTTCGACAATGATCTTTGTTCTCTTGTTATAGATCCGATATCCTTTCGACAATGTCGCATACCCCACAAAAATACATGCATCACCTTTTTCTTTCATCTTGTCGAGATTCTCACCGTCTTTAAGAATGTAGCATAAAGATCCAAATACGTGAAAGAATTTGACAGTAGGTTTCCTGCCATTGATGATGTGGTAAGGTGTCTTTTCATGTCTAGGGATAACGAGAGAACGATTCTGAGTATAACAGGCAGTTGCAATTGCTTCAGCCCAGAAGAATAGCGGTAATTTTGAAGCAGAGAGCATTGTTCGAGCAGCCTCAACCAAAGTACGGTTCCGCCTTTCGACAACGCCGTTTTGTTCAGGAGTTCGAGCAATAGACGTTTGATGTTCGATGCCTTCTTCTTGAAAGTAAGATTGCAAGTTCTTGTTCAAAATTCAGTACCTCTATCCGTTCTTACGGTTAAGACTTGAGCTTGAAGATTGCGTTGTATCATCTTGAGAAAGTTTTTGAGAACCTCTGGTGTTTCATCTTTGGACCTTAAAAAGAAAGTCCATGTGTATCTAGAGTAATCATCAACAATCACGAGAATATACTTTTTCCCGTTAATACTCTCTACACGCATAGGACCACATAAATCCATGTGTAGAAGTTCCAATCGTCCTTTTGAGCTTGGGGTAGTCTTTGATTTGAAAGACTTCCGTTTTGCTTTTCCCAACTCACAAGAAGAACAAAGATGGTCTTTGACGAATTTCAACTTAGGAAGACCGGTCACAATATCATTCTTCGAAAGCAAGTTGATGGTGTCAAAGTTGAGATGTGACAATCGTTGATGCCATAACCATGCTTGAGATGATGAAGCTTTAGCCATTAAGCAAATTGGATTTGTTGAAGATGTGTCTTGAAGAGTTACTGTGTAGAGATCAGAACCACGAGAACCTGTAAGAAGGTCATTCCCATCGTAGTCTCTAACATAGCAAGTAGATTTCCGAAAAGCCACTTCCAAATCCGCATCACAAAATTGACCAACCGAGAATAAATTGTGATTCAGTCCCTCGACGTAATAAACCCGTTTTATAGTGATATTCCCTTGAACCAAGTCTCCGTATCCGAGTATCGGTGCAAATTGATCATTTCCAAACCGTACCGTACCCAGAAACTTCTCCACGAAGTTAATGAGAAGCTTGAGATTGCCCGTCATGTGCTTTGTGCACCCGGAGTCCATTATGAATAGGATGAGTTCGACGAGCTGCAGAAGAATTAGAAGACAATGTAGCATTTGACAAATGGGATCCCTTGATAGAGACGGGTTCCAAAATAGTAGTGGGCCTAGATGCAAAGTCTACAGGCAAGCTGATATTCCTAGACCCAATCACTAAAGTGGTTAACTTAGGTACCCATTTGTATCCGGGTGGTGTATATCTTGAATACCCCCGTGTACATGTCCTAATCATGTTCTCATAAAGCTTCTTTAACCTGCTTTGTTTACGTAGAGTAGTGGATTCTAACGCACTTAGTTTCTTAAGTGGTTGCTCAGTGGATTGGTTCAAAGTTCTTGTGGGTTTACTAGTACTAGTGGGCATACGAATAGGCTTCCTAGTTCTAGTATTCACGCCATTATGATTAAGAGCACAAGCATCATGATTGAAAGTACGAACACATTTGCCACATTCAACACAAACAAATTCAACATTCGAGGTCTTAGCAGTTAAACTGTCATTACATGCAGCTACAGACGTTTTATTCTTAGAAAACTTAAAATTCCTACGGTGATCTTCTACTTCATTCTTCTTCCTTTGACTATTGTTAGGCATGACTCTATCTTCAATTCTAGTGCTCTTAAGCTGTGGTCCGCTAACACTAGTAGTGGGATTTACTCCTGTAGAAGAAGACACACGTTGATTAGTTTTCCTAGTATTTTGAGGTAACTGCGTTGTTCCAGTTTGAGTGGACCTAGTGTTCATCTTATACATTCCAGGTGCTATCACATTAGTGCTCTTATCATTTCCTATCTTAGGCAAAGTCTGTGGGGGTTGTCCCAAAATAGATGTATTAGGGCATTTAACCGCATTCGGTTGACGAACGGCAGATGGTTTACCCAAAACAGACTTTCCTTTCATTTTCTCAATGAGTTTCTGTAACTCACTAATGGCAATGTCCCTTTCTTTTAGCTGAGCTTTCAAATCATTTATTTCGAAATCTTTTTCATTTAGTAGACGAAACGAAGAAGCTGACATTTCTTGACACTTTTTATGATTATGAGATTTTTCACCTTTTTGTGAAGCAAGTTCAAGAGAAATGGAGTGTTTCTCAAGTTGAGAAAAACTTTTCGAAAGTTTGTTATATGACTGAATTTGTTTCGAAAGCTCTACTTCAAGATTGCGACATTTCGCGTCCGATTCTGACACTAGACATGCTACATGACAATATTGATCCAGATCGGTATACACACCAAGTATAGCATTCATATGGTCAGCATAAAAATATTCCTTGGAAAGTCGATCAATTTCGTTAGAAAGTTGGTGTTCTTGTGTCTTTAATTTAATTTGAAGAAAATCAACTTCATCTTCAAGAGATTTGACATAGCTTAAATCAGTTAACATTTCCTCAGTGAGAGCATTATAAAACATTTCCACATTTTTTGAAAGATCATCAATGGTTGGAACAATGCATTGTTGGATGACGACTTCTACTTGTGGGTTAGGTTTAATATTCCAAATGGTGTCCCTAGAAACTTTTTCATAGTCGACGACACCTTTGTACAAATTTAAAACCCCTTGTTTTATAAACTCAAATTGCTGAACACTTTTGCTTTTCTCATCCCATTTACGTTTTTCATCCAAAATTCGCTTTTCTAACAAAATTGATTGCTTTTTGAAACTCCTTTTTAAAGAAACTTTCTTTTGTGGTTCATCACTTGGTGGTGGAACACTGTTATACATCTTTTGTTCTTTTGAAAGTTCTTTTTGAGGGACAAACTTAATATGATTGTTAGAATCAGAAAGGTTTATTAAATCACTTAAGTTTGATCGACTTTCTTCTTGTTGACGAATGATTTCGTCGCAGTCAGGGGAGAGCATAAGAGCAAGATTATCAACATAACAACCGATATCATAAAGAGCAGGCTTGGTACTTTGAGCTTTCTTGAGATATTCAGGCTTGACAAAACTCGTTTTCATATTTCTATTGAGCATATTCATAGTTTGAATAGACTGACCCGTTTTGTAAACAATGTTGTTTAACGTGTCGACTCTCTTTTCCAAAGCAAGAATTTTTTCAATATCCTTTTCTTCACGAGTTTTATAAAGATCAGTTTGTTCTTTGTTAACCGACTCTAATTCAGTAATTTGGAGTTTATGTAGCAGCAGTTGTTCTTCAAGTTCCGATATCTTCTGTTTTGACATATGAATTTCGTGTGCTACTTCAGAACAATATTGTTCGTTGAGCACCTTACGTTCATATACCAAACCATTAGCTATTGCAACCCGTCGATCAGCTTCTTTTACATAATCACACTCTTTAAGCCTGTCTATCTCCTCGGCTAAGGATGTGTTTGCTTGCTTCAAACGTTTATTAGCTTCTTTGTTTTCATCAATTTCACGTTTTAAAGAATCAATAATAGACGCAAGCAAATCACGGTCCTCATCCGAGTCAGTATCTTGAACAGCTTTTCCGTCATCATTACACATATGCTGTGAATCCGTAGAGATATTGCTATCCTCCGTGTCCATTACATATGTGTCATTGATGCTTTCGGGTTGCTCAGGATGCCGTCGTTCATTAGCAAACACATTATAGTTATCATGTGATGGTACCTTTTCAAGTGGCTCAGAATCATAGATGGGTCCAGAAGTATCATCAGTCTCTGGGATCACTTCTTGAATCTTTGCCATGTACACATAATGTGCCTCTAACTCTTGATCATCGGCTTCATCATCAATGTCATCACGCCAGTCAACTTCATCTGCTGTGAGTGGAATTCCTGCTTCTTCTTTCTTGCACAGCAACATCTTTTCCTTGTGATATCCCGAATCCTTAACCCGTTTTGGCTTCTTACATTCCCTAGCCATGTGACCAAATCCCTTGCAGTTGAAGCATTGAATCCCAGTCTTCTGCACCACCGGAGTGCCTACAGTATCTCTAGCCCCAACTTGATTCAGCATCCTCTGATTATCATACCTAGCATCACGATCATACCTAGGTGCATGATCAACTTCCTTATATCTAGCATTGGATGATGATCTGAGGTTGTTGTTGGTAGGTTTGTAGATCTTCTTATAAGTTGTGGTGAGTAAAGACATGAGTTCTTCAATCTTCTTGTCCCTTGAAGTTTGTTCATCATCACTGTCTCCATCTGACTCGGTGTCATACTTTGGAGGTGGAGTGGGGACAATTTCTTTTGCTTTGTGTTTAGCAACAGCTAGAGGTTTGGTGGATGAGCTTGATGACTTTGAGGAATGAGTAGGTGGTTGTTGACGGGGAACGGGTTTTGTTGAAGTAGCAGCCACAAAAGTAATAGAATTAGCAGACCGTTCTGCCTTTTCAGCCCTTAGTTCATTCACTTCATTCTGATGTTGTTTCAAGATATCATAAAGTTTGTGGTAAGATATAGTCTTGATATCCTCCCTTTGTTTGACCAAAGTCACAAACCTTTGCCATTCCGGTTTGAGTTGAAGTAGAAACTGAACATTGGCATGATGATTGGAGATGGTGCACTGATTTCTTACAAGCTCATTCATCATTTTGTAGAATCTCGAGTAATATGAGTCAATGGATTCACCATCTTCAGATGTGAATTTTCCAAACTCCCAAAGTAGATTAGTCTCGAGATCTTGAACATTGATTGACTCACCTTGCTTCAATCGATGAATTGCATTCCACATTTCCATAGCATTAGGACATGCATCAACTGTGGAATAGATATCATTATCAATTCCAGTGAGTATGAAATTTACAGCATCAGCTTCAGCTTGGAGGAGTTTCTTTTTCTCAGCAGAACATGTGTCAAAATCCTCCATAGCTCGTATAGTTGATGAAGTACCATCCTCTGCCTTTGTTGTAATTGGTTTGAATTCAAAAACTGGAGGTGGGTTCTCAAGGCAGTGACGAAGAGCAGTTCGGTTTTCTTTTCCATCGAGAAATCTAAGAAAACGAGATCTCCATTGAACGTAGCAACCGGCAGTGAGCACAGGTGGGTTACCGTTGCCACCTTGTTCCAAACGAATTTGATTAGCAGTTGCAATGTTGATGTTGTTGTTAGACATGGTGAATACTTGTGGATGAATTGCAGATCTTAGTGGATTTGTTGTGATGATGTGTGGTTAAAATTGAAATTCCGAAATTTCCAGAAAAAATTTTTTCTCAGTCCGACAATAAATTCCTCAGTCTGACAAAACGGTAAGCCGAAAAATTTTGTATCGCCAAATTTTGAATTTGAGTTAGAAATAGCCAAAAACTAGTAGGGAAAAAATTTGATTTTACCTGACCTAAAAATTTTTAACTCTTTTTTTTTTTTTAATCTTCGTGTAAACTACGTTCCGAAACTAGTCTAGATAGTGGCTAAGTCTAAAAATTACTCAAACAAAATATCCATCGAAATGTCCATCGGAATGTTCAGATCGGAATGTTCTATCGCAATGTTCAGATCGGAATGTATTATCGCAATGTACTTTCAGATCGGAATGCTCTATCGCAATGCTCAGATCGCAAAGCCTGTCGGAATACTCAGATCGCAAAGTCTATCGGAATACTCAGATCGCAAAGTCTATCGGAATACTCAGATCGCAATGCTCAGATCGCAATGTGGCTGACAAAGTTCAAGCAGAGTAACGACATAAAGTACTTCCTTATACCCGTCGGAATCCAGATCGCAAAGTACGATCGGAATGCCAGATCGGAATAAGTAACAAAATCAAACGATCGCAATGTAGAACCAAACCCTTTCCGATGGTAAGGTTATTGCGATGGAAGCCCAAGTACAATTTGTACTTTCCGATGGTAGCACTTGCTTGAATTTCAGAATGAAGAAAAACAAGAAATTTCGCAACTTTTGATCCAAAAAATTTGTGTTTTAGCCAAAACCAAGATACCCAAATCACTACTACTAGTATGTAGATGATTCGTATCAAGAAAAGACCATAAAAACACGAAAAGAGAAATGGGACGTGAGAAATGGATCAAAAAAGCCACGAAAAATCAAGAACACCACATACGAATCTATAATCACCTATCCACTATAGGCTCTTGATATCAAATGTTGTTCCCAATCAATCCATAACACAAGATTCTTAGAGAGAGAAAGAGAAGAAAAGTAGAAAGAGAAAGTAGAGAGAGAAGTGGAAGGTTTACACTAAAACTATGTGTTTAATGAAATGAACCAACACCCTCTTTCACATGTGAAAGAGGGTTATATACCCCACGGCTCTAAGGCCTTTGTGGGCTTCATCTTGGGCCGGGCTTGGCTTTCTTTTGGGCTTACGCCCCTAACTTAGACAATATTAGCTTAAAGTCCAAGCCCGATTTTCCCGACTAACCTATTACAATACAAGACCTTTTAACGACTAAGATGACCTATTACATTCTTGTTCGACTATATAAAATATAGGGCTAACAATAACAAAGTAAACTTGAAAATTAAACTAAGATAAAACACTTTAAAACTTGACTTTAAGAAAATTGGCGGGAAAAATAAGTTTGAAAATAATTTGGAAGACAAGAAAAATAAATCCCACTAATTCGGAAATAAAACTATTTTTGGAAAAATGACCTAATTTCGGAAAAAATGCTTCTTCGGAAAATGACCAAATTTCGGATAAAAAGGGGTTTTTCGGAATAAAGCAGATTTTCAGAAAAACATTTAAATTCGAAAAAATGGAATCTTCGGATAAACAAGCCATTTTTGGAATAATCAATATCTTTGGAAAAAGCATATCTTCGGAAAAAGCAACATTTTCGGATAAATCAAGAATTTTGGATAAAAACAAAATTTCGGATAAAAAACCTATTTTCGGAAAAACATAAATCTTCGGAGTAAGTACCTATTTTCGGAAAAACATAATCTTCGGAATAAACACCTATTTTCGGAAAAACTAGGGATTTTCGGAATAATAAGAAATTTCGGATAAAAAGATATATTCGGATAAAGGGCCTAATTCGGATAAACAGAATTTCGGATAAAAGTGTTTTTTCGGAATTTTGGAAAAACATAAAAACCTATTTACGGAATTTCGGATAAAAACCTATATTCAGAAAAACATAAATCTTCGGAATAAATACCTATTTTTGGAAAAACATAAATCTTCGGAATAAACACCTATTTTCGGAAAAACTAGAAATTTTCGGAATAATAAGAAATTTCGGATAAAAAGACATCTTCGGATAAAAGGGCCTAATTCGGATAAACAGTATTTCGGATAAAAGTGTTTTTCGGATTTTTGAGCTATTTTCGTAATTTGAAAACCCTTATCCGAAAATGTGACAAAACAGTACGAATTAAGATCTAAAAGCTAAGGACAAAAAATAAGAAAAAATTAAGCAAAAAATAAGCAAATTAAATCTAAGAAATAAGCCAAACTAAACACTAATTAAGATCTAACAAACACCAAATCAACCAAATCAATAAACTTCACAATCAAATCATTAAAACTATAAAACCCACTTAATTAAATCACCAAACATTCAATTAAGCAATAATCCAATAAGCTATAAAAATTAAATCAAAAAAGAAAGGAAGGATGAGAATGATTATCTAAAAAGATTGAATTAAGATTAAGATTAAAGATTCAAATACAAGATTAAGGAAAATTAAAGCATGGAAATTTAAATTACACCTACTCCTACTATGTGAAAAATAAATCTACACTACTCCTAATCTAAAGCTAACTAACTACAAATGAAAGAGAAAATATGTTTATATAGTGGAGGAGTGGTAGGTTTGGTGCTTCCTTCTTTCTCTTTGTCTTCTCGTCTTTTAATTTCTTCGACTTTCTCGACGTTGTCTCGGGAATTGTCGATATAAAATGAACTCGTCTTCTAATTTTCTTCATTTATTAGACTTGTTTTCTTCAACTTCGTTAAACTTCCGTCTTTAGACTTTTTCTTCGATAAATATTCAGAATAGGCCTTTGACTTCCGTACTTTTTGCACTCTCGATCTTTTGACTTCGTCTTTTGTCTTTTTCTTCGATAAAAGCCCGTGAAAGCCCGTGTTTTCTTCCTTTTTCACATTTTGTTCCTAAAACACAACAAAAACACAAACCACGCATAATTCGCCTTTTACGACATTAAATACATGTTTTGGTCTTGTTTTTATTAATATTAAGTGGCAAAAGGATAAGTGTTTTCACACTTATTAGGGATGTTACATAATCTTTCCTTAAATAAAACATATGCCTTGGATTCTTGAGACCACCGGTGATCCAAAACCGAGATACCCCATAATTTTAAACGTTATATTAATTTTATAACGTGTCATAGGTTTGTTCGATCGGTTTTTTCTCACAAATCTAACGAGTACCAACGGAAAACTCAAATGAACCTTGGTACAATCACATTTGACTCTATGCGTGTTGGAAGACACACAAAGGACCCTGAGATGATTGGGCAGCTGAGGCCTAACCTTTCTTCTTTAGGAAAGAATAGCGAACCGTCTTTTCCTTTCTAGTGTAGTCCTAAAACATTACAGGTGTCAAATAAAAATTAGTTTTCTATATAGTTCTTAGATAAATAAATATTTACTTACCCTTGTTAGTCCGTTTTATATTTAGAAATTAGATTTTGCATTTATTACGTACTTAACACTTTTAGAAAACTAGGAGAGTACCCGCGCAAAGCGGCAGAAATGCCTAGCGCTAGATAATCAACGATATGTAAAATGCCTAACGATCAATAATTAACGTTATGTTATGTGATATTGGAATTGTTCCCTAAGCTTTGTTAATAATCATGCAAAGCTAAAGCACTGGAAATTGTGTTCTCTTTTGTTAGAGAATATGTGTTCTTCAAATAGAGCGAGATGAATGGAAGGACACTTTAAATTCAACGTATTATCCGACATGAAAATAATAATTAACATCACAATGTTTATATGTGATACTCTAGAAATAACAACACAAGAATAATAATAACACAACAATAAACATAAGTAACCATTTGAAATTTGAAAAGCAACCACATCAATTCATATAAGAATAAAATATTTTTTTATGACAACGTAACGTAACACAAAACAATGTTCATCAAAATTAATGGGTAAAATATGGCTCCAAGTTTTGCATCCAATAAACTGGATTTTTCATTTTATGTTGAACAAGTTTCGTTAAACCTTCAACAATATTTGTATCACGATATATTCGATGCCGCGCTTTGTCTATTATTTGTTCAACATGTTGAGTAAAAGTGACTTGGTCTGAAGACCCGTGATTTCCTGCAAATGATATTGCCTGCAAATTTCAATAAACCTTTTACATCAAAAAGTGTTTTCACTTTTAATATTGCCTCTTTAGGCTCCATTCCAAGTTTTATGCCAAGTACAATCACAAAAGTTTTCAAAGATACAATGATGAGTAGAAAAGATAATCAGCATTCAGTAATACAAATGACAAATGTAACCTATAGAGAGAAAACCTGATTTTACCAACACAAAAATAGAATAATATAAAGCAATTTTTTGGGATCTTACGGAAGCCAAACGACATTCAGCAACACGGTTATGGTTGTTTGTTGCAGCAGTTAATGCCTTCTGTGATTCAGTCAATGAATGGGCTATCACAAAGGAACCGCAAGCTAGAAGTTGAACATCAGCTACACGAATCGGGTTGAAATCTATCAACTCATCAAACCCAGTTTTGGCCTTGATGGATATTCCTAGTTCACTTAAGAGAAACCAATAAGTCATGACCATATAGGTATAAGTTGCCAAAATACTTAAAAAGTGTATTTAGTTACTCGTAAATTTTTTTGCTTCATAGGCCACATACGTACATGGTCCATTCCAGCACACTCCATCCCAATGTGTCTTTCACACACGCATGTAAGTTGAGCAAGTTTTTTCTGTACTAAAGAGATAAAGACATATTAAGCAAAAAAAATCAAGGCAATAGAAAGCTTCCTATATTATTCACATTAAAGATAATAAATATATAGAAACAAGATACTTATCAAGAAAATAACGTTGAACTGTTCTTAAAGAACTATTGGTAAACCAAAAAATATTAAGCAGGAGTTTACATTCCCCCTATCAGAGTCAGGATACACCTTCGATGTAGCCATATTGGGGGGTATAATATTATGAAAACGGTCTTCAATCGTATAATCATGTGTAGAGATACTAATACCTATTAACTAAGCAGCTTCTTATACTGGGAATCTAACCATGCAAGTTTAAATGACATCTATGAATTATAAGAGTAACGAGAATACCTTGGGAAGATTGACATTGAAGGTAGCCATAATGGCAATCGTAGAAGAACATATAAAAGATGCGGGCCTAGATAGCCCAGACCCTGCACCGAAAATAGATATCAAGCTAAAACACAAAAGTGTATTACTATCTTAGTAATATAAATGAAACGAGCAATCTTTACGCGAACAACATCTTGAGACAAGAAGATTCCAAATAAAAATTATTACTTGTAGGAAGTAGGAATTGTTCCATCAATCTTGATATCAAGTCCAACCGGGTCAACGATATTCACCCCTTCTGATTTAGCATATTCATGGAAGCCTTTGTATCTGAATACATATCATAATTTTCTATAATGGTTCTGGATTCGTTTTGTAAAAGAAAGAGCTATGAAATCAACTTTATCACGAAAAAACAATTCATGGACCATAACGTTTGATAATGAGATTTAGCATTATTTGTAATTTCTTACCAACAAATAAAATAATGGCCCACCATGATTTTTCAGGTCGATCTCCTGCAAATAGAACAATGCAATGATTTTTCACCCCAACTGGCTCCTGTAGGCCTTGCTCCTAGCGCTCCATTATTTTTACAACTTTCAGCAAGAGTGTTTGGTGTTACTTGTGATGGTCGAACCAGTAAAATGGAATGGAGATGCGGATGAGTATGTAGATGGTCGAACCATCAAAATAAAAAAAACCACCTAAACCAACTACCATTACCACCAACCAAAACTACCTTGAAACCACCTAAACCATCAAGAGACGGTGGCGGATTCGGTAGATGTGGCGGTGAAAAGATATGGTGGCGGCTTTGTGTGTTAGGGTTTGCAGAGAATAAGGATTTATTGTGTGACTGGAATGTGGTTAATATATTACTATAAACTAGGAATATATTTGAACCATAAATAGATAGGAAAGAAGCTTACATGAGAAGCTGTGTTGAAATTGTCAAATGATGAATGAATAAAACTTACAAGAGAAGCTACAAAATAAATTTTTCAAGTTTCAACATTTAGGATCCCTCCTTTATAATTAGTATAGATAAATTAAAATACTAAATCATAATAGACAAGACTAAAATATTATGGATATTAACTATAAATAAAATATGCTATTTACCACATAAATTACAAGATTTGATATTAAATATAGAAACTATTCAAATCCAATTTTAAGATTTTTATTCTGATTTTGTTTTGTAACCCAGAATTCGAGAGGAAGACGATTTTTTCAACTTTTGGCTAAAACAAAAAAGTTGCGCATAATCGATTTTAGTGTCCTTTTAAAGCATTAAGATCGGAATGTATACATATTATTTTATTAAGATTATTTTCTAGTTCGGATGTCACAATTTCAAACGTTGGTTGAAAAACAAAACGTTTCGAGGGTTCAATAATTTAAGCAAAGACAAATAATATGATATTAATATGTTGGGTTGGCAAGCCTTTAATTAGTCGTCACTTTCAAAGTACACATAAGCGAGCGTAAAAACGAGGGGCGCGAAGGAATTAAGAGCCATTTTCTATAGGTTGTATTTTATAACAACCGCCTTATACCCATCTTATAGCTTGTACTAATCGAGATTAAACATCTTAAGAGTATGTATCTATTTTGCATTAAACTTTTCTTTCATCGGTACCACCAAAATCACCCGATCGATAATAAGTGGGGTGAGTTTTCACACTTTTGGAGATATTTTGTATTATTTGTGTTACGTAAGTACAATATAGTATTCACAAAGAAAAACAAAAAAGATTTGGTGTTAACTGAGTTCAATTAATACAATTATTTATATGACTAATAATATATAAAAAAATAAAAATGAATATTCACAATTTGTACACTTATAAAAAATGGAAGGTAAAAAACGTAACTAATCAAACAAATACTCCCTCTGTCCCAAAATTATTGTCTATCTTTCCATTTTGGGTTGTCCCAAAATTATTGTCCAATACTAAAAATAGATAGGAAACTTTGATAAATTTACTATTCTATCCTTGCTTGAAATTGTTATTACAAACTTTAAAGAAGAATTAATTAATTAGCTAAGGGTAAAACTGTCATTATGCTAAAAAGTAAGAGAGAGAGAGAAAACTGTAATAAATGTAATTTTTTTAAACTGTGTGATTCTTGTCTGGTGACAATAATTTGGGACGGAGGGAGTACGTATTTGGCTAATCAACCTTCCCCGACATTGGCATCATTTGATAATTGATAATATAGGTCGGTATATAAAGACGAATACGTTTTAGGGAAAAACGTACGTGAATTTAAAAACCGACGTATTCGTTCTTCGAGGAGGTGTGTTATTGGGCCAATTATACGTCTTTGGATTAGTTACATTTTTGTAAAAAGAAAGGTTTTATAAGTAAAGACAAATTTACACTACGACGGATTAAAACTAAGACGAATTACGTGGGTACGCAAGACGAGACAAAATAATATTAAAATAATCAAAAATATAAAAAATCTTCAGAACTTGCAAACTAGTTTAAAATTACTTAAATAAACAAAAAATGAATTTAAAAATAATTAAAAACCCTTAATGGGCCCTAAAACAGCCCAAAAAACAAAACAACCTAGCTTAATGGGCTTTTAAGGCCCAATAAGAAAAAGTTTGGAATTTTGAAAATGAAAAAGCTCTATGTGACTCAAAATTTAATTCTAAGCAACTTTTTCTAAAGGTAGAAAAGCTTAAAATGAGCTTATTATTAATAAGCAATAAGCTTTCTTATTGGGACTTAATAAGCCCAATAAGCACACTACTTATTGTTATAAACTGATATTAAGCAGACCTTTTTCTTTTGGGATAAATAAGACACAAAAAAAAGAATTTTAGAAAAAAGCATTTGATAAGCTCAAAACAAATGGCTTAAGCAATTCACAAAACGACAAAATAGTCGGGTTTGTGAATTACTTGACCATTTGAGCTGAAACCACCTGCAAAAGATTTGTAAATGAAAAATAAGCAAAATGGAACTTTGAAAAGTGAAATAAGCTAAGTGAAAAAGCAGGAAAGTATAAATAAGCACTTTAAGATAAGCTAAAAAGCTGGATTTCTAGTGAAAAGCTAAAATTAAGAGCCATAACTTCCGAAATTGTAAAATAAGCTGAGAAAAATAAGATTAGCTACAAAAGAAAAGTTGTTGCATGAATGGAAAACGCAGATTAAGCTAAATAAGCACTTTTGGCCACTTTTGTACAAGTTTGACCAAAAGTCAACGGCAAAGAAAAATGAAAAAGGAACTAGAATAAGCTATGAAAATGGTGAAATGAGTGTTGATATTGGGGTTTTGAGTACAAAACCTTGGGATGCTAGAATGAGCAGTTTGCTTGTTGGTTTGTTTTTATGGAAAGTCAACCCTCAATAAGCTAGTTAGGCTTATTGAGGTGCAAATGTAGTTCAAATACAAGCAACAAGCACAAAACCAACACACAACACACAAATATAAGGCTAACTAAGAAAAATGAAAAGAAATAAAAGTTGATGCTACAGTGGACTACTCTAGGTGCACTTAGGCCAAATTTTCGCGTATGAATAAGCTACAAATAAACTTCAAATACAGCCTAAAGCTAAACAATATCAAGATTTATATCTAAACTAACTAATGACTGAAAATAAGAACTTGAAATCTAAAATTAAAACTACTATCCTAGCTGATGTATTTAACTAATGAAAAGCAAAAGTTTTGCAAATGCAACTTCACAAACTCACACTAAAACTAATACCACTAATTACAGACCTATCAGACATCCATGATTACTCAAACAACAAAAGAATCTTCATCACTAGACAAATAAAACATGGCTATCAGATAACTATAGCAAAAAGAGTTAAATCATGCAAATTGAAATTTTTATACCAACACTATGAATTAAAAGGCACTTTAGACTACACTAGGCCTACTAAGAATTTACAAATACCAAAACACTCAAACCTATAGTCACTTAAGCTGAGTAGATAGTACCAAACACCCGTTTAACTAGGCAAATCAAGTTTAAGAAAGCACCACTTGAAATAAAAACAAGGCAAGCATAAATAGGAACAAGAACATCTAAGATAAGCATACATAAAGTAAAATAAGCAAAGATAACAAGGGAATAAGCAACATTATGCCGTTAGCACACAAAAGCATAAAAATCACTAAACAACTTATAAAGTGAGTTATAAACTTATATCAAGCAAGACCCACATCTAGGCCCCACCAGCAGCTGATTTAACCAACTTAGAAGCTTTTCAAAGCTTATGGCTTATGTGGAAGAGCTTATGTGACTTATTGCAAAACAAGGGGCTACCACAGCCCCAATGCAAATAAGGAATGAAATCTCTTCAATCCTAAGAGACCTGAAACATCACAAGAGAACACATTGTAAGTGCAATAAGCTTGTCAATAAGCTTAGTTGCAAAATGAGCTTATTAAGAGCTTATTGTACAGTAGGTTGAGCTAAAACTGAAAACCACTATTTTTCTTAAAACCTTTGGAAAGAACAATATTTTGCAAGAAAAATAAAAGTAACCAAAAAGAAACTAACAATATTCAACAACACTTCAAGTTTTGATTGACACTCAATCCTTAAAGTTTCTTGCTCAATATTGGATCTTCAAACACTTTTTACAAAATTCGTTTTGAAAAACTATTTGAATAAAACAAGTAATGTAAATTTGCAATGAATGTAAAAAGGACTGAATTTAAAAACAAGTTAAACTAAATTGAACACAATCTTTGAAATACACAAAAGGTTTCAAAATATTACTTTGAAAATTCTGAATTACAAAGAAAAGAACAAAGGGAAATGCTGCTAGTCTAATGCTATATATACAAGAGGATGAACTTTCTAGTGAAGTCCCATAAATGTCCTCTGTGAATCTTGAAGATGCTAGTTGCATGCTCAATTCAAATTTTGGTTAATGTGGCATCATGTGATGAAACTGACTTGCCCATGTGATGTGTAGTTGTAAAACTTGATCTTGAACCTTTGGCTAGTTGTGGGGAGCAAGTAAAACAATCACAGCCTTTGATTTCTCCGAAAACTTGCTTATTCTTGGTTGACGTGTAGCAAGGGAGGGTGTGTGGGAAGACATGAGAGTGAAAGGTCACAATCTAAGCGCATGGGTGTGTTTGTTAGACGTGTAATTTGTGATCTGGAAATAATCAATGAAAAGCCCCATGGTTTTGATATGTAATTAGGTTGGGCACGGATTAGGCTTTAGGGAATGATAAACAGTTGCAATTGATCAATTTGAGATATAAACAAGGGTGTTTTGCGCCCAAAATTATAATTAACTTAAGTTTAAAAGTTGGTCTAGTCGGGTAAATAACTGGGCTTGGTGGACTGGGTTGGGTAAAAATCGGGTCTAAGTTATTTAAATAACTTTGCTTCTTAGCAGCTTACTCCCCTTTACTATGAATAATGACTATGAAACCCTTCTGAATAGTTAACATTCATCCAGCCTATTTAATATTCATTTAACTTTCTGAATTGGCAACTTTGGTCCTTGTGCTTTGTTATAACTTGGAAAAGGACTAGTTTTAAACTTTTTCAAACTTTGATGGTCTATCTTGTCAAGTATTCAAACTTTAGGGACCGCTTGTACATTTGTGTTTCTTAGGGGTATAAAGTGTTATTTCTTGAAACTTGAGGGACCAAACTTGTAAATCTTCAAATCTTCAAGGGTATTTTTGGAAATTCACATCCCGACCTAGTACTTTTGTACGACTTCGTTTCCCGTGGTCGTTTTTGCTTGATTTTATGATTTCCATGAGAATTCTCGATATCCGTGCCTTCAAACACACAAATAAACAACACAAGGGCATTTGGCACGTTTTGGATGATATTATATTCGTTTTAAGTCCGTTTTGGTGTATGAAAACATGTATAATACGAGTCTCATCACTCCCCCATACTACACCTTTGTCTTGTCCTCACGCAATGCTAGAATTAAGAATCATAGCACTTCCAAAATTCATTTTTATTCAACATTTATTGAGATTAAACTTATCTAGATGCGTTTTGGACATAATGTATTGTTTTCATCACGTAAATGTGACTTTTAGGATCATAGAACAAGAACATGTGAATGCTTCATAGAATAATTTCCTTGTCCTCGATTTTTAATCAATTCCATGCTAAGCGTGTAACAAGATCATTGTCGTGTATAAGTTAGTAATGCTAACACTACTCATATGCCTTAATCACGTACTTAGACTCCTTTATTCCTTATTGGTATCTCTTATATTTTATTATTGTCTTAATAATCACGAGGATGGATTTTTAACTTATGTGAGTAGAGATTAAGGTAAAAAATAGAGTCAAAACGGTGTAAACAAAATCATTAAATTAGTAGCTTTTCAATTAGATAACGATGTCAACAAATTAAGTTGACAAAAATGTTTCGTTAAACACGGTTTTACAATGGATTTGAACATTTGACTTATTACCAAGACTTTATATGCATCCTACCGGATGAGATTTATTATCTTTGGTTTACCTCGGCTTTTAAGGGCTTCGGTATTGCCTTGCCTTTTATTTAACCTCGCCATGATGTGTTTATTATGGCCAAAGACGTATATCCTCAACCTCGAAAGGTAATTTTGGATCTTTAAAGCTTTAAGATTTTAAGACATTCACTTTGATTTGCATTGATTTTTAGCCTTGTGAGCTTCAAATTATTGCTAATTTTAGGTGCGATGAAATTAAAATTATTATTGGAAAGCTTTCGATTATTCGTTTGCCAATACTTCAAATCCAAAACGCTGGCGAACTCTTTAATGTCTTCCCAATTTGATTACGTGGAAACTACTAGAATTAGCTAAAAACCAATAATAATGGTCAAACCGCTAAGTCAATGTTATTAACAATTTATTTATATACAAGCGATGGAAGAATAAGCAAACAGCTAAAACGCGTGAGTTTTTTTAAAGATTACGAATACTCTACGTTTAGTGATAACTCAGATTTTACTCAGGTTAAAAAGATTAAAGTTCTTTGTCGTGTGTCTAATCGAATTGATCTAGGTTCTCTATGTGACTCAGTTTTATTTTGGTGGAACAAAAATGTGTCGTTGTAGTTTTTTAAAATTAAAGGTGCGAAACAATTAAAGTAAAAGTGCGTTAAAGTAAATCTAAATCTGATTAAAATAATGGGGAAGTATTTAAAAGCGAGACGAGAATTAAAGGGTGCTTAAAGTAAATGACGCAAACTTAAATTTATCTAAGGAAATCTTAAAACGCAACTAAAACTTAAACTAAGGCAAGATTAAAATAAAGCTAAGACAAATAATTTTAAAGTGCAATTAAATAAAAAGGCGGGAAAAATAAAGATTGAAAATGAAAGACAGAAAATTAAAAAGGAACACTAAGAAGAACCTGACAAAAATCCTTGATTCGGAAGTTTTAAGTTCCGAATGAACCTAGCTCTTGAGTCGGAACTCCTTGATACGGAAGTCTTGATCCGGAACTTTCGTTCGGAAGACTTCCTGATGAATAAGCTTGAGTCGGAACTTTGGTTCGGAAGTTTTCACTGATTCGGAACTTATCCTTCGTCCGGAACTTCGTTCGGAAGATCTGGCTGATTCGGAACTTTGTCCTTCGTCCGGAACTTATAAGTTGATTCGGAACTTTTGAGTTCCGAATGAATCTTCTTGATCCGGAACTTTTTGAGTTCCGAATGAAGTCTATTGATCCGGAACTTTTAAGTTCCGAATGAACAAATGCTTGAGTCGGAAGTATTCGTCCGGAACTTTTAATGTTCCGGATGAAGCCCCTTGAGTCGGAACTCTGAATGTTCCGGATGAAACCCACTGGTTCGGAACTTTGAAAGTTCCGAATGAGCAGCTTTTCTTGTTTTGGCTCGGAACTCTCCTGGGAATACAGAAACACAAACAAACACTCCCGAAGAACAAGGGATCACAGAAATAATCAATCTAACACAGATCTAACCAAAACCAGGCAAACGATTAAGCTAAACTAATAACGAAACAACAGTAAATCATAAACAAACAATTTAAATCAACAAAACAAACAAATTTAACCACAATAATTAAAAACCCACTTGATCAAAATAAGAACATGGACATAAACACAAACATAAACATAAAAATTAAAGATTAAGAAAGGTAGATGAGAGATTAACAAGATTAAATAAAGATTGACAAGAATTAAATAGAAACTTACTTGAAATTAAAGGAATTTAATGTCCAAGACAAGGTAATTAAATTGACAAGTATTTAAATGACAAGGAAATTAAATGTGCAAGGTAAGTAAATGGTGGAAGACTAATTGTCACACTTAGCCAACAAAGAAAAATAATAAACATCCTAATCTATATATATAGGGGAGGATTAGGAAGCTTCCTCCCCTCTTTCCTTTTCTCTTAATTACAAGCTTAAGTCCTTCCTTCTTTTAATCTTCATTAATTGCATCATTAGTCCTTTATTCTTCTAATCTTCTTTAAACTTGAACTTTAAGGACTTTTGGCTTCGGGATTTCTTTGAACTTGTCTTTAAATTCTTCAATGAAATAGACTTTAGTTCTTCGGCTTTTGATAAACTTCCGTCTTTTGACTTTTTCTTCGATAAATCTTCAGAATTGATCTTGGACTTCCGTTATTTTTGCACTCTTGACTTCTTGACTTCGTTTTTCATCTTTTTCTTCAATAAAAGTCCGTAAATGCGCGTGAATTCCCGTGTTTTCTCCACTTTTCACCTTTTCGCCCTAAATCACAACAAAAACACAAACCACGCATAATTCCGACATAAAAGACATAAAATACACGTTTTGGTCCGGTTATTATTGTAATTAAGTGGTAGAAAAGATGGGTGTTTACACACCTATCAAATCCCCTACACTTGACCATTGCAATGTCCTCATGCAATGCATTAGTTACAAAGCACGTTTACACTTTTCATCATAATCAATCCATAGTGGCCTTTATTAAAGAGATAGAAAATTAAAAACATTCAAAATAAAGAAATCAAAAGCATACCTTGGGTTTTGAAAATGTTATGAATAATCATCATCCTCAAGTTTTCACTTTCTCCAAACCAAGCTTAAAAACGAGATCATTGTTATTATAAGTTAGTAAACTATCACGAACTCATGTGGGCCAATTACTCACTTAGACTCCCTTATTCCTAGAGGTATCTCTTATATTTTATTGTTGTCTTGAATGATCACGAGGATGCATTGTTTGACTTATTTCGATAGTTATTTAGTCCGAAAATAAAGTGAACGATTTAATCAATAGTTAGCTAAAGGACAAAATCTTTTAAAACTGCTTCTCGGGACCTCATAAAGTTCATATCTTGGCATAACGCGTTTCGCGATTTGAGACCTTTCTCGGACCGATATTTGGTAGCGACTTCATACTTCAAACCTTGAGAGACGTTCATGAAATTATGGTCTTCTCTTCATAATGGAATTTCTTCACTTGAAGTTTTGAGAGATTCATACTTGGACCACGACTTCTTCATTTTTCTCCAATCTTTATTTTGGACTTTGATATACAACGATCCGCCTCCTTTTATGACTTGGATCTATTTATCCTCATACCTTGTTAGGGTCTTTTCGGATACACTTCTCCATGACTTTTGGGGAGTATTTGCTTTTCGTCGTGTGTCTCGATCCTTCATATTGATTTTCGATAAATGATTCTTCACATCACTTTGGATCTTTAACAACAAAATATAGCCCTCATGCCTTGTTAGGGCCTTTTCGGACACGCCAATCTTCGCATCCCGCTTCAATAAGTTATGCCTTGGCTATGAACTCTACTCCATACCGAGCAACTTTTAAACGATCTTGGGTTAGAAGCTAAGTAACTTTTCAAATCGTACAACCTTATTTATTAGCAGATAAATTATTTAGCAAGCGATGGGAGAATAGGCTCATAATTAACTCACAAAAATTCACGAAAGAATACCGAACTTATAATTGGCTCTATCATTTCTCGTTCTCCACAGTTTAAAATCTCAAGTAATGAGACTCGTGGATACTTAGCCTATTAAATCAAAGTTTTGGGTTTTCGAGTCGCCTATAGGATCTTGCAAATTCTTAGACTCTTTCAAGTTTAGAGATCGCATTTTAAAGTTCCCTTGATAAACGACTCTCTAGGATCAATTATAGGAACTTGCGAAAAGTTCTTGTTCTTAACCCGTGAGAGTTAAGACTTTCGCGTTTTATAGCTCCCTATATAAAAGCCTAGCAAAACTCGACTCAAACACGTTAAGGATACTAGCTAGAGTAACTTAAGATAAGTAAACTCGGGTTGAGTCAAAAGATTCACAACGTTTGAAAATAAAAACTACTTTATTAAACATTTATTCTAATAAGGCAAGAAAATAACTATATAAAAGGAAAAACTAATAGGCCAAAATAGATCAAAAATTTTGAAAAATGTCGAAAAATTGATTTTCCGGTTAAAATGAGGACAAATACAAGGAAAAGACCACTTAACTTAGATAGAAGTCCCCCCTACACTTAAGATAAACATTGTCCTCAATGTTTAAGCATGTGGGAGTAAACTCCCCTACACTTAGGACATTGTGCACTTTGTTTAAATCTCGCTAAGGAAAAGACAACTAAAGAGATTCCTATTTTAATATTGAGAAAATATAAAATAGTGAATCGAAAATAGTTTAGGATAGAACCGGGATAATGGAACACGGAATCACGGGTTGTCAAGAATCATCAAGAGTGGATCATTGAAGCTCGAATCCCTGATTAAGAGAGGAGAGGAGAGGAAATAGCAAACCAACGGGTCTTCCCCCTACACTTATGATAAAGAAAACTAAAAGATAGATGCATGGGTTGCCTCCCAAGAAGCGCTTGGTTTTTGTTAACCGAGTCGTGAGCCTGACTCGACCTTGATTATCAACGGAAGAAGCATGAAACATATCCACCAGGATCAAAGACATAGTTTTCTTCCATCAAATAGCACAAGCTTAAGGCGAACAAGGCAAGCCAAAGAAGAGTAGGAAAGGTTCCCTTAAGCAAAGATGGAGCATGGTGGAAGCAAGGATTAAGTGGTGCAAGCATGTCTTCAATATTTCCAAAGATTTTTCCTTTTATTTCATCAGGTGGATACTGATATGGCTTAAAGACTTCAATACCGGGGTCGAACACCTTTTCCTTTAGGGGAAAATAGCACTCAGGCTCAGCAGAGTGTGAAGAAGATCCGCAAAGAAGCACAACCTCGTCCTCAGAAGGGGGACAAAGAGGTGTCAAATCATATGTGCAACGGATATTGGTCTCGGCCGGTTTCTTCCCCTTTGACAGAATGTTCTTCAAATCCAAAGTAGGATCAAGACAATAATCTTCAAAGTCATAAGGAGGAGCATCACTCTCATGAGGGAAGTAAGTGTTGAGAAATTCAGAGAAATCTTCCTCAAATGAGTAATCGTCCAAAGTAGGATCGAGTGATGGCGGAGGATCTTCATCATGTGAAGAATCGCTCGAAAAAGTATCAGCCTCATCGAAATCATCATACGTGGGCAGCTCGGGATACTCAGAAGTAAGGTCATCAAAATCATCCGAATCTGAGCTAGAATCATCATCATCATAAGCATCGAAGACCGGTGGAGAATCATAAATGGGAGAAGCTTCCAAAGTGGAGCGAGAATCATCCATATCATCTTGAAAAAGTGGATTATCAGTGGAAGACTCGAATAGAGGATTGTTGTAGACGACGAAGTTCTCAAGCACATTAATCATATTCACTGATTCTCGTCCATAGTATTTGCCTGTAAGCTTCCCCATTTTGAAAATTTGTGAGTCATTCCCGACTCTTAAGATTAACTCACCTTCAGCAACATCCACTAAAGCACGTCCGGTTCTCAAGAATGGCCGACCAAGTATTAAAGGAATACGAGGGTCCATTTCATAATCAACTACGACAAAATTGACCGGGAAAGTAAATGCGCCAACTTTAATGAACACGTCTTCGGCTATACCAACAGGGTAAGCGAGAGTGCGATTTGCAAGTTCAAGATTCATCTTTGTTGGAGTGAGGTCGGGTAATGATAGTGTTTTCCAAACACTCAATGGCATCAAATTAATATTGGCCCCGAGATCAGCAAGGGCAGTAAATTCTTCAGTTTTGTTGAACACACAAGGCAACACAAAACGACCGGGATCTCCAAGTTTTTCCGGAAGTTCTTTAAGAATAACTGCAGAGCAGTTTTCATTTAAGCGTGTGTTGGCGAGTTCAATCAGCTTCTCCTTCTTGTTAAGCGATTCCTTAAATGCTTTAACAAATTTGGGCATGTGGACAAGTGCTTCAAGAAAACTAATGCTGAAACCCATTTGGGAAATCATCTTGATATAGTTTGACACTTGAGAGTCCTCCTTTGTTAGATCGTTGGTCTTGCCTAAGCGAGAAGGGTATGGGATTTTAGGTTTATAAGTGGAAGGTGAAGGTGTAGTTGGTAAAGGTTGGGATGTTGAAGGGTCCTTCCGAGAGACATCGTCATGACGAGGCGGAGACGGTAATGGTGTACGAATACTAGGTGTAGGAGGAGTAGGGATACATGGTGGTGGAGGAGGTGTAGATGATGGGGGCGGGTTTGGTGGTCCTACGATGGTGACTCCACTACGAGTAGTAATAGCACTCACATTGGCCCGCGGATTAGTGACGGTGTTTGAAGGTAGAGAACTCGAAGAAGAAGGTTGAGCTGCGGGCAAGAAACTAGCCAATAGATTCTTTAATTCATTCGTTTGAGTATTGAAGGAGGATTGAATATTATCACGAACCTCGGACCTGATCTCATTTCCTTGCTTCGTGATATCTCCTCTAAGATTGATAATTTGGCTTTGCAGATTCTTGATTTGCTCACCTTGGGTTCTCATTGTGGCTTCAACATCAGTGTTTATGGGTGGGGTTTGTTGAGCGGGTGGTTGATAAGGATTAGAAGCTCTTGGTAGGATTTGGTTGCTTCTATTATAGTTGTTGGCGGGGTTTTGATTTTGAGGAGAAAAACCGGGTGAAAGGTAGTTGTTGGAACGGTAGCTCAGCAGATTTCTATCCCCTTGTTGTCGAGCTTGGTAATTTTCCGGTGAATAATTACCATAAGCTGCATACACATTTTCCGGATTTCCTTGTGTAGAAGGACAATCGGTGTATGAGTGAGGACCGCCACATGTTTCACAAGGATTAGCAACCGCTTTAACTTGTTGTTGTTGTTGGTTTGAAGCGAGAAGCGTAATACTTTTGCTCATTTCAGTCATCATGCGGGTGAGTTCGGTCATATCAGGGTTTGCTGAGGTGGAAGAAACATTGACTCTCGGGTTGTTCCTTGAAGAAGCAGAGGAATCCCAGTTTTTGTGGTGAGTAGTCATGTTCTCAATTAGATCTCTACACTCCTCGGGTCTCCTTTTCTTGAATGTGCCACCGGTGGCTGCATTGATCGTATCACGATCTCGAAAAGTCAAACCGTTGTAGAAAGTATCGATTAAGGTCACAGGGAGCATGTTGTGGTTTGGACAACGATCAATCAAGACATTATATCTTTCCCAAGCATCAAAAAGAGATTCACCGGGTTCTTGCATGAAACCGCTGATTTGATTGCGAAGGCTCGTGACCATGGATGGTGGAAAGTAGCGCGACAAAAAGCGTTGAGTCATGTCATCCCAAGTATGAATTGAATTCTTCGGGAGACGATCAAACCATTTCTCGGCATGATGTGATAAAGTATGTGGGAAGAGTTGTAGGCGAAGAACATCCATTGTGGCACCAGGCAACTTCATGCTTTGGGTGAGTGTAATGAACTTGTCGAGGTGTTTGTTGGCATCATCATCAGGCAATCCACGGAATGGGTTTGTTTGCACTTGCTGAATCATGTGGTGCTTCAACGAAAACTCAGAAGCATTGATTTGCATCGGCGCAATCGGTCCTCCTCGTCCAAACATTGTAGGTTGACAAAGATCCTCCATGGTCCGAAGATCGGGCTGTGGAAGAACATTGTTGTTATTATTATTATTATTGAGGTGCGGTGGAATGTTGTTGTTGACACCTGACATAGCTAAATCTTCTTGAGGCTCGGGCTCTTGATAATTAGAAGATCTAATACGCATACACCTGAAAATGCAAAAGAAAAAGAAACCAAACACAAAGACAATATATATACACAATAAAGATAAAATCTTTTTAGATTTTTGAAATTTTTAATTTTTATGGATTTTTAGCAATTTTTAATTTTTTTGATTTTTTGGATTTTTAAGGCAAGAAAAATAACGCTCACAAGTGAACGGATCCCAAAAAGCAACGCGTCTCTCACAGAAAACCGTTAATCTTTACGAAAAGAGCCGGCAGCGGCGCCATTTGATAACTTGGAGTTACTCAGGTTAAAAATTATCGTTGTACCAATCTCTTCGAATTGAAAAAGGAGTTTAATGTGCGACTCAGCTGTTCTTTGGTGGAAACAAAAATGTGTCATTGTAATTTTTTAAAATTAAAGGTGCGAAACAATTAAAGTAAAAGTGCGTTAAAGTAAATCTAAATCTGATTAAAATAATGGGCAAGTATTTAAAAGCGAGACGAGAATTAAAGGGTGCTTAAAGTAAATGACGCAAACTTAAATTTATCTAAGGCAATCTTAAAACGCAACTAAAACTTAAACTAAGGCAAGGCTAAAATAAAGCTAAGACAAATAATTTTAAAGTGCAATTAAATAAAAAGGCGGGAAAAATAAAGACTGAAAATGAAAGACAGAAAATTAAAAAGGAACACTAAGAAGAACCTGACAAAAATCCTTGATTCGGAAGTTTTAAGTTCCGAATGAACCTAGCTCTTGAGTCGGAACTCCTTGATACGGAAGTCTTGATCCGAAACTTTCGTTCGGAAGACTTCCGGATGAATAAGCTTGAGTCGGAACTTTGGTTCGGAAGTTTTCACTGATTCGGAACTTATCCTTCGTCCGGAACTTCGTTCGGAAGATCTGGCTGATTCGGAACTTTGTCCTTCGTCCGGAACTTTTAAGTTGATTCGGAACTTTTGAGTTCCGAATGAATCTTCTTGATCCGGAAATTTTTGAGTTCCGAATGAAGTCTATTGATCCGGAACTTTTAAGTTCCGAATGAACAAATGCTTGAGTCAGAAGTATTAGTCCGGAACTTTTAATGTTCCGGATGAAGCCCCTTGAGTCGGAACTCTGAATGTTCCGGATGAAACCCACTGGTTCGGAACTTTGAAAGTTCCGAATGAGCAGCTTTTCTTGTTTTGGCTCGGAACTCTCCTGGGAATACAGAAACACAAACAAACACTCCCGAAGAACAAGGGATCACAGAAATAATCAATCTAACACAGATCTAACCAAAACCAGGCAAACGATTAAGCTAAACTAATAACGAAACAACAGTAAATCATAAACAAACAATTTAAATCAACAAAACAAACAAATTTAACCACAATAATTAAAAACCCACTTGATCAAAATAAGAACATGGACATAAACACAAACATAAACATAAAAATCAAAGATTAAGAAAGGTAGATGAGAGATTAACAAGATAAAATAAAGATTGACAAGAATTAAATAGAAACTTACTTGAAATTAAAGGAATTTAATGTGCAAGACAAGGTAATTAAATTGACAAGTATTTAAATGACAAGGAAATTAAATATGCAAGGTAAGTAAATGGTGGAAGACTAATTGTCACACTTAGCCAACAAAGAAAAATAATAAACATCCTAATCTATATATATAGGGGAGGATTAGGAAGCTTCCTCCCCTCTTTCCTTTTCTCTTAATTACAAGCTTAAGTCCTTCCTTCTTTTAATCTTCATTAATTGCATCATTAGTCCTTTATTCTTCTAATCTTCTTTAAACTTGAACTTTAAGGACTTTTGGCTTCGGAATTTCTTTGAACTTGTCTTTAAATTCTTCAATGAAATAGACTTGAGTTCTTCGGCTTTTGATAAACTTCCGTCTTTTGACTTTTTCTTCGATAAATCTTCAGAATTGATCTTATTTTTGCACTCTTGACTTCTTGACTTCGTTTTTCATCTTTTTCTTCAATAAAAGTCCGTAAATGCCCGTGAATTCCTGTGTTTTCTCCACTTTTCACCTTTTCGTCCTAAATCACAACAAAAACACAAACCACGCATAATTCCGACATAAAAGACATAAAATACACGTTTTGGTCCGGTTATTATTGTAATTAAGTGGTAGAAAAGATGGGTGTTTACACACCTATCATTTAGCATAGTAACTTATAATTGACTTTATCATTTCTCGTCCTCAATTTAATGAGACTTATCCTAATATAGTTAAGGAACAAAGCTAAGGGCCCAACACTCCCGGTCGAGTAAAAAATAACTCTTATTCTCACCAACAAAAAAATTACATTCGGGTGTTTAAACACTTATGAAAAAGACAAAAAAAATTAAAATTTGGCCATTTTTGGCACTTATTAGCAAAAAAATGATGAAAAATGGATTGCAGGAAGATTTAGCAAAGCAAAATATCTATTTTCACCCCCATACTAAAACTAAACATTGTTCTCAATGTTTCGATTCTAAGGGTGAGACACCCCCATACTAGAGACGAAGAGTCGAATGCTCAATCTCGAGCATGGAAAGGTATAGCGAATAATCTAAATCCGTTTATAAAGTGTGCTAAAAGATAAAAGTTAGTAAACAAAGGATATCATCGGATATTGAGTTCTTTAAAGAAAGCATTCGAAGCTCGAGTGATACGTAAAACGAACACGAGAGGCTTCAACGATGGTGATGATTCCAGGATGATGACATATAGTCCCTAGTCGGGCTATAATCCCGAACCACATGTGTTATCCGTATCCAAACCATTACATATGGATTGTGATAGACAGCGCTAGAGCCTATGAGGCCCAACATGCCGCTGTCGCACGCGGTTTTACAAGAAACTGCACTCTGGCGGTACGCGGACATGATCAAACAGAATCATAATTTAATTAGGATCATGATTCATGATGAGACTGCATTTATACATAGTCTCATCATCCAAATCGGGCTTAAAACGCTTAAAAAACATAAAATACCCCAAAATATGCGTGTGTTTGTTCATTGTGTATTTTAGGTACGGATATCATGAATTCATCAAAAGATTACATGAATCAAGCAAAAACAAACACGGGAAACGAAGCCGCACAAAGAACCGGACCCGAGTATGGATTTTCTAAAAATACCCATGAAGTTTGAAGATTTGTCAAGTTTGTTCCCTCAAATTTGAAGACTTGTCACAAATAACCCTTCTTTATTCATTTGTACAAGATTGATCCTTAAAGATTGAAGACATGTCAAAAGAACCCTTAAAGAATGCAAAAGTGGCATGTTTAGTCCTTGTTCAAATGTTTGCAACAACATTGTGCTAAAAATGACAAGAGTGCCAAAGTTATAACAAAGGAAAAGAGTTATGGTTGTTTGAAACTTGTATTGACACAAAAATGGAAAATGGGGGACCTAATTTACCTAGACATATAAACCCAAAACAACCTATCACAGTATGCCACCTCACCCCACTCACCCCACTCCACCACTCTCCATTCACCACCTCACCCAACCCTCTACGTCTACATCCAACTACCTGTAACACCCTATTTAATAGGGTAGAATGCTACAGTAAATTATGGCGTGTCATCAAAGCATGCAAGGTAAATGTCTAAATATTCATGACCATAAATAAAGTTACCATAATTAAACATCGATAGTCTAGTAACTCACACACAAGTAATATAAGTACCGTAAATAGAAAGGACTAAAGAATGTCCAAAAGATGTAAAGTATGATAAAGTAGGAATAAATGCATAAGGCAAAAGAGGCCGGATAGCTTCCAATCCGAATGCACATACTCTGGAGTTCCTACTTGCGTCCTTGGGTACCTGCCATTTGAGAACATGGAAAAGTAGACGGCTGAGCATAACGCTCAGTGCACGGATATACAATAAAGCATGGAAGACATAGAATATGAAAGCATATAAAGAGTATAAAGCATGAATGGCAGCGGAAATGGATAAGTCCTGGAAAACCTAGTTGTTTGTCAAGTTAACTGGTTTTAAATTCTGAAAACATAGCTTATGTTACTTATGAAAATCTATATTAGTTAATGTACCATAATAGCCAATATAGGTCATGAGGTCAGCAACGTGCATGAATACTTGGAGGGGTGACCTCATCATGCCAATTAGAGGGGATGCCTCTAATTAACTGGTAAGTAGGTAGGAGGGCTTAGCTCCTTGTGAAGGATGCAAGGCACACACCACATTCACCATGAAATCCTGACTAAAACATGTAACTAGGATGCACCCATACACCCCACATGATAATATAATAATATAATGGCCAAATAACTGAAAAGGAACGCCACAAGCTATCACTCCGCCGTGGTGAAGTCATAACACTAGTGCCTCTAGTGTTATGGTTATGGTACCTCCATAACTAGGTGAAACTGGTCATGCATGTATATGGCTAAGGTAACTAATAAACATAAGCATTTAATCTATGACTACTGGGGAAAACAGTTGGCTGCATACAGGAAATCCTAATGAAGGAAGAGATTGTCCTTACTGAAGGACGGGAAATCCGTACCTTATGTCCAGTAGAAGCAAACGAAAACGATAAAGACTAATCCGCCTCGACGGATAACACTACATAAGAAATATGGACGTGTATGAGTTGTCTGAATTACATGTGTTTTACTGGTTTCGTGTATTATTAGCTTGTTATACGTATTCTGTCATGTCTTACTGTTTACTGTGTTAACGTTAGTTATTACGATGTTTTGTTGAGTATTATTCATGTATTAGTGTATTATAATACTTGTATTGTAATACTAAGTAACTTTCTAAAAAAATAGCATGTTTCCATAAATAGTAAGTTCCTAAAACTAGAAAGTATCCAAAAATAGTAAGTTTCCATAATTAGAAATAAGCTAGATTATAAATAATAATTAAAGTTTAATTAGCACAATACAAGTCTTGGTTATAGCTTATTAATTAAATAACTGGTTAATTAATTAAACTATATGCTATATGATTTTAATTAAAATACATGTTTTAATTAAACAACTAAGTAAAAATACCTAAGGTTATACATGAATTAATTCAATAAATTAATTAACCTAAAGTTTAATATAACATGTCTTATAAAAATTGTTTTCATGAAAAAACCGAATCCCGTGCCCGTGTTTGAAATAAGCCGAACCAAGTAAGCAATACAAAAGTCCTACCGAGACCTTGGAGGGGTCTTGGTTGACACTAAATAAATCAACCAAACATGTATCCATACCCCGACCTAATGTCGGGGTCCCTTTGGTCTCGGGCCCGAACAACAAAAACCAACCGAGCCCCTTAGGGGGTCTCAGTGGTGCCTCGGTGCACACAAACCTAACAAACAACCACACCCCAACCTTTGGTCGGGGTTGCCTTGCTGCGCTGAGCTAAACCACACCAAGCCGAGCCCCTTGGGGGTCTCGGTAATGGTGAAGAAAAGCAAGCCGAGCCCCATATGGGGTCTCGGTGTCTCGGCCGAACCACACCACACCAAACCAAACCAAACCCGAAAACATGATTTAATTAATCTATTACATGTTTTATTTGTGTTCTTGATAATTAATTAAATGATTAACATGAAATCAAAATAATTAAAAAGAAAAGAAAAAGGGTTTGATTATACCGAATGCGTGAAAAGAAAAAGAGAGTAATCACGAACACAAAACCAATAGCAAAAATCGTCTGAATCGTCCTTGTTGTTGTTATATGGCCGACGGCAATGATGAGACAAGGAGGCAGGGAAAACTTTTCTAAAAACCTAAAAATAACGAAAAAGGATTTCTCCTGATGTTTTATTAAAAGTGTGTTATGGGCCAAAAGCCCATTTTTCCTCCTTTCTCTTGCCTTGGCCGTGGCATGTGGGGCCCACGAAGGGTAACCCGAAGTTTTTCGTGTCTTAAATAATTAGTCGTGTATGCTCGTGATTTAATATTCATGATTTTGGTATTCGTGATCGTGTCACATTTATAATATTCATGATTGTTCGTTATTTATTGTCGTGACACGTGTATTAATATTATAAATGGAAAGTTTAAATTTTATCGTGTTTTCGTAAGTTACTGTTCACATGTACTGTTCATAGGTTTTTAATGCGGGTTTTACAACTCTTCCCCTCTAAAAGAATAATTCGTCCTCGAATTGGAGAAACGTAAACTGAAAGAAAACATACCCCAATTAGAACTGGAAATGAGGGTAAGAAGTCCGTATAGACTCCTCTGTCTCCCAAGTGGCTTCTCGCTCAGGATGATCCCTCCAGAGGATTTTGACGAATGGGATCGTCTTCCTCCGCATGACACGATCTTGTCGCTCAAGAACTCTCTCGGGTTCTTCGATGTATGAAAGATCCTCTCAAATCTGATCAAGTGGATACTGGACAACTTGAACTGGATGATAGTTGTATCCTCTGAGTAAGGACACATGGAACACGTTGTGAACGTGTGGTAGCTGAGGCGGTAACGCTAAACGGTATGACACTTCACCAACGCGTTCTATGATGTCGAACGGTCCGATGAAGCGAGGAATGAGCTTCCCTCTGATTCCAAAACGTCTAACCCCTCGTGTAGGTGATAGCTTGAGGAAAATGTGGTCACCTACGTTGAAAGACACATCTCTACGACGTTTATCAGCATAGCTCTTCTGACAAGCACGAGCTTCCTGAAGCTTTGCCTTGGCGACAGCGACCTTCTCATTGGTCACTTCAATCATCTCTAGACCCTCAAGCAGTCGTTCGCCCACCTGATCCCATCAGATTGGGGCGTGATACTTTCTACCATACAACATCTCGAAGGGAGCACACTTTGATGCTAGCGTGTCAGCTGTTGTTGTATGTGAATTCTACTAGGAATATATAGTCATCCCAGCTTCCTGACCACTCTAGAGCACACGATCGCAGCATGTCCTCCAATGTCTGAATGGTACGTTCCGATTATCCGTCGGTCTGAGGATGAAAGGCAGTGCTGAGCTTAAGTCTGGTGCCCCAAGCTTTCTGCAGACTTTGCAAGAAACGTGATGTGAAACGGGGATCTCTGTCAGAGATGATTTCTGATGGAGTACCATGTAGTCTCATGATCTCCATCTGGAATGTGTTTGCTAATTTGCTGACCGGATGCTCCTTGTGAATCGGCAAAAAATGAGCAGATTTAGTCAACCTATCCACAATGACCCAGATAGTGTCGTTCTTCTTCTGGGTAACCGGAAGACCAGTAAAAAATCCATGGAGATTTTGTCCCACTTCCATGCTGGAATATCTAATGGTTGTAGTAAACCACTAGCTCGCTGATGTTCGATCGTCACCTGCTGGCAGATCATACACATAGAAACGAAGGTGGCAACATCCTGCTTCATACCACTCCACCAAAAGTGTTGCTTGATGTCGTGGTACATCTTGGTAGAACCAGGATGTATGGTAAATGGAGAACTGTGAGCTTCAGTCAACAGAGCTTCGCTGAGAGTAGAGTCATCAGGAACCACTAGTCTAGTTTCCTGCCATAAGATACCGTCGTTGTCGACACGAAACTCCGTCTGCTGATCAAGGTTCTGAATGATCGCCCAAATCTCACCATTGTCCTCATGAGCTTCCTTGATCCTAGAATGTAAGTCTGGTTCCACTCTAAGATTAGCCCAGTAACCATGTTGTCCTCGTATACAAAACTTAATATCAGTCAATTCTAGGTCACGAATAATCTCCTTTGAAATCCAAATGCCAGTAGTCATACCCGACCTTCTGCTTAGAGCATCTGCCACCACATTCGCCTTACCAGGATGGTACTGAATGTTGGTGTCATAATCCTTTACTAGCTCTAACCATCTCCTCTGTCTCATGTTCAGTTCCTTCTGGGTGAAGATGTACTTGAGACTCTTGTGGTCGGTGAATATGTCACATGATTCACCATACAAATAATGTCTCCATATATTCAATGCGAAAACAACTGCTGCAAGCTCTAAATCGTGAGTAGGATAGTTTTCTTTATAAGGTTTCAGCTGTCGTGATGTGTTTGCAATAACCTTTCCATGTTGCATGACAACGCAGCCTAAACCTTTTCCTAAAGCGTCACTATATATCTGAAATCCACCTGAGCCAGATGGGAGAGTAAGAATAGGTGCAGTCACTAACTTCTTCTTCAGATCTTCTCTCACTCCTCCGTCCAGACGCACTTCTCTCCTTTCCTCATCAGCTTAGTCAAACTAAGGGTAACTGTGAAAAATTCTCTACAAACCTGCGGTAGTAGCCAGCTAAACCCAGAAAACTTCTAACTTCTGTTGCAGATGTAGGTCTCGGCCATTTAGTGATAGCTTTATCCTTGGTAGGATCCATGGTGATCCCCTCTGCAGATACAATATGGCCTAGAAATGCCACCTTGGTTAACTAGAACTCACACTTAGAGAACTTGGCGTACAGCTGCTTCTGACGAAGAATCTGTAAGACTATATGAAGGGGTTCCTCATGTTCCTCCTTGGATTTGGAGAATATCAGGATGTCAACAATGGACACGATAACGAACTTGTCCAGAAATTCATGGAAGACACGGTTCATCAAATCCATGAAGACAGTTGGAGCATTAGTGAGTCCGAATGACATGACTACGAACTCGTAGTGCCCATATCGTGTACGGAAAGTAGTCTTGGAGATGTCCTGCTCTTTAACCCATATCTGATGGTAGCCGGACCTCAAATCGATCTTAGAGAAATACTTGGCGCCCTGAAGTTGATCGAATAGGTCGTCAATACGCGGTAAAGGGCAACGATTCCTGATCGTGATCTTATTCAGCTCACGATAGTCTATACATAAACGCATGCTGCCGTCTTTCTTCTTCATGAACAGTAACGGTGCACCCCATGGCGATGAACTGGGACGGATGAAACCTCGTTCCAGAAGTTCTTGCAGCCGATCTTTTAGTTCCTTAATCTCTATAGGAGCCATACGGTAAGGAGCTTTGGAAATCTGCTCTGCACCTGGTATGAGCTCGGTTCTAAACTCGACTTCACGAACAGGTGGTATGCTCGGAAGTTCATCTGGAAATACGTCAGGAAACTCTGACACAATAGGCTGATCTTGGATCGATGGAGACTCGGCAGTAATGTCATGAATATTGGCTATGAAGCCGTGGCAGCCGTGTGATAGCAATGCACGTGTCTCCATGGATGAAATTATTTGTACTGACCTCCCTGGCAGAAAACGATGGTGTATGTACTCTGGAGATAACATCACCGAAGATAACCCGATAAGTGTGGCAGTCAATCGTGGCCTGGTGTTTCGATAACCAGTCCATGCCTAAAATCAAGTCAAAATCGCACATGTCCAAAGGAAGTGCGTCAACTCTGCGGATCTTGTCATCAAATTCTAGGGGAAGATCTCTGTACACCTGAGTGATTCGTATAGAGTCCCTAAGTGGCGTGGAAATGCATAAGGCATTATCTAATGGCATCGGGGAAATCCTAACACGTACAGCAAAAGTAGTGGACACGACTGAATGCGTCGCTCCAGTATCAAATAGAACACATGCTGCCAAACCATTCATAAAGAGATTTCCGGTGATGGTACCTGAAGTCTTATTCGTCTGATCTTGAGTAGTAGTGAACACGTGACGAGAAGTAGGAGGTGGATTGGTGTCAACGTGTCCAGAGGTGCCTTCTATCTCACCCTGGCGACAGTCCTTCTGCTGATGTCCTTGTTAGCCACACTTGAAACATCCACCAGTACTTCGGCGACAAACACCCGAATGTCTGTGCGGACAAGTAGGACAGATAGAATGCATGAATCTCCCAGTAGGCCTCCCAACTAGATGAGAGCCTGTGATCAGATTTCATGCATGAGGCCTGATCGTGGAACATAAACATGATTACATTACAAAGGTTTGAGCATTACCTGGTGTTGCAAGATGGTTCAACTGCGAACCTCTGCAGTCCTGGTCCCTATCGTAACCATTGTTCCTGAATATAAGAGCTGGTGTGTCATAATATTGAAATATACGCAGCTTAATAATGTTGAATGTAGAGGTAAGGACCTGCTCTCGTTAACATCATTACGGTAGTTGTAACTACCTTCACACCTTTCTGGAGCAGAATGATCATTGGACGGACCGTTTACCTCGGATGACTGTTGCTGAGCGGCCGGAGGATTCCGGGCCTCAGTCTTCTGTCTGAAATGAGGAATTTGAACAGAGAATGATGTAAAATGACATATGAAAAGCTTCACCGGTTTACAAATGGTGATTTAAGATACCTCTTAGCTGGGTTGTCCTCACCAAACTCCTCTTGTTTCTGAAGTATCTCATACTTCCGAGTTACATCGGCCACTTCTGCCATCGTGTTGAAGGTGGAATCTGTCATCTTATTGGGGACCGATGTACGAAGATCCCATCGGAAGTGATGTGCTTGCTCTTCAGCAGTATGTGTTGTTGTGCCAATAGAGTCGGCCAGCCTAAGGAAACGTTGCATGAACTCGCTTCTACTCTCCCCAACTCCTTGCCTATTTCCGTAGTACTCCCTCAACAGCTCATACCTCTCAGTATTGGGAAGGGATAGTGGTGGTGGAGGATTGTGGTTGTTGTTGCTACCATGAGCCTGAAATTCCGCATGAACTTCGCCTCTGATTTCATTGCGAAATTGGGGAAGGAGGGCTTGCAAAGCTGCATTGACAGATGCTGCCAAATCTGGAGTATTGTGTGAGTTCACCATCTGACAGTTTATAACAACAAAATGGAACATAAATCATAAATCTGAAATGAGATAACATAAGAATGCATGAACAATGTATAAATCAAAGAAGCAGTTTATAATGCATGAAACAATGTAAAAATGCATGATGCAGTTTATAAAACTTTTATATGAACGGGAGTGAATACCTATGGTCAGTTCACTGAAAACAAAAGACATGGCGCGGGGACGCTAATGGGTCGGTCCCAAAGTTAAAAGTTTCGATAAAAGCACATGCGACTAAATAGGGCCAGTCCTGTACCAACCATTATTTAGTCATAAACCTGCTACAATGATATGAACGCATGAAATAAAAATGAAAATGAATGAATGCATGAAAACCAACTGTTAGTTCTAGGAAGACACTGGTGACTACCCTTAAGTCACAGATCATGTTTTATAGAGCTAAAGGTCGAATCCTTGGCTCTGATACCATAATTGTAACACCCCATTTAATAGGACAGAATGCTATAGTAAATTATGGTGTGTCATCAAAGCATGCAAGGTAAATGTCTAAATACTCATGACCATAAATAGAAATACCAGAATCAAACATCGGTAGTCTAGTAACTCACACAAAAGCAATATAAGTACCGTAAATGGAAAGGACTAAAAAATGTCCAAAAGAAGTGAAGTATGATAAAGTAGGAATAAATGCATAAGGCAAAAGAGGCCGGATAGCTTCCAATCCGAATGCACATACTCTGGACTTCCTACTTGCGTCCTTGGGAACCTGCCGTTTGGGAACATGGAAAAATAGACGGTTGAGCATAACGCTTAGTGCACGGATATACAATAAAGCATGGAAGACATAGAATATGAAAGCATATAAAGATTATAAAGCATGAATGGCAGCGGAAATGAATAAGTCCTGGAAAACCTAGTTGTTTGTCATGTTAACTGGTTTTAAATTCTAAAAAGATAGCTTATGTTACTTATAAAAATCTGTATTAGTTAATGTACCATAATAGCTAATATAGGTCATGAGGTCAACAACGTGCATGAATACTTGGAGGGGTGACCTCGTCATGCAAATTAGAGGGGATGCCTCTAATTAACTGGTAAGTGGGTAGGAGGGATCAGCTCTTTGTGAAGGATGCAAGGCACACACCACATTCACCATGAAATCCTGACTGAAACATGTAACTAGGATGCACCCATACACCCCACATGATAATATAATAATATAATGGCCAAATAACTGAAAAGGGACGCTACGAGCTATCACTCCGCCGTGGTGAAGTCATAACACTAGTGCCTCTAGTGTTATGGTTATGGTATCTCCATAACTAGGTGAAACTGGTCATACATGTATATGGCTAAGGTAACTAATAAACATAAGCATTTAATATGTGACTACTAGGGAAAAAAGTTGGCTGCATACGGGAAATCCTAATGAAGGAAGAGACTGTCCTTACTGAAGGACGGGAAATCCGTACCTTATGTCCAGTAGAAGCTAACAGAAACGATGAAGACTAATCCGCCTCGACGGATAACACTACATAAAAAATATGGACGTGTATGAGTTGTCTGAATTACATGTGTTTTACTGGTTCCGTGTATTATTAGCTTGTTATATGTATTCTGTCATGTCTTACTGTTTACTGTGTTAACTATAGTTATTACGATGTTCTGTTGAGTAATATTCATGTATTAGTGTATTATAATACTTGTATTGTAATACTAAGTAACTTTCTAAAAAAATAGCAGTTTTCCATAAATAGTATGTTCCTAAAAATAGAAAGTTTCCATAAATAGTAAGTTTCCATAATTAGAAATAAGTTGGATTATAAATAATAATTAAAGTTTAATTAGCACAATACAAGTCTTGGCTATAGCTTATTAATTAAATAACTGGTTAATTAATTAAACTATATGCTATATGATTTTAATTAAAATACATGTTTTAATTAAACAACTAAGTAAAAATACCTTAGGTTATACATGAATTAATTTAATAAATTAATTAACCTAAAGTTTAATATAACATGTCTTATAAAAATAGTTTTCATGAAAAACCCGAATCCCGGGCCCGTGTTTTTAGTAAGCCGAACCAAGTAAGCCATACAAAAGTCCCACCAAGACCTTGGAGGGGTCTCGGTTGACACTAAATAAATCAACCAAACATGTATCCATACCTCGACCTAATGTCGGGGTCCCTTTGGTCTCGGGTCCGAACAACAAAAACCAACCGAGCCCTTTAGGGGGTCTCGGTGGTGCCTCAGTGCACACAAACCGAACAAACAACCACACCCTAACCCTTGGTCGGGGTTGCCTTGCTGCGCCGAGCCAAAACACACCAAGCCGAGCCCCTTGGGGGTCGCGGTGGTGGTGAAGAAAAGCAAGCCGAGCCTCATATGGGGTCTCGGTGTCTCGGCCGAACCACACCCACACCAAACCAAACCCGAAAACATGATTTAATGAATATGTTACATGTTTTATTTGTGTTCTTGATGACTAATTAAATTATTAACATGAAATCAAAAGAATTAAAAAGAAAAGAAAAAGGGTTTGATTATACCGAATGCGTGAAAAGAAAAAGAGAGTGATCACGAACAAAAAACCAATAGCAAAAATCGTCCGAATCGTCCTTGTTGTTGTTATATGGCCGGCGGCAATGGTGAGACAAGGAGGCAGGGAAAACTTTTCTGAAAACCTAAAAATAATGAAAAAGGATTTCTCCTAATGTTTTATTAAAAGTGTGTTATAGGCCATAATATGTGTGAAAACACTTATCCTTTTACCACTTATTTCCAATAATAACAAGACCAAAACGTGTATTTTATGTCGTAAAAGTCGGAATTATGCGTGGTTTGTGTTTTTATTGTGCTTTAGGACCAAAAGATGCAAAAGGAAGAAAACATGGGCTATCACGGGCTTTTATCGAAGAAAAAGACTAAAGACGAAGTCGAAAGATCGAGAATGCAAAAAGAACGGAAGTCCAAGGCCTATTCTGAAGATTTATCGAAGAAAAAGTCTAAAGACGGAAGTTTATGTTGGGAATAAATTAAGGCCAGATCACTTGAGCGCTGACAAGAGTAAAACAAGCGTTGACAAGAACAAAACAAGCGCTGACAGCTCAAGCGTTGACAAGATAAAGTCAAGCGTTGACACATTGAAGACAAGCACTGATGGAAAGATTTACTCTACGCGTTTATTGTATTATAGATTACTTCTAGTAAAGATAGGAACAACAATGTATTTTCTATATTTATCTTTACCTAGAATAGCTGATACGTAGATTATTGTACAAGGCTTCTTATGTCTATAAAAGAAGACCTTTAGGATAATGTTTCATATAAGTTTTCATTCGTAAACTACTTTCATTGTAAGCAAGTTTGATATCATTAATCAAAGTGAAAGTTTGTTTATATCATTGTGTGTTCTTGTTTAAGTGTTAAATTCCGCATAACACTTAGATTATCATAAGCATATACAAAGGTTTCTCTAAGTGTATTACTTGATCTAATCTCGTATACATAAAGCTAAATCGATCTAAGTTTGGGATCAACAAGTGGTATCAGAGCTTGTTGAGGAACTTTTGATCTTAAAGAACACAAGAACCCTAAAAATCACCAAAACCCTAATTTTCTCAAAAACCCTAACAACATCATGTCTGAAGCAATAACCTCCTCCTCCTCATCTTTACCAAACATCAAGATTGCCATGCTTGATGCAACCAACTTTGATTTGTGGAAATTCAACTTTGAGCAATATCTGGGGATCTATGACTACACACTCTGGGAAGTTATTGAATATGGAAACACATTCGATAAAGCCCAAAAGATTGCTAATGTTATTGCTCAAAGATCAGCTGTGGCTGGATGTTCTGAAGAGGATAAGAAAGAAAAACCTGGAGATGGTAGAGCTGTGGCTGCTGAAGACATAGCAAAGAAAAGGGTCGACATGAGAGCCCTAAATATTATGGAAGTCTCTTTGGGACAAGAGAACCAGCATAAATATAGAGGCTATGAATCTGCTAAAAATCTTTGGGAAGCTCTTGAAGTTACATATGGTGGCAATGCAGACACTAAGGAAGAGAAGAAAAAGCAACTCATGCATGATTATGTTGTCTTCAATGCTCAACCCAATGAGAAATTGAGTAGTGTGAGAAGCAGATTGCTTGACATTACAAGCAAGTTGTCCTTCATGGGGACACAACTTGGTGATGTCGACATCAATGCTACCTTTCTTAAAAGTCTTGGTGAGGCATGGAAGATTGAGGCAAGATCAATTCTTGCCAATAATACCTACAAAAGTTCCCCGTTTGATGACATCTACAACAAACTAAGGCTGTTGGAAGATGAAACTCTTTTAGAGCATGGAAGCAAGTCTACCACCAGTAACATGGCCTTCTTCTCTCATAGTGAAGGTCAATTCAATCAGAAGGACTCTTACATGCATCCAGTTACTGGATCATCATATGTCAGCGCTGGAACAAGTCTTGTCAACGTCTCCTATCAGACGCTGACACATTCAAGAGTGACTCCCCAAGAGTTAAACCTGCTGGTTTAGATTTGGATACTGTATGTGCTTATATTGTTTCTTTGCCCAATGGTTCAGTGATTACATATGAGGACCTTGAGCAGATAAGTGATGAGCACTTGGAAGAGATGGACATTAAGTGGAACATGGCTCTTGCTAGTATAAGAGAAAATAGGTGGAACAGAAGGTTTAAGAAGAAGATGACCTTCAATGCAAAATACACAGCTGGATTTGATAAATCCAAAGTTGAATGCTACAACTGTCATCGTATGGGGCACTTCATGAGGGAATGCAGATCTCCTAGAAGATCTGATGCTGGTAAACCCTCAAGTCAAGTTGTCAAAGCTCAGGATTCCAAAGCCATGGTTGCAGTTCAAGGAATTGATGGTATGGGATGGGATTGGAGCTTTCTGGCTAAGAATGTTGAAGAGGATAAAGCTTTGGTTGCTGAGGTTGAAGAAGAAGAGCATGTTGAATATGCTCTCATGGCACACTCCTCCTCTTCATCTGATAATGAGGTATACAATGATGCTTTTTGTAGTAAAGGTTGTAGGTTAAACATTGAGAAACTTAACAAAAAAGTGTTAAGATTAATGAGTGATGTGAGTACTGAAAAGTGCAAACTGTCTAATTACCAAGTAGCTCTCACTCAAACTGAGAAAACCGTTTCTGAATACAAGAAAATGGAATTTGACTTAAAAGATAAAATAAATATCTTAAAACATGAGTTAGAAGCTAGTATGGATATTAGAAACATCAGGGAAAGAGTTAATGGTGAGTTACAGGCTAAATTAGATGAGGCCATTAAGAATAAAGACAATGTTGGCCTTAAAATTCAAAGATTTGATAGAGCCACTCAAACCCTAGGAGACTGTGTGGGTAAACAAAGGGATCCTAAGGACATGACTGGGATTGGGATGAATGATTACTCTTTGGTTCCACTACCAGCTGGTGACTTCTATGGTGTCCAGCAAAAGGACCTATCTTGGACTGGTTTGCCAGAATTCCAAGAGGATGAATTCATTCCTCCACCAAGAGTTGTCACTCCAGTTGAAGAGTACCAACAAAAGTTGACTGACCAGAATGAATGGAAGAAAGCTAACCATACTTTATTTGTTAAGGGTGGCTTGCTATGTGAAAGTCCCAATGAGTCAACTCCCATTAAGGTTACAAACCCAGTCACTGGTAAAGTTGTTGACCTAGGCTCAAACACTGATAGAAAACCTAGCATTAAATATGCAGAGATGTATAGGAATACTAGGTCACCCAAGAGCCAAGTTAGCAATAATGGAACAGGCTTCTTCTCTTCTAGACCTAAGGTTGTGTCTAGAAAAGCTTGTTACACTTGTGGTAGCTTTTCACACTTGGCATACAAGTGTGTCAACGCTCCCAAAGCCAGCGCTGACAGGAACAATTTCAGCGCTGACAGGAACAAAGTCAACGTTGTTAGGAAGTCAAACGTTGTCAGACCCAAAGCTTGTGTGCAGCGAAGTCCACAAGTGATTAAACCTGCCCCATTCTTTACTAGAGGGTCTAACACTCATGGACAAAGACCATTTCAAAAGACAAACACCTGGTCAAATAGGCAATGGGTTTCTGTAGCAAACCCTAGGCTCAACGCTGACAGTGGTAATTTCAGTGTTGACAAGACCAATTCCAACGCTGACAGAAACGTGACCAGACCTAAATATTTGCAACCACAAGGTAAGAGGTCTAAAGCTTCTTCAAGCTTAACATGGAGACCCAAGAAAGATCAAAACCCTAATGATAATGGGATTTCAATGACTTGCAACAGATTTAATTACATTTCAAAGGTCATTACAAAACCTATTGGGGTTAACTGGGTATTTCATCCTAAGAAGGATGAGAATGGGGTTGTTGTGAGAACTAAGTCTGTTCTTATTGAACAACCAGATGAATCCAAGTCTTTTAAGACTTGGGTTACCAAAGAAAACTAATTTGTTTTCTTTATGTGCAGGGCATTCAAAGACAGGTCAATAATTATGGATATTGGGATAGTGGATGCTCAAGGCACATGACAGGGAAGGAAGACTATTTAACGAACTTCACTCCCATTAAAGATGGTGATAAGGTTTACTTTGGAGGCGGATATGGTACTATCACAGGCAAAGGAACCCTTCTCACCAAGAATTTGCTTTTTGAGAACGTCTTTCTGGTAAAAGAACTTGATTACAACCTTTTTAGTGTATCACAAGTTTGTGATAACAAAAATAAAGTTCTGTTTACTGATACTGAGTGTTTGGTGTTAAGCAAGGATTTTAAGATCCCTGATGAGAAATATATTGAGTATAGAACACCTAGGCATAAGGACATATATAATGTGAATTTAAATGAGATTATAATGAATAATAATGTGTCTTGTTTTTATGCTAAAGCTTCAGTAGATGAGAGTAATTTGTGGCGCAGGAGACTAGGGCACATAAATTTTAAAAATATAAATAGGCTTGTGAGACTTGGTTTGGTTGATGGTTTGCCTGAGAAGGCCTTCCACAATGACCACTCTTGTGTTGCATGTCTTAAAGGCAAGCAACACAAGGTCTCATTCAAGTCCAAACAGGTGCATACTAGTTCTAGACCTCTTCATATGCTACACATGGACCTCTTTGGTCCAACCAACATAGAAAGTTTGAATGGTAAGTCATATTGCTTTGTTATCACAAATGACTTCTCTAGGTTTACTTGGACATTCTTTCTAGCTATGAAGAGTGACACAGCTGATATTCTAATTGATTTTATCACTCAGATTGAAAAGAGGTATGACAATGAGGTTAAAATGCTTAGGAGTGATAATGATGGTGAATTTAGGAATAAGAAGCTAGATGATTTCTGTGCCAGGAAAGGAATTACTAGGCAATTTAGTATTGCTAGAACCCCACAACAAAATGGGGTCGCTGAGAGGAAAAATAGAACCCTAATTGAAGCAGCCAGAACAATGTTGGCTGATGCTCATTTTCTTATAGCCTTTTGGGCTGAGGCTGTTAATACAGCTTGTTATGTTCAAAATAGAGCATTGGTTAACAAAATTCAGAATAAAACACCTTATGAGTTGCTTTAGGGAAGAAAACCTAATATTGGTTTTCTCAGACCTTTTGGTTGTCATGTAGTAGTTTTGGACACTAGTGATGCCTTAGGTAAAATTAGTGCAAAAGGCGATGAAGGCTACTTCATGGGGTATTCAGTGCAGAGCAAGGGATATAGGGTTTATCTTAAAGAGGAAAAACGTATACTTGAAAGAGTACATGTTAGGTTTTTAGAGAATAAACCTAGTGATCCTGAAAGTGGTCCTAATTGGTTGTTTGACTTGGAACCCTTATCTAGAACTTTAAACTATATACCTGTCACTAATCCAGACATTGTGAAGGTAGCTTCAAATGTTGTGGAGGAACAAGTTGTTTATGTTTCAGGTACACAGGTTCATGAAAAGGTTAGATCACAAGCAGAAAAGGCATCTCCTATACAAGAATATGTCACAATTCCCATTTGGACAGATGCTTTTGCTGCTACTGCTGCTGCTGGTAAAGATAATGGTGGTTTCCAAGTACCACCGGATACAAACATGCATGGTCCTTCAAGCGCTGACAAAGGCAAATCTAGCGCTGACAAGACCAATTCAGACGTTGATGTTTCAGACGTTGACAACCACAGTTCAAGCGTTGTTAGCCCAAGCGCTGACAATCAAGATTCAGGCGTTGACAACACCTTTGCATATCTTTTCTCTTCCACTTTTGAACAAGGTGAACCTTCCAATTCATATGAAGAAGGTCATCCTTATGTTGATATAAGAGAGTCTGATGAAGAAGATATTGGCAACATGGAGAATGAAGTTGAAGATACCAGACTTTTTGATGGAGGAGTAATTACTTCAGTCATGAAGAATCATCCTCCTTCTCAAATCATTGGTAATGTTAATACTCTAGTTCAGACTAGAAGATCTCATCAAGGTCTTGGTGGGTTTATTGCCAATATTCACAAGAAGGTTGATACCCCTCTTGTGCAAGCATGTTTGTTTGCCTGTTTTCTGTCACAACAGGAACCCAAGAAAATATTTGATGCTCTCAAAGAACCAAGTTGGGTGGAAGCAATGCAGGATGAGCTTCACCAGTTTGCAATTCAGGATGTTTGGGAGCTGGTTGATTGTCCCAGATATGTCAAACCTATAGGGACAAGATGGGTTCTAAGGAACAAAAGAGATGAAAGAGGCATTGTGGTCAGAAACAAGGCAAGGTTAGTGGCTCAGGGATATACACCAGAGGAGGGGATAGACTATGAGGAGGTCTTTGCACCAGTTGCAAGGATTGAAGCTATACGGATCTTTCTAGCCTATGTAATAAGTGTGAAAACACTTATCCTTTTGCCACTAAAATCAAGGAAAAACAAGACCTAATCATGTGTTTTATATCGTTAAAGTCGGAATTACGCGTGGTTTTGTGTTTTTGTGTTAAAATAGGTACAAATAATCAAAAGAAGAGAAAACACGGGATTTTACGGTCAAAAGTTGAAGAAAAGTCCAAGAAAAGACAAAGACAAAGTCAAAAGACCAAAATGTGCCCAAGTTCACGAAAACCGGCAAAGTCGACACGATTTTGAAGAAACAATCAAAGAAAGCCTAAATCGAGCTCGCCTTAGTGGATATAATTATTTATGAAGATTTCGGACCAAGTGGGCCCCACAATTGGGTATTGGGCTTAAAAGCCCAATAACCATTTTTTTTATATCATTTAAAACGGATGGGAATTTTAATATGGCCCAAAAGCCCAAGTCATGTTACACGTTTGAAAAATTAATAATGGGCCACAAGCCCACTTTCACAAAATCATAAGAAAAGAAAAGATACGGATGGGATAAATCTGTTTTCACCATTTTCTTTGTTTGACCGGTCAAAACAGACAAACGAAACTCCATTCACTTCCCACGTGTATTCCCCTCATCACACATTTTATTTAATAAATCCATTTACCCCATCCCCACATATTCGATATTAACAAGAAAGTTTTTTCCCCACTCTCTCTCTCCCAAACGAATTCACAGCCATTCCCATTTGTTTTTTTTACACAAAACCTAGTTACCCTAAATCAAAAAAATTAACCATAAATATTTGGGGCTTTTGTTATAAGTGTGTAATTCACACACTTGGGGATTAAATCCCCAAGTTTTTCGCAAGATCCAACATCTGTGGTCCTCTACTCCAATCCGACGTGGATTAATCCTTTATTTTGATTGGATGATACAAATCACTCCTCAAATCCTCCAATCACATTATCCCATGTTGGCAATCCGTGTCTCAATGGTTAATTTCAACCCTTGATTTGAAGATAAGAGAGAGAAGAGAAGATTGAAGGGCTAGGATGATTTGCTTAAAGATGAAGCTAAGAAGAAGGCATTTGGGGTTGCCTATAAAACCCCTCACATCTTGTAATCATGGAAGCTTTTTCTTTAATTTTCAGTTTTTTTAATTAATTAGGAGTAGGGTTAAAATTAAATTTAATTTTCAGAAAATTAGATTAGGTTCTTGTATTCTTAATTTTCAGTAATGTAATGATTTATTTGAATTAATGAAAAGTATTTTTTTAATTAATTTGGTTCTCATTTAAATTTCTGTCAATTTAATTCATCTTTAAATCTTGTTAATGCTACTGTTCGTGATATTGTTATTATAAAAAAAAATAATAAAAAAATAATAATAAAAACAAAAATAAAATAAAAGGTTACTGTTCGAGAATTGGTTTGATTCGAGTGTTGATAAAATAGTTCTGTTGATGATATTTGGAATCGAAGGTGGTGTTTGAATTGTTCCAAATCGATCTTAAGGTGGCTCAGCGCCAATCCTTCGGCTCAAAGGTTTTCGACAGAAGGTGTTCTTCTTTTCTTTATTGTTATTGCTTATACTTATGTTTAGATTTGTTGAATATTCATTGTTTAAGTTTATGTTGCTGTGTTGATTTTTTTTTTGATAAGTCTAGGTTGTTAGATCTTCTCTTTTATTTCCTTATAGAATCTGTTTGGGTTTTAGCTGCGTTTTATCTGTTTGGTTTTGGGAATTAGCTGTTGAATCTGCTAGTTGTATCGATTATTTACTGCTTGTTTTGATTCATTTTTTAACAGGTATTTAGGATTGCTTATTTAGGTAATTGGTTTTGCTTATTTATTTTGCTTATGTTTTCTATTAGTCTGCTTGAGTATTTTGGTTGTTTAGTCTGCTTTTGATATTTGTAGTTTTAGAAGTAGGTTGTTTAGATTTGCTTATTAGTTATCTGCTTATAAATAGCTTATTTATTCTACCTTTTTGCTTATTTGGATTCTCAACTTATTAAGTTTTAGCTTATATGCGTTTGTCTGCTTATTTGATGTCATGATTTCAGATATGCTTATTAGGACTGTAGTGCTTATTAGTATTTTTTTGTATCAGCTTATTTGGATGTTGGCTTATTTGTTTTTTTACTGCTTATTATTTAGTTTATATTGCTTATTTGGTTTTTTTTGGAGTATTGCTGTACTGCTTTTAAATTTCACTCATTTAGTCTGAAATTCTTAAAACTCCAACGAAAATAATATTAGCTAAATAAACCAAAAAAATTGCGTCTGTCCTGGGACTCGAACCCAGGACCTCTTGTTCAACTGTCCAACACGCCAACCAGTTACTCTAGGACTCTATTTGTGTTTACTTTCCCATTAGTTAATTAATATAGTTTCTAATTTTGCTATCAGTTTTTAATTTAGTTTAAATACAATTTCTTTTAGTTTAAGATTAATTAGAAAGTTTTATATTACTTTTCTTTTAATCAGTTTTTATAAAAATATAAAAAAATAAAAAAATATTTTATTTAAAATTGTTTCAAAATTTAGCTTAAATTTTTATTAGTTTTAAAATTAGTTTTATTAAGTTTTCATTTAAAAGTTTTTAAAAGTTTCGGTTTATTTTATAAAATTAGTTTTAATAGTGTTCAAGTTTTAAAAAATAGTTTTATTAAAATTAGTTTAAAATAGTTAATTTTTAAATTAGATTAGTTTTATTGTTTTATTAGATTTTAATATTAAAATAGATAAAACTCCAAAAATATTATTTACCAAAAACAAGTTAAGTCGAAACGTTAAATTGGAAATCAATTCGAGTGAATCGAGGAAAAACGAACTTAATTGTTAATTAATTGGACTAAAAATCCTAGTTTCAATTGGCGCCGCTGCCGCTTCGCTCGTACGATTGACGATTTTTCGTGAAGACGTTTGGATTTTGGGATCCGTTCGATTTTGAACGTTACGTTTCTTGCAACAAAATTAAAAATACAAAAAAAATCAAAAACTTAAAAATATGATGAGATGGCATTTATACATGATCTCATCGTTCTTTTCGGGCTTTAAATGCACTAAAATGTCATAAAATACCATATATATGCTTGTGTTTGTTTACTTGTGTATTTTAGGTATGGATATCGTGAAAAAGACAAAAGATCACAAGATACAAGGAAAAACGAACACGAGAAACGAAGCCGTGCAATGAACCGGGCCCTAATCATGGAATTTTCATCAAATACCCTTGAAGACTTGAAGACAAAACAAGATTGATCATCATTTATTGAAGAAATGACACTTAAAACCTTTGTATATTGATAACTACAAGTTTGGTCCCTTAAGTTTGTCAAATTTGCAAAAAGGTCCTTCAACTTTGAAGAAATGGCAAAATTAGTCCCTCAACAATTCTAATTTGTCAATAATGGTCCCTCATGAAGTGAAAGACACATTGAAGACCTTTGAAGATCATCATTGTCCAAGTTCAGCCCTTGAAATATTCAAAAATGTCAAAAAGTACCATTGATAAGCCTTTATGGAAAGTTTGAGCCAAAAGTGACAAGTCATGGAAGTTATTTGTGAAGGAAAGTCGAATTTAGGGCTGAAAAACATGATATGCATAAAAACCCAAAACACAAGGACCATAGTTGCCAAAAAGGAAAGATTTAAAAGAAAAAGGGCGCCTAACACATGTAACTCCCCTATTTTCGGATCAAATGGTAACTGTTCATCATTTTTACTTCCCCAGAATTTACCTTCATTTTTCCTTGGGTAAAACTCAATTAAACTCTCACACACTTAATTCACACACTCACAAACCTTTCCCACTCCTAAAAACCTGCATCCCACTCATGTGCACCAAACCCCCAATTCCCCAATCCACCAATCACATCATTCCTTTGTCCCCAAGTTATGTGACGTGGCAAAATGGACGTCCAAGATGCTATGCTTGCTCACAAAGCAAAATTTAAAGGCCAAGATCAAATGAGAGGACAAAATGCACTCAAAACCATTCAAGGGCACATTTGGGATTTTCTTATGTATTAGGGTTTTATGTTTTTATGCTTCTAGGATGTTCTATAGGCTCTATAAAAGGAGACCCAAGCTGTGGTGATCCCTTTGTTCCAGTTTTTAAGCTTGCACATGTAATACCTTTTTAAAGAAATAAAAAGTTTGGTTTTTGAAATATTCAAGTGTAATTCCTTTTTTATTGTTTTTAAAAGTTGAGTGTTGTGTTAAGCTTAATTCTGAGTTCCACACTTTTATTTGGTTAAGCAACTTTGATTTTCGAAGTTGTTTAAGGTTTTGAGATTTTGAGAGATTTTGGTAAAATCTTCTCAAAAGGTTTTTGTTGTTAGGAGTTCATGTTTGTTGGTGATTTAAGTGTTATAGAAACATTTTAAGAAGATTAAAAAGGTTTTGGAAGAGTTATAAAAAAAAAAAGAGAATAAAAACAAAATATTGATATATCTTGTTTTATCCATTTTGTTTGTTTGATTTGTCATAAACAGGTTGAAGGCTTGTTGATTTGGTTCAGCTCCAACCCGGGTTGGATTGGAGGAGGGTTATACACCCTCTAGGGCTTTGGATGTAAAGCCCTAAGGTACAAACCTTGTTCCTTGTTTAAAGTTCATAAAAGTGCTAGTTTATATGATCTTAAGTGATTTGGTGATTAAGTGTGTTTATATTGCATGATTTATGTTCTAGTGTGTATGTTTACATGTTAGATGCACTTGGAATCAATTTGGTAGCTTTTGTAAGCATTTTGGTTTGATAATTTTGGTTTTAAGAAATTTAAGTGGTGTTTGGCAATACGTTTTAGCAGGACATAATTTTGATTAGTGATAATTAAAAGGTGTTAGATTGCTTGTTTAGGGTTGATTAAGGTTATTAGTAAGTAGTTAATTAGTTTGGAACAAGATTTGAACAAGTTTGTTAGGTTTTTAAGGAAAGAGTAAGTTAAAAATCTGCATCTTCACTTATTTGCCAGTTTTCTTGCTTTTGTTTTGTGGATTTTGAGTGCTATATGCTTTGATTCTTGTTGTTATTTGTGTGTTATTGACTCCTTGTGCTTCATTGAGCACAAGGGTGCCCAATTGTTCCAACATAATCACCAAACAAAGCATCAAGCCAAGACCTCTTGGCATCACAAGTGCAAAAGTGTGCACTTGTTTGGTTCATCAGAAAACAACCAGGCACGTTTTGCATAGTATTGCGCCGCAAGACCTAAGCGTTGCGGCGCAACTGAAGGAGCTGCAGATTTTGGTATTCCCGTTTCACTAGTTGCGGCGCAAGAAAAAACGTTGCGGCGCAACTGGAGGAGTTACTGACCAAAGGTGCTATCGTTTCACTAGTTGCGGCGCAAGACACAAGCGTTGCGGCGCAACTGAGTGATAAAAAGGGGGGGTTTTAGGATTCGAACCCTGGTCACCACGTTCACACCACACCACACTCACCACTGCGCCCTAGGGTCTTTGACTACTAGGGTGTGGTTTTGTTTTACACTTAACCACGTTTTCATTTCCTTGCTTTTTAATAAGCCGTAGGTTTGCAAGCTTGTTTGAGCTTATTCTTTAAGCTTATTTGGGTTTTCTCATTTTTCCTAGGTCCTTCATAGGCTTAGGTATTTTTCTAGGTAAGTTTCAAATTTTTCCATTTATTAAATTAATTATTAGGATTTAATTAATAGCCGTTTTTTATTAAATCATTAAAAAATACCAAAAATAGTTTTTATTTCTAGGAAAAATAGTTTTTAGTTTTTAAAATATATTTTTGAGGTTTACATATAATTTTGGTTTCAAAAACATTTATTTTTAATTTTATAATATTTTAAGGTTTTTTATAAACTTTAAAGATTTTTATAAAATTATTAAAAAAGGTTTAGGAGCTATAATTTGTGTTTTTCTCTTAGTTATAATATTTAGGATTTTTATAGATTTTTTATTTTAAATTTTAGAAACTTTTATTTTTTAGTAATATTTTAATATTATTTTAATATTAAATTTTCAAAATTTTCTTTTTCTTTATTTTTCATTTTTCTTAAATTCCTTAGCATTAATTAGGACCATTTCCATTTTTAGATTATTTTTATAACTTTTAGATTTATTTTTATAATTATTTTTATCTTACGTTTTCGTTGTAGTTTAATTTTCACGTATCCGTCTTTTCTTCTTCTCACCCCCATTCTTCTCAATATTAATCTCAAAGAAATACAAGTTAATTCACAACACCTATACCTCCTCGAGAACGAACTCACTTTTAGGGTCATTCACACACGGTTTTCCTAAATCGTCGTGCACGCTTACCCTATTTACGTTCTTTTTCCTAAAAGACGTATTTCTACAACTATCAAATGGCGCCGCTGCCGGGGAGGTGTGTCGTGATTTAATTTGGAAAATTTTGTTTTTGATATTATCCATAATAGTATTTGTGTTAAGTGGAACTCCCTTAACACGTATTATCGGTTTTCTCGGTTTTTCTTTGTGAATATTATTAATATATTGTATTAAGTATCACAACCAAAATACAATATCTCCAAAAGTGTGAAAACACAACCTTGATTCGGGATTTCATCACTCGATCATTGTATTCGAATCTCAAACAAAAAGAAAAGGCAAAAATAGATAAATACTTTCGAGAAGCTCGATTTTGAAAGATACGAACTATAAGGTGGGTATAAGGCGGGTATTATAAAATATACCCTAAGGAAAAAGGCTCTTAAGTGCTTCGCGCCGCCTCGTTTCCCCGCTTGCTTGTGAGTATTTTGAGATTGAAGGCTAATCGAGGGTTTTGCCGCCCAAAGTATTATTACGTATACTATATTTGCTTGGTTTTCTTTGTGATTAAACCCTCGTGAACAATTTGGTTTTCACCAAAGTTCTAAAGTCATTCGAAGGCGTTCACTCCACGTGATCGTTTTCATTCCTTTGAGGCTTCTTTAATCAAGAGTTTGATTCGAGGAGAGATTTTGTAGATTGTTGTCTACGTAATACACCAAAATCCAAAAAAATTAAATATCATCAAAAACACAAAAAATTAAAAATCCACAAAACAACCAAAAAGAATCTTCTTTGCTCACCTCCCATTCTTCGTGAAGTTTATGATCACTCGTAACCAAGCTAAACGAGCTCGTAAACGTCTTCAAAAGCAAGCAAATCAAGGATCGTTGATTGTTGAAGAACCTCCGATTGTTGAACCTATTATAGAACAAGAAGTCGTAATGGCTAATCGTACTATGATGGAGTTGCTACAAGCACCCACCGAGGGTTTTGGAGAGGCCATTGTTATTCCCGCCATCCTTGCGGAGAATTTCGAGATTAAGACGGGTTTAATGTCTATGCTACAAGCAAACAAATTTCGAGGTCACGAGAAAGACAACCCGCATTACCACATTAGGAATTTCAACCGTCTCACCGCCACTAGCAAATTCAAAGATGTTCCGCATGACGCCATTAAGATGATGTTGTTTCCATACTCGTTGGATGGACCCGCAAAAATTTGGCTCGAGAAAGAACCGCCAAATTCGATTTTGACATGGGCCGATCTCGTTTCTAAGTTTGTGAACAAGTTTTTTCCACCATCGAAAACAACACATTTGAAGAATGAGATTTCACGATTTGTGCAACGTAACAATGAAAGTTTTTCTATGGCATGGGAACGATTTAAGGAGATGTTACATGAATGTCCTCATCATGATTTTTCGGAATTGCATCAAATCGATACCTTTTATAATGGGCTTAATGATCATGAACGAGATTATTTGAATGCCGCCGCGGGTGGTAATTTTTTGTGCAAGACGACAAATGAGGCTTTACAAATCATTGAAAATCGATCTAAGGTTTATAGCCCTCGTAACACACCGAGTGTTGCCAATATGGGTTCGTCATCTTCGTCACAATCGTCTCGTGGTATTAATGCCTTACATGATGAAGCTAATGAGGAGAATCGGTTTTTTGATAGATTTGCTAATCTAATGTCCCATTGGAAGGCTCAAGAAGCTTCCAATTCCGCTTCGGTTAAAGCGGTTGCTAAGAGTTGTTTATCGTGTGGAGGAGCTCATGATTTATCCGAGTGCATTACCGCGGATGGTAACACTTCGAGTGCTTATATAGCAACGGGAACTTACAACCAAAACGGCCAAGGTTCCCGCCAAAATCAAGCTCCACCAAATCAAAATGCTAACAATTATCGAAACAACAACCAAGGTAATTACCAAGGCAACACACGCAATTACAACAAAGGGAATTATCAAAGTGGGAATGGACAAATCTCTAATCAAAACCAAAACCGTGATTTTCAAAACACCACACAAGGTTTTCAAAATGCTCACACGAAAAATTTGCAAGGAGAATTTTTAGATTATGCAAAAGCAAATGATGCTAAATTTGATAACATGCAACGTGAGATGATTAGCTTAAGATCCGAGTTGAAAAACGAGCTTAAAAATGAACTTGCTAATGAACTTAAAACTCATGCAAATAAAATGGAAGGAAATGTCCAACGTCTTCAACAAAACCAACAAAAGATGGAATTAGGACAACATGAGATTAAGCAAGAGTTATTGAAAGCGGATGCTAGGCAATCAAAATTTGAGGACCGAATGGCTAAGATGTTCGAAGCAATCATGTGTAAGCCCTCTTCTTCGGGTGGTCTTCCTAGTGATACCATTAACAACCCGAGGGGAGAAATGAAGGTTATTACTACACGAAGTGGTAAAACTTTCAAGGAACCAATCTCTCGTCCAAGTACTTCTACGGAGAAGGAAATCGAGAAAGAACCCGAGGTGATGGTCGAAAAGGAGCACATTACAATCCCACGAAGTACCGCTCAAACCACACCTACGGTTACACCAATACCAATTATGGAACCCGAGATTCCAAGGCCGTTGCCTAATGACCTACCCACACCACCTTTACCTTACCCTTCGAGACGTAACAAAGAGAAAGCACAAGAAAGGAACAATTATCAATTTGAGCTATTTATGAAAATGTTTCGTGATTTGCATTTTAACATAAGTTTTGCCGATGCTTTAATCATGATGCCTCGATTCGCCGCAAACTTCAAAAGTATGCTAAACAACAAAGAAAAGTTACAACAATCGTCTAGTTGTTCATCGGTTTTTCTAAGCCGCATACCACAAAAAGTCGGTGATCCCGGTAAATTTTTGATTCCGTGTGCTATACAAGATATGGAGGAATGCTACGCCTTGGCCGATCTTGGCGCTAGTATTAATTTAATGCCTCTCGAGATTTTCAAATCGCTTTCGCTTCCGGCTCTTACTCCTTCGAACATGTCCATCGAGATGGCCGATCATTCTACGATCATGGCATGTGGAGTAGCCGAGGACGTTTTCGTCAAAGTCGGAAAGTTTTACTATCCCGTTGACTTTATCGTTGTAGACATTCCCATCGATCGAAAAGTTCCTCTCATTTTGGGTCGTTCATTTTTGGATACATCAAGAGCACTTATCGATGTTCATGCTCGAAAAATCACCCTTCGTTTCAATGAAGAAGAACTTGTCATCAATGCAACACAAAACTCCAATCTTTCTCATGTATATTCTATTGCAACTTTAAACCATGGTGACTCGACCAATGTCATTTGCAAAGAATTTTCACCAAGAGTTTTAGGGAATGTCTCCAAAAACAATTTACCGTTTCCTCCGCCGGTGGAGGTTATGAGTGCTAAGCCTACAAAGAAGAAACCATCAATACTTGAATCGGAAAATCCTTCACATTCATTCTTGAAAAGTGTTGATAAATTGCCGGTTTCTACGGAAGATCTTTCGGATGATGAATTTATGGACCCCGATGGGGAGGTTTTCTTCGTCGATAAACGTTTTGAGAACTTGCCACCACCAAAACCAAAACGGTTTCAAAATGTGAGAATTTTTAGTGTGACTAACATCGTCTTAGAAACACCGAATATTTTCGACATAATTAAAAAGGGTTTTCATAAGGAGAGTTTAAAAGATAACAAAGGAAATGATCTTAAATGTGATTTAATTGATTTTTCTACAAATCTAACTCCGTCATCACCGCGTAATTTGAGTGCTACAAACTCGTCTACTCCTTTTGACGATGTTTTGTATGGTTCTAGTATGGGGGAAGCCCCTTATGTTCCCTCATCCTTGTCCACCGAGGACGAGATATTCGATCCCGGAATTTCATGTAAAGGGAAATCTCGGTCTTCCACCGATGCAATAAATGGAAACTATATCTATTTGCTTGGTGCGAGTCTACCTCGAGTAGCTCAAACGTTTGTCTTACCAATTGTCTCACCCTTCTACTTCTCTTCTATTTTCTTCAAACTCTTTGAGTTTATGGCACATGTTCAAGTGGTGTTGAATTGTTTTCTCAATGGAAACGAGAACGCCATCTTCGACCCCGGTATTTTGCATCATCTAAGGACTTAGTCCTTTATACCGGTTGCTTTTTGGGCCTTGTTTATCATGTAAGCCCCATCAAAAATTGACCACACCACGAATATCCCTAAATGTTCACATTTTGAGGGGATCGAGTCGAGCTCATGACTCGGTAATCAAAAACGAGGTGCCTCGTGGGGGAGATCCCATGCTTATCTTTATGCTTTATGTTCACTAATAAGGGGACTTGTACCCTTCCAACTCGTTGTCTCGTGGTTGTTTGTGATCTAGATCATCATCATCATCTACGATTGAAGACTCTCGTGTTCGTTTACGTGAGCCTCCATCGTTCGTTTGAAGAAGTTTTTCACGATTCCATGACATATCCTTTATTGTTCTAACAATTATCTTTTAGCATAATTAATAAACGGCTTTAGATATATTGTTGATCACCCTTTCCATGCTAGATCCTAAGCATTCGATTCTTCGTCTCTAGTATGGGGGTGCTCACCCTTTAGACTCGAAACATTGAGGACAATGTGTACTTTTAGTATGGGGGGGTGAATAGGTACTTGCTTTGCTACGCCCTCACGTGTTCCATCTTTCAATGTTTTGTTTTGCTAATAAGGCTAAAAATAGCCAAATTTTAAAATTTTTCTTTGTTTTCATAAGTGTTTTTAAGACACGAATGTATATTTTCCGATGGGTAGAATAAGAGTTAATTTTTGACTTGATGGGCATTTGGAGCCATTTACATTCCTTAACCCGCTCAATTTAAGTTTTGCTAGACTTTTATATAGGGAGCTTTAAAACGCGAAAGTCTTAATTCATTCGGGTTAAGAACAAGAACTTTTCGCAAGTTCCTATAATTGATTCTAGAAAGTCACTTATCAAGGGAACTTTAAAACGCATTCTCTAAACTTGAAAAAGTCCAAGAAAGTGCAAGATCCTATAGGTGGCTTGAAAACCCAAAACTTTGATTTGATATAGTCTTAATGAAAGCTAATCCAAATTTGGCTTAAATTTGACTTGCATGGCTAAGTATTCACGAGTCTCTTTAATTAGAGGTCTTTATATAGTGAAGAACGAGAAATGATAGAGTTAGACAAGTGATCATGCTAAACGTAGAACATGAAAGTGTTCTTTCAAAAACTCATGTGTTTTTAATTGTGGCTTTTTCTTCCCATAAGATCAATGCATTAGGAATAAATCATAATTGCAATAAGTAAGGTCGTACGATTTGAAAGGTTACTTAGCCTCTAGCGCAAGATCGTTTAAAAGTTGCTCGGGGTTGAATAGAGTTCATAGCCAAGGCATAACTTATTGAAGCGGGACGCGAAGATTGGCGATCATCCAAAAAGGCCCTAACAAGGCATGAGGAGCTCTATTTTTGCTAAAGATCCAAAGATGATGTGAAGTATCATTGTTCCAAAATCAATATGAAGGATCGAGACACACGACGAGAAGCTATTACTCCCCTAAAGAATGGAGAAAGTCTATCCAAAAAGACCCTAACAAGGTATGAGGATAAATATATCCAAGTCCGAAAAGGAGGCGGATCGTTGTATATCAAAATCCAAAGTAAAGATTGAAGAAAAATGATGAAGTCGTGGTCCTATATGAAGAATCTCTCAAAAACGTCAAGTGAAGAAATTCCAAATATATGAAGAGAAGACCATAATTTCGAGAACGTCTTCCCAAGATTTGAAGTATGAAGTACATGCCAAATATCGGTCCGAGAAAGGTCTCGAATCGTGAAACGAGTTATGCCAAGATATGAACTTAAGGAGATACACGAGAAGCCGTTTTAAAAGATTTTGTCCTTCGGCTAACTATTGATCAAATCGTGCTACTTTGCTTTCGGACTAATAACTACTCAAATAAGTCAATATGAATCACTTGTGATCCATGACAATTAGATAAAAAATGCTAGTAACCCATTTCCTTTTATAATAACTAGGATTGCGGGGAGAAAAAGTATTACACAATTTGGACGTATGAGTAGTGTTAGCATTGTGACTTGTACCAACAATGATCTTGTTTTTGCACTTAGCATGGAATGTATGACAATCAAGGATGACGAAATTTACTCTAAGGGACATTAACTTGTTTCTATTCTTTGACCCTAAAAGTCACCTTTTGGTGATGAAAATCATACATTATGTCTTTACACATCATCGTAGTATGTTGCAAGTCTTTTACTCTTCAATAAAGGTTAATAAAATTGAACTTTGGTGATGCTTAGATACTTTATTCTTAGCATTGCGTGAGGGCACGGCAATGGCTTAGTATGGGGGAGTGATGAGATGGCATTTATACATGATCTCATCGTTCTTTTCGGGCTTTAAATGCACTAAAATGTCATAAAATACCATATATATGCTTGTGTTTGTTTACTTGTGTATTTTAGGTATGGATATCGTGAAAAAGACAAAAGATCACAAGATACAAGGAAAAACGAACACGAGAAACGAAGCCGTGCAATGAACCGGGCCCTAATCATGGAATTTTCATCAAATACCCTTGAAGACTTGAAGACAAAACAAGATTGATCATCATTTATTGAAGAAATGACACTTAAAACCTTTGTATATTGATAACTACAAGTTTGGTCCCTTAAGTTTGTCAAATTTGCAAAAAGGTCCTTCAACTTTGAAGAAATGGCAAAATTAGTCCCTCAACAATTCTAATTTGTCAATAATGGTCCCTCATGAAGTGAAAGACACATTGAAGACCTTTGAAGATCATCATTGTCCAAGTTCAGCCCTTGAAATATTCAAAAATGTCAAAAAGTACCATTGATAAGCCTTTATGGAAAGTTTGAGCCAAAAGTGACAAGTCATGGAAGTTATTTGTGAAGGAAAGTCGAATTTAGGGCTGAAAAACATGATATGCATAAAAACCCAAAACACAAGGACCATAGTTGCCAAAAAGGAAAGATTTAAAAGAAAAAGGGCGCCTAACACATGTAACTCCCCTATTTTCGGATCAAATGGTAACTGTTCATCATTTTTACTTCCCCAGAATTTACCTTCATTTTTCCTTGGGTAAAACTCAATTAAACTCTCACACACTTAATTCACACACTCACAAACCTTTCCCACTCCTAAAAACCTGCATCCCACTCATGTGCACCAAACCCCCAATTCCCCAATCCACCAATCACATCATTCCTTTGTCCCCAAGTTATGTGACGTGGCAAAATGGACGTCCAAGATGCTATGCTTGCTCACAAAGCAAAATTTAAAGGCCAAGATCAAATGAGAGGACAAAATGCACTCAAAACCATTCAAGGGCACATTTGGGATTTTCTTATGTATTAGGGTTTTATGTTTTTATGCTTCTAGGATGTTCTATAGGCTCTATAAAAGGAGACCCAAGCTGTGGTGATCCCTTTGTTCCAGTTTTTAAGCTTGCACATGTAATACCTTTTTAAAGAAATAAAAAGTTTGGTTTTTGAAATATTCAAGTGTAATTCCTTTTTTATTGTTTTTAAAAGTTGAGTGTTGTGTTAAGCTTAATTCTGAGTTCCACACTTTTATTTGGTTAAGCAACTTTGATTTTCGAAGTTGTTTAAGGTTTTGAGATTTTGAGAGATTTTGGTAAAATCTTCTCAAAAGGTTTTTGTTGTTAGGAGTTCATGTTTGTTGGTGATTTAAGTGTTATAGAAACATTTTAAGAAGATTAAAAAGGTTTTGGAAGAGTTATAAAAAAAAAAAAGAGAATAAAAACAAAATATTGATATATCTTGTTTTATCCATTTTGTTTGTTTGATTTGTCATAAACAGGTTGAAGGCTTGTTGATTTGGTTCAGCTCCAACCCGGGTTGGATTGGAGGAGGGTTATACACCCTCTAGGGCTTTGGATGTAAAGCCCTAAGGTACAAACCTTGTTCCTTGTTTAAAGTTCATAAAAGTGCTAGTTTATATGATCTTAAGTGATTTGGTGATTAAGTGTGTTTATATTGCATGATTTGTGTTCTAGTGTGTATGTTTACATGTTAGATGCACTTGGAATCAATTTGGTAGCTTTTGTAAGCATTTTGGTTTGATAATTTTGGTTTTAAGAAATTTAAGTGGTGTTTGGCAATACGTTTTAGCAGGACATAATTTTGATTAGTGATAATTAAAAGGTGTTAGATTGCTTGTTTAGGGTTGATTAAGGTTATTAGTAAGTAGTTAATTAGTTTGGAACAAGATTTGAACAAGTTTGTTAGGTTTTTAAGGAAAGAGTAAGTTAAAAATCTGCATCTTCACTTATTTGCCAGTTTTCTTGCTTTTGTTTTGTGGATTTTGAGTGCTATATGCTTTGATTCTTGTTGTTATTTGTGTGTTATTGACTCCTTGTGCTTCATTGAGCACAAGGGTGCCCAATTGTTCCAACATAATCACCAAACAAAGCATCAAGCCAAGACCTCTTGGCATCACAAGTGCAAAAGTGTGCACTTGTTTGGTTCATCAGAAAACAACCAGGCACGTTTTGCATAGTATTGCGCCGCAAGACCTAAGCGTTGCGGCGCAACTGAAGGAGCTGCAGATTTTGGTATTCCCGTTTCACTAGTTGCGGCGCAAGAAAAAACGTTGCGGCGCAACTGGAGGAGTTACTGACCAAAGGTGCTATCGTTTCACTAGTTGCGGCGCAAGACACAAGCGTTGCGGCGCAACTGAGTGATAAAAAGGGGGGGTTTTAGGATTCGAACCCTGGTCACCACGTTCACACCACACCACACTCACCACTGCGCCCTAGGGTCTTTGACTACTAGGGTGTGGTTTTGTTTTACACTTAACCACGTTTTCATTTCCTTGCTTTTTAATAAGCCGTAGGTTTGCAAGCTTGTTTGAGCTTATTCTTTAAGCTTATTTGGGTTTTCTCATTTTTCCTAGGTCCTTCATAGGCTTAGGTATTTTTCTAGGTAAGTTTCAAATTTTTCCATTTATTAAATTAATTATTAGGATTTAATTAATAGCCGTTTTTTATTAAATCATTAAAAAATACCAAAAATAGTTTTTATTTCTAGGAAAAATAGTTTTTAGTTTTTAAAATATATTTTTGAGGTTTACATATAATTTTGGTTTCAAAAACATTTATTTTTAATTTTATAATATTTTAAGGTTTTTTATAAACTTTAAAGATTTTTATAAAATTATTAAAAAAGATTTAGGAGCTATAATTTGTGTTTTTCTCTTAGTTATAATATTTAGGATTTTTATAGATTTTTTATTTTAAATTTTAGAAACTTTTATTTTTTAGTAATATTTTAATATTATTTTAATATTAAATTTTCAAAATTTTCTTTTTCTTTATTTTTCATTTTTCTTAAATTCCTTAGCATTAATTAGGACCATTTCCATTTTTAGATTATTTTTATAACTTTTAGATTTATTTTTATAATTATTTTTATCTTACGTTTTCGTTGTAGTTTAATTTTCACGTATCCGTCTTTTCTTCTTCTCACCCCCATTCTTCTCAATATTAATCTCAAAGAAATACAAGTTAATTCACAACACCTATACCTCCTCGAGAACGAACTCACTTTTAGGGTCATTCACACACGGTTTTCCTAAATCGTCGTGCACGCTTACCCTATTTACGTTCTTTTTCCTAAAAGACGTATTTCTACAACTATCAAAATACAAAAAAAAAAATTAAAAAATCACAAAAGCTATTTCTTTCCTAAGAATTGCACCAAAAAAATTAAAAAAAATCCAAAAGTAATACTTTTTCCTAAAAGTATTACACCAAAAATATTACGTATTAGTGTTAATTTTTTTTAGTTCAATTTCTTTTGATTTTTATTGTAAATATATATTTTTCAAAAAAATACAAAAAGATTTTTCTTTTATTATAATATATTACGTAGCATAATAAATATTGTTATTTTCAATTTCTTTCGACACTACCATGGATAATCGTCCGATTTGGGAAATCTTACAAGAAGAGCGTTATAAGATTATGTCCGAGGAGTGTTCGACTTGTGGTGGGCCTCATGCTTATTTTAATTGTGACAAAACTTATGAGGAGGTTTATTATAGTGAGGAAAGTATGTGTTATGATACTAATACTTATTTTGGCTCCCCTAGTTTTCCTACAACTAGTGACCCACCACAATATGATCAACGGTTTTATGGGGAATTTCAAAATCAAGGGTTTTCTAATAATGAAGGTTTTCCAAATGACGGCAATTTTCAAAACTTTAATCAAATGGACATGCACAACCCTCAAATGGACTTGATTCTACACAAATTGACCGAACATGAGAAAATCATGGAAGCAATGCAAGAATCTACTAGACAAATGCAAGAGTCCAACGATAGGAAATTCATGCTCATTTTAGAAACCTATCGAGATCAATTTGATATTGAGCCGTCTTTGAGTGATGATATTGAGGCTAACACCACTACTAGTAGTGATGTTCCCACTGTGGATCCTTCCATCTATCCGCCAATAAAGGAGAGACAAGGCCCGGAGATTATCATGAGTTTTACTCACCCTCCAGTGTTGACACCCACGGATACTATTAGCTCTCCTAGGGATGAATTATCTTGTGATTCCGACTACATTTTTAATTATTCCTCGGGATCGGATGAGGATGATTCGCCTATTTTACCAAGACCGACTTTTGAAAACCATGATACTAATGATTTATCGGATTCTTTACTCCTTAGTGATGACTTTTATACCCCGAGTATCGAGAAATTCCATCACGAGGATGCTTTTTATGATCCCGTGTTATTGGATTTCTCGCATGAGCTTAATTATGATCATGGTATTGATGAGAAGGCAAATGGTGTTTTAAAACTTGATATTGATATTGATTTTGAGAACTCGGATTTTGATAAATTCACATTTGCCTCTTCGCCAATTACTTTTGATTCTACTATCGATTCTCATCCAATTCTCGAGGAGTTACCTAATCAACACTCCTCTAATGAGAATTACGTTCACCACATTCGTGAGGATTTAACTTATCAACAAATCCCACAAATGAATGATGGTTTCGTACTTGATCGTGATCTTTTCGAGAGAATTTCTAAAATCCTCAATGAAGGGAACGACAAACCTTTGTTTGACGAGCCTATATATGATGAAGAAATCGAAGAGATTCACGTTCATGAGGATGATTGCTTTGACTCGGGAGGTGACATTGACCATTCTATGATTGATACCTTTACGACTTTGCCGAATAGTGACCATCCATTGTCTTTGGGGGATGACAATTTGTCTCCTTTACCCACCCCACCTCCCGTGGATCATGACCTCACATACTTCTCGTATGTTGAGCGGACTTTTCTCCCTTTCATGACTTATCCTCCCGCCTCTCATTTATTATGTTCCTCCGGGACCGAGGATAAGATTTTTGATCCCGGTATAACATTTGAGGCTTCCCCATGGACCATTTAATTCGGGGTCGAGTCAGGCTCGTGACTCGGTTAACAAAAACAAGCGCTTCTCGGGAGGCAACCCGATTATCTATCTTTTATATATTTTCACCAATAAGTGTAGGGGGAGCCGTGTAGGTTGTCTTGTGTGTTGTGATTGTGCAGGGACATGTGCTTAATTGATCCACTTTTGGTGCTTTTGACGAGACCCGTGTTCCCGTGTTTCCCGTGTACCCGGTTCCTTCGATAAGTTTTTGCTATTGTGATTCATACTTGTGTATAAATAAAACGAATAAATGTAATCACTTTAGTTGTCCTTTCCTTAGCTCGATTTTAAACAACGTACTCATTGAGGACAATGTTTATATTAAGTGTAGGGGGGATTTCTATCGAAATTTTAGTGGCCTTTTCCATGAATTTGACCCCATTTTAACCGGAAAATTTAAAAAAAAAAAAAAAAAATTCGTTTTTCAAATTTTTTGATCTATTTTGGCCTTGTAGTATTTTTATTTATTTTCTTTTTTGTCATCGCTTCTTATTTCTATTTTCAAGAATAAAGTAAAAAAAAAATTAATAAATGAATAAAAGGGTTTTAACAAGTTTAGATGTCTTTGATATATTAGGCCTGTCGTGAATATTTTGACTCAACCCGAGTTTACTTATCCAAGTTTACTCTAGCTAGTATCCTTAACCATATGGACCTTAATTGGTTTATTAGGCTAAGCATCCACGAGTCCCATTCCTTGAGATTTTAAATTGTGGAGAACGAGAGATGATAGAGTTAATTATAAGTTTGGTATTCTTTCATTAACTTATGTGAGTTAGTTATGAGCTTTTTCTCCCATCGCTTGTTAATAAATATATTTGCAATAAATAAGGTTGTACGATTTGAAAAGTTACTTAACTTCTAGCACAAGATCGTTTAAAAGTTGCTCGGTATTAATTAGAGTTCATAGCCAAGGCATAACTTATTGAAGCAGGACGCGAATATTGGCTTATCCAAAAAGGCCCTAACAAGGCATGAGGATACCCGAGTCCAAAAAGGCCCTCACAAGGCATGAGGATTCACTTTTTTTGCTAAAGATCCTAAGAGATTGTGAAGATCATTAATCCAAATCAATATGATGGATCAAGACACACGACGAGAAGCAATTACTCCCCTAAAGATCATGGAGAAGTCTATCCAAAAAGACCCTAACAAGGTATGAGGATAAATAGATCCAAGTCCGAAAAGGAGGCGGATCGTTGTATATCAAAATCCTAAATAAAGAAGAGGATAAATGAAGAAGTCGTGGTCAACGTTTGAAGCATCGTTCACTCCTAATGAAGATGTATACCAAAATGAAGAGAAGACCATAATTTCAAGATCGTCTCTCAAGATTTGAAGTTTGAAGTACAAGCCAAATATCGATCCGAGAATGGTCTCAAATCGTGAAACGAGTTATGCCAAGATATGAACTTTTTGAGGTTTCGATAAGCAGTTTTAAAAGATTTTGTCCTTTAGCTAACTATTGATTAAATCGTCCCACTTTATTTTCGACCTTAATAAATTATCGAAATAAGTCAAAAATGCATCCTCGTGATCATTCAAGACGAAATAATAAAATACAAGAGATACACCGTAGGAATAAGGGGGTCTAAGTGATTAGCTAAACCACATGAGTAAGTGTTAGTTGTGCTAACTTATGGTAAAAAATGATCTCGTTTTTAAGCTTGGTATGGGGAACATGAAACTTGAGGGTGATTAATATTCATGACACCAAAGCCCTAATCTAAGTCTTAGATTTCTTTACGAGTTTCTTCCATCTAATAATTTCCAAGGTAATAAATGATTGTTTCCTTTTAAGTTCTTATCTTTTTATCGTATTAGTAGTAGTAATAATAATAAAGGCCGAGACGGATTAATTATGAGAAAATTGTAATTTTATGCTTTAAAATTATGCATTGCATGGGGTCATTGCAATGGTCAAGTGTAGGGGATTTAATAAGTGTGAAAGCACTTATCCTTTTGCCACTAAAATCAAGGAAAAACAAGACCTAATCATGTGTTTTATATCGTTAAAGTCGGAATTACGCGTGGTTTTGTGTTTTTGTGTTAAAATAGGTACAAATAATCAAAAGAAGAGAAAACACGGGATTTTACGGTCAAAAGTTGAAGAAAAGTCCAAGAAAAGACAAAGACAAAGTCAAAAGACCAAAATGTGCCCAAGTTCACGAAAACCGGCAAAGTCGACATGGTTTTGAAGAAACAATCAAAGAAAGCCGAAATCGAGCTCGCCTTAGTGGATATAATTATTTATGAAGATTTCGGACCAAGTGGGCCCCACAATTGGGTATTGGGCTTAAAAGCCCAATAACCATTTTTTTTCTATATCATTTAAAACGGATAGGAATTTTAATATGGCCCAAAAGCCCAAGTCATGTTACACGTTTGAAAAATTAATAATGGGCCACAAGCCCACTTTCACAAAATCATAAGAAAAGAAAAGATACGGATGAGATAAATCTGTTTTCACCATTTTCTTTGTTTGACCGGTCAAAACAGACAAACGAAACTCCATTCACTTCCCACGTGTATTCCCCTCATCACACATTTTATTTAATAAGTCCATTTACCCCATCCCCACATATTCGATATTAACAAGAAAGTTTTTTCCCCACACTCTCTCTCCCAAATGAATTCACAGCCATTCCCATTTGTTTTTTTACACAAACCCTAGTTACCCTAAATCAAAAAAATTAACCACAAATATTTGGGGCTTTTGTTATAAGTGTGTAATTTACACACTTGGGGATTAAATCCCCAAGTTTTTCGCAAGATCCACCATCTGTGGTCCTCTACTCCAATCCGACGTGGATTAATCCTTTATTTTGATTGGAGGATACAAATCACTCCTCAAATCCTCCAATCACAATATCCCATGTTGGCAATCCGTGTCTCAATGGTTAATTTCAGCCCTTGATTTGAAGAGAAGAGAAGATTGAAGGGCTAGGATGATTTGCTTAAAGATAAAGCTAAGAAGAAGGCATTTAGGGTTGCCTATAAAACCCCTCACATCTTGTAATCATGGACGCTTTTTCTTTAATTTTCAGTTTTTTTAATTAATTAAGAGTAGGGTTAATATTAGATTTAATTTTTAGAAAATTAGATTAGGTTCTTGTATTCTTAATTTTCAGTAATGTAATGATTTATTTGAATTAATGAAAAGTATTTTTTTAATTAATTTGGTTCTCATTTAAATTTCTGTCAATTTAATTCATCTTTAAATCTTGTTAATGCTACTGTTCGTGATATTGTTATTATAAAAAAAATAATAAAAAAAAATAATAAAAACAAAAATAAAATAAAAGGTTAATGTTCGAGAATTGGTTTGATTCGAGTGTTGATAAAATAGTTCTGTTGATGATATTTGGAATCGAAGGTGGTGTTTGAATTGTTACAACTCGATCTTAAGGTGGCTCAGCGCCAATCCTTCAGCTCAAAGGTTTTCGACACAAGGTGTTCTTCTTTTCTTTATTGTTATTGCTTATACTTATGTTTAGATTTGTTGAATATTCATTGTTTAAGTTTATGTTGCTGTGTTGATTTTTTTTTTATAAGTCTAGGTTGTTAGATCTTTTTTTTATTTCCTTATAGAATCTGTTTGGGTTTTAGCTGCGTTTTATCTGTTTGGTTTTGGGAATTAGCTGTTGAATCTGCTAGTTGTATCGATTATTTACTGCTTGTTTTGATTCATTTTTTAACAGGTATTTAGGATTGCTTATTTAGGTAATTGGTTTTGCTTATTTATTTTGCTAATGTTTTCTATTAGTCTGCTTGAGTATTTTGGTTGTTTAGTCTGCTTTTGATATTTGTAGTTTTAGAAGTAGGTTGTTTAGATTTGCTTATTAGTTATCTGCTTATAAATAGCTTATTTAATCTACCTTTTTGCTTATTTGGATTCTCAACTTATTAAGTTTTAGCTTATATGCGTTTGTCTGCTTATTTGATGTCATGATTTCAGATATGCTTATTAGGACTGTAGTGCTTATTAGTATTTTTTTTGTATCAGCTTATTTGGGCGTTGGCTTATTTGTTTTTTTACTGCTTATTATTTAGTTTATATTGCGTATTTGGTTTTTTTTGGAGTATTGCTGTACTGCTTTTAAATTTCACTCATTTAGTCTGAAATTCTTAAAACTCCAACGAAAATAATATTAGCTAAATAAACCAAAAAATATTGCGTCTGTCCTGGGACTCGAACCCAGGACCTCTTGTTCAACTGTCCAACACGCCAACCAGTTACTCTAGGACTCTATTTGTTTTTACTTTCCCATTAGTTAATTAATATAGTTTCTAATTTTGCTATCAGTTTTTAATTTAGTTTAAATATAATTTCTTTTAGTTTAAGATTAATTAGAAAGTTTTATATTACTTTTCTTTTAATCAGTTTTTATAAAAATATAAAAAAAAAATATATTTTATTTAAAATTGTTTCAAAATTTAACTTAAATTTTTATTAGTTTTAAAATTAGTTTTATTAAGTTTTCATTTAAAAGTTTTTAAAAGTTTCGGTTTATTTTATAAAATTAGTTTTAATAGTGTTCAAGTTTTAAAAAATAGTTTTATTAAAATTAGTTTAAAATAGTTAATTTTTAAATTAGATTAGTTTTATTGTTTTATTAGATTTTAATATTAAAATAGATAAAACTCCAAAAATATTATTTACCAAAAACAAGTTAAGTCGAAACGTTAAACTGGAAATCAATTCGAGTGAGTCGAGGAAAAACGAACTTAATTGTTAATTAATTGGACTAAAAATCCTAGTTTCACTATGCATCCTGCATGGGTTTCACTGTCTATCAAATGGATGTCAAGAGTGCCTTCCTCTATGGAACTATTGTTGAGGAAGTAAATGTGATGCAACCTCCTGGTTTTGAGGATCCAGAGCATCCAGATAAAGTGTATAGAGTCAAAAAGGCTATGTATGGCCTTCATCAAGCCCCTAGAGCATGGTATGGTACTTTGTCTACCTATTTGGTGGACATTGGATTCAAGAGGGGCACCATAGATCAGACATTATTTACAAAGAAGAAAGGCAAGGATGTGTTGCTTATTCAGGTCTATGTTGATGATATCATTTTTGGGTCTACTGATCCAAAGATGAGTGAGGATTTCTCCAAGCTTATGACAGACAAATTCAAGATGAGTGCTATGGGGGAGATGAACTTCTTTCTTGGTTTACAAGTTCAGCAGAAAGAAGATGGTATCTTCATCTCCCAGGATAAATATGTGGCTGAGATCTTGAAGAAGTTTGGCTTTTCTCCACATGAAAAGAGGGCTACTACTCCTATGGACAGAGAACACCCTTGGGGAAAGATTGGAGATGAGAAAGATGTTGATGTCAGGCACTATAGGTCCATGATTGGATCATTGATGTACCTTACTGCCTCCAGACCTGACATCGTGTTTGCTGTGTGTGCTTGTGCACGCCATCAAGTGACTCCCAAAAAATGTCACCTTTATGCTGTGAAGAGGATCTTTAGGTACCTAAGATGCTATCCTAGTCTTGGTTTGTGGTACCCAAAGGATTCACCATTGGAGCTGATTGCATATTCAGATAGTGATTATGGAGGTGATAAATTTGATAGGAAATCCACAACTGGTGGATGTCAGTTTCTTGGGAGCAGGTTGATATCTTGGCAATGCAAGAAACATACAGTGGTGGCTAATTCTACAACTGAAGCTGAGTATGTTGCTACAGCTGCTTGTTGTGGACAAGTTTTGTGGATTCAGAACCAGCTGTTGGACTATGGCTTTCATCAATGGCACCAAAGTTTAGACCATCAAATTTGGAATTGGGGTTCAGAAGTCAACATAACATGATCGCGTATCTTGAAGCTGATGATACTCTGTTTCCCCAATACACACAAATGGTGGCGTATTTGAACACATCCCCCTTAAGGTATGCTCTTTCTCATGCACCACTCATTCCAGTCACACATATTAAACAGTTTTGGAACACTGTCAGTTCCTCAACAGTTAATAGAGTGACTACATTGACTTCTATTGTTCATGGGAGACCTTGGGTGGTTACTGAGGCTTTGGTACGCCAAGCCTTGCGTCTTGATGATGCTGATGGTATAGCCACCCTTCCCATCAATGAAATAGAACAAGGGCTAAGGGCTTTGGGATATCCTTTTCCTGATGAAGGTACCTTAAACAAGTATCATAAACAGGAATTTCCCCCAACCTGGAAGTACCTCATACATGTCCTCCTTCAATGTTTGAGTCCCAAATGCACTGCACACAATGAGATCAATAGATCTATTACAAGTGCTATTGTGTGCATTGCAACAGGGCAAAAATTTAATTATTCTAAAATGATTTTTGAGGGCATGTGTAAAAATAAGGGGAACAAAATGACTTTAGCTTATCCCCGATTTTTACAAATGGTTTTTGATGTTCAAGGATACTGCACAAGGGATCATAATAATTTTTATAAGACCCCTGAGCAAAAGAAAGCTATTTTTATGAAGATGAACTCACCACCCCATCGTGACCTACCTTTAACCCAAGCTATGATTGCTGTTATTGCAGCAACACAACCTCAACCCGACCCCCAACCCCAAATTGACCCCCAACCACAACTTGTCCCAATACCTGAACCCATACCTTCACCTGAACATATGCAAATTGACCAAGATCCCTTCAACGCTGACACATTAAATGTTGGCGTTGATGTGCCTATTTCCAACGTTGACACCCAACCTTCACAAACCCAAACACCCCTTAACCAACCCACATCCACCCACTCTTCCACACCATCTTCCACACCCCCTGAATATAGGTTGATGAAACACCAAAGGACTACTGGAGTGTTCTCCTCTGGTGGTCCTAGCCATGTAGCAGAGAGAACCACCACCACAAGTGTGGCTGGTGACCTGGATGAGGCTGGGACTATTGGTTCTGGCTTAGAAGCTGGCCAAGGCAGTCCCACCATAATTAAGTCCTCATCCATGCCCAATGAATCTGACTTGGGAGGTCAAATCCCCATTTTAGAAGAGGGCAGACTGAAACCAATGACTCTTATAGAATTGACGGCAGTCTGCATGAGCTTGCAAAAGCAAAATGCAGACTTCGTACAAGTTGTCAGCTCACAAGGCCTTGAACTCAAGCAATTGAGGGAGAGGATTGTTGTTTTGGAGAGTGCTAGTGCCAGGAGGGGTATGGAGGAATCTTCCAAAGGGGAGGAAGATCCAATAAATCAGAGTGATAAGGGCAGCCATGATGGTCAACCTTTGGATGTTGCTGAGGCCCTTACAACTTTGAAGAAACAAACAGGTTTTGATACGTCCTTGGTTTCTCCTACTAACTTGAATTTATCATTTACAGCCATGTTGGAAGAGGTTACAAAAGTCGTTGAGGCAGGATATTTGGGCGTTAACAAGGAGAATTTGGACGCTGACAGAAATATTTTGGGCGCTGATAGAACAAAATTGGGTGTTGACAGACCTGCACATGAAGGTGATGTATCCCAGTCATCATCTATCATCAAGGAGGTTTCTACACAGGTATCACCATCTACCTTACCAACAATTGCACCATTAGATAAGGGTAAGGGAATTATGGTAGAAGAGAATGTTCCAAAGGATGCAGCTCAAGTTGAGTTTGATAGAAGATTAGCTGCACAAATCATGGAACAGGATAAAAAGGAGGTGAAAGAGTCACCATTTATTGTGACTTCAGAAGAAGGAAGTGATGGAGCTAGCTCAGACTCAAGTGTTATGATTATAGAACCTGAAAGGCTTGAGTATGGAGATGAGTTGGCTGAGGAGAAATTGAGAGAATTGAAATTGCAGGTTGACTTTGACATGCCAGAGGTGGTTCAAATGTATCATGCTTGGGAAGAAAGATGTATGGAGAATCCACACTTGACTGTTTCAGATCAAATATGGGGATTGGAGATTCTCCTCAGAGTTCAGAAAGATTGCCAGGTAATTTTGAAACACAAGGCAAGTAATATTCTCTCAGAACTGAAAAGGGATAGAAGGGAGCTATACTGCATGTTGCTCAGATGTCATGGAGTAGGATGGACTTATCAGAAGTTGAAGGCATTGACATTTGATGAGTTGGAATGCAAGGCTTATCCCATTTGGGTGAGAGTGCAGGAAGCAAACACTCTCAGACTTCTTTCTGATGAAAGGAAAGAAGAACTTGTAGAAGAAATGGAACTCAAGAAAGCTATGTTTATTTCCAGACCAGTGAAAAAGGGAGTTTCTCTTGAGTTTCCCAAAGATATGGATCCACTATATCCAAGTGAAGTTGTCATAAGAAAGAGCCTCAAGCTCTCACCATTAGAAGCTTCAGATATGGTGCAAGTGTTACCATTAGATTCCAGAAACCCAATTATGAGCTATGAAGAAGATGAATGTGGGTTTTGGAAGATTGGCAGATATGGCAAAGAGGTACACACTTTTACCACTCTCATATCTTTGTTTGCAAGTTTTGATAGAGAAGACTTGGTGGACCTATGAAGGTTGCTGGAGACCAAGTATGAGGCTGAAGCACCAACTTCAGCTAATGGAATAAAACTGTGGTCCACATTCAAAAGAATGTGTGGACCAAAAGATGAGGATCCTGCTATTTGGAAGGATCTTGAAGATGACCTCAAGGGTCTTCAATGGAGGTTATATTCAGCTGCTGGTGTTTACCATTTGAGTTCTACAAAGTTTGCTGAGTATCTACTTGTGGATGGTCAGTATTTCATATCCAAGGCTATCTTGGAGAAGATGAAGAACACTCAGCTGGAAATAGATTATTCAAGTGACGTGGCAAAAGACTTGATCAGATTTATTCATTACCAATATGAGAAGGTTTGTAAGATTCCTCCTAGTCCTTAATGCTTATTCAGAAACTTGATCATAAGAGTGGATATCAAGTTTAGGGGAGGATTGTTGGGAATAAATTGAGGCCAGATCACTTGAGCGCTGACAAGAGTAAAACAAGCGTTGACAAGAACAAAACAAGCGCTGACAGCTCAAGCGTTGACAAGATAAAGTCAAGCGTTGACACATTGAAGACAAGCACTGATGGAAAGATATACTCTACGCGTTTATTGTATTCTAGATTACTTCTAGTAAAGATAGGAACAACAATGTATTTTCTATATTTATCTTTACCTAGAATAGCTGATACGTAGATTATTGTACAAGGCTTCTTATGTCTATAAAAGAAGACCTTTAGGTTAATGTTTCATATAAGTTTTCATTCGTAAACTACTTTCATTGTAAGCAAGTTTGATATCATTAATCAAAGTGAAAGTTTGTTTATATCATTGTGTGTTCTTGTTTAAGTGTTAAATTCCGCATAACACTTAGATTATCATAAGCATATACAAAGGTTTCTCTAAGTGTATTACTTGATCTAATCTCGTATACATAAAGCTAAATCGATCTAAGTTTGGGATCAACAGTTTAATGAAGTCGAAGAACTCAAGTCTAATTATAGAAGTAAATTATAAGACAAGCTCAACTTATATCGACAAATCCCGAGACGACGTCGAGAAAGACAAAGAAATTAAATCGAGTCGAGACGAGAAGAAAGAAAGAAGAAAGCTTAAGCACTTAATATCCCCACCTCCTATAAATACCCTCCTAATATGTCATTAGGAGGGTGGTTAGTTTTTAGTAGTTGTAGTTAATTTTTAGTTTTATTAAGTGTGTTTTTAATTTCTCTCTAGTTTTCCTTTAAAACTTATTGAATCTTTACATTAATTGATACAAGTGTTTTACTTATGTAAAAAGTTCGTTGATGTATGTCTAATCGAATTGATAACTGGTTAACTATGCGACTCAGCTGTCTTTGGTGGAAACAAATGTTTGTGTCGTTGTAGTAAATTTAAAAGTGCGAGACTTTAAAGTAAAAGCAAGTAATTTAAATCTAAATCTACAAGAAATTAAAGCGTGACGAGAATTAAAAGGCACTTAAAGTAAATAACGCAAACTTAAAACTAAACTAAAGGCAAACTTAAAACGCAACTAAAACTTAAACTAAGGCAAGGCTTAAAATAAATCTAAGGCAAGTAAATTTAAAGTGCAACTCAGTAAAAAGGCGGGAAAAGTAAAGTTTAAAAATTAAAAATTAAAAACAGAAACTTAAAAGAAACTAAAAATGCTCATTCGGAATAATACCCTCATTCAGAATAAACATTCATCCGGAATGTCACCTTCATTCGGAATGTTCTTCTTTACTCGGAATATTTACCAAAACCTTGATTCGGAATATATTCTGAATGAACACCTTGATCCGGAATAATAGATGTTCCAAATGAACACCCCTTGATTCGGAATACTGCTTCACTCGGAATAAATACTCAATCCTTCGTTCGGAATGCTGTCTTGATCCGGAATGTTCCGAATAAACTTCTTCACTAGGAATGTTCCGAATGAGCACCTTCACTCGGAATATAAGATATTCCGAATGAACACCTTTGATTCGGAATGTAGCACTGATCCGGAATATATAGTTTGGTTCAGAATGTTTTTCTTCACTCGGAATATGTTGCTGATCCGGAATATCAAACTGATCCGTAATATGTCACTTATTCCGAATGAAAGCCCTTTATTCGGAATATTCAACAAACAATCTTCGTTCGGAATAACAGTTGATCCAGAATAAACTAAACAAATTCCTTGATTTGGAATAAACTGGAAATCAACAGTACTTGGAAAACAATAAACGCGAAGAACAAGGAAACAAAAAGAAACACGAATCTAAACAAAATCAAGCAAATCAAACCAAAAGATAAAGCAAAACGAATCAATAAACATCTACTAATCATAAACAAACAATCCAAAACATTCAAACTAACAATACTAATCAAAACAATCAAAACCCACTTAATCAAATCAATAAAACATCAAAAACATAAACATGAACAATAAAGCATAAAGATTAAAGATCAAATAAGAAAGGAAGATAGAAGATTGACAATAAAAGTAAAGATTGACAATAATTAAAAGGAAACTTACTTGAAATTAAAGGTATTTAAGGTGCAAGAAAATTAATTAAATGACATGTAATTAAAGAACAAGTAATTAAAATGGTGGAAGAACTAGTGTCACTCTAGCCAACAAAATGAAATGAAATGAAATCTAATCTATTTATAGGAGGATTAGGGAGGTGCTTAGGAAGCTTCCTCCCCTCTTTCTTCTTTCTTTAATTGCATCATTAAGTCATTAATCTTCTTAGTTCTTTGACTTTGATGACTTTGTCTCGGTATTTCTTTAAACTTGTCTTGAAATTTCTTCATAAATAAGACTTGAGTTCTTTGACTTTTAGTAAACTTCTGTCTTTTGACTTTTTCTTCGATAAATCTTCAGAATTGGTCTTGGACTTCCGTTCTTTTTGCACTCTTGATTTCTTGACTTCGTCTTTTGTCTTTTTATTCGATAAAAGCCCGTGAATGCCCGTGTTTTCTCCCCTTTTCACCTTTTCGTCCTAAATCACAACAAAAACACAAACCACGCATAATTCCGACATTTACGACATAAAATACACGTTTTGGCTTGGTTATTATTGTAGTTAAGTGGTAAAAAGGATGGGTGTTTACACACCTATCAAATCCCCTACACTTGACCATTGCAATGTCCTCATGCAATGCATTAGTTACAAAGCACGAGTACACTTTTCATCATAATCAATCCACGTTGGCCTTTATTAAAGAGATAGAAAATTATAAAAATTCAAAGGAAGAAAGAAATCAAAAACATACCTTAGGGTTTTGAAAATGTCATGAATGATCATCATCCTCAAGTTTTCACTTTCTCCAAACCAAGCTTAAAAACGAGATCATTGTTATTATAAGTTAGCAAACTAACACGAACTCATGTGGGCTAATTATTTACTTAGACTCCCTTATTCCTAGGTGTATCTCTTATATTTTATTGTTATCTTGAATGATCACAAGGATGCATTGTTGACTTATTTCGATAGTTATTTATGCTTAAAATAAAGTGGGACGATTTAATCAATAGTTAGTTAAAGGACAAAATCTTTTAAAACTGCTTCTCGGGACCTCATAAAGTTCATATCTTGGCATAACTCGCTTCACGATTTGAGACCTTTCTCGGACCGATATTTGGCAGCGACTTCATACTTCAAATCTTGAGAGACGTTCATGAAATAATGGTCTTCTCTTCATAATAGGAATTTCTTCACTTGAAGTTTTGAGAGATTCTTCATATTTGGACCACGACTTCTTCATTTTTCTCCAATATTTATTTTGGACTTTGATATACAACGATCCACCTCCTTTTTGGACTAGGATCTATTTATCCTCATACCTTGTTAGGGCCTTTTTGGATAGACTTCTCCATGATCTTTACGGGAGTATTTGCTTTTCGTCGTGTGTCTCGATCCTTCATATTGATTTTTGATAAATGATTCTTCACATCACTTTTGGATCTTTAGCAACAAAATGTAGTCCTCATGCCTTGTTAGGGCCTTTTCAGACTCGCCAATCTTCGCATCCTACTTCAATAAGTTATGCCTTGGCTATGAACTCTAATTAATACCGAGCAACTTTTAAACGATCTTGGGCTTGAAGCTAAGTAACTTTTCAAATCGTACACCTTATTTATTGCAGATAAATTTATTAGCAAGCGATGGGAGAATAGGCTTATAATTAACTCACATAAATTCACGAAAGAATACCAAACTTATAATTGACTCTATCATCTCTCTTTCTCAACAGTTTAAAATCTCAAGGAATGAGACTCGTGGATGCTTAGCCTATTAAATCAAAATTTTGGGTTTTGGAGTCGTCTATAGGATCTTGCAAACTCTTAGACTTTTTCAAGTTTAGAAATCGTGTTTTAAAGTTCCCTTGATAAACGACTCTCTAGGGTCAATTATAGGAACTTGCGAAAAGTTCTTGTTCTTAACCCATGAGAGTTAAGACTTTCGCGTTTTATAGCTCCCTATATAAAAGCCTAGCAAAACTTGACTTAAACACGTTAAGGATACTAGCTAGAGTAAACTTAGATAAGTAAACTCGGGTTGAGTCAAAAGATTCACAACGTTTGAAAATTAAAACCACTTTATTACAAATTTATTCTAGTAAAGAAAGAAAATAACTATTTAAAGGTAAAACTAATAGGCCAAAATAGATCAAAAATTTTGAAAAATCTCGAAAAATTGATTTTCCGGTTAAAATGAGGACAAATACAAGGAAAAGACCACTTAACTTCGATAGAAGTCCCCCTACACTTGATATAAATATTGTCCTCAATGTTTAAGCATGTGGGAGTAAACTCCCCTACAGTTAGGACATTGTGCACTTTGTTTAAATCTTGCTAAGGAAAAGACAACTAACGAGATTCCTATTTTAATATTGGAAAATATAAAATAGTGAATCGAAAAGAGTTTAGGATAGAACCGGGAAGACGGAAACACGGAATCGGGTCGTCAAAAATCATCAAGAGTGGATCTTTGAGCGCTTGAATCCCTGAATATGAGAAGAGAGGAAATAGCAAACACCAACGGTTCTCCCCTACACTTAGGATAAAGACATCTAAAAGATAGATGCATGGGTTGCCTCCCAAGAAGCGCTTGATTTTTGTTCACCGAGTCGTGAGCCTGACTCGACCTTGATTAGCATAGGGAGAAGCATGAAACATATCCACCGGGATCAAATACATAGTTTTCGTCCATCAAATAGCACAAGCTTAAGGCGAACAAGGCAAGCCAAAGAAGAGTAGGCAAGGTTCCCTTAAGCAACGATGGAGCACGGTGGTAGCAAGGGTGAAGAGGTGCAAGCATATCTCCAATAGTTCCAAAAATCTTTCCTTTTATTTCATCAGACGGATACTGAGATGGCTTAAAAATTCCAATACCGGGGTTGAACACCTTTTCCTTTGGGGGAAAATAGCACTCAGGCTCAGCAGAATTTGAAGATGATCCGCGAAGAAAATGCACAACCTCGTCCTCATAAGGTGGACCAAGAGGTGTCAAAACATACGTGCTGCGGATGTTGGTGTCGTCCGGTTGCTTCTCCTTTGAAAGAATTTTCTTCATATCCGAAGTAGGATCAAGGCCATAATCATCAAAGTCTAAAGGAGGAGAATCACTCTCATGAGGGAAGTAAGTATTGAGAAAAGTAGAGAAGTCTTCCTCAAATGAGTAGTCATCCAAAGTAGGATTAAGCATGGATGGCGGAGGATCTTCATCATGTGAAGAATCACTCGAAAGAGTATCGACCTCATCAAAATCATCATAAGTGGGCATGTCGGGATACTCAGAAGTAAAGTCATCATAATCATCCCCATCGGAGCTAGAATCATCATCATAAGCATCATAGATCGGTAGAGAATCATATATGGGTGAAGGTTCCAAATTGGAGAGAGAATCATCCACATCATCTTGAAACAGTGGATTATCATTGCAAGACTCGAATAGAGGATTGTTGTAGATGACAAAATCATCAAGCACATTAATCATATTCGCCGATTCTCTTCCATAAGATTTGCTTGTAAGCTTCCCCATTTCAAACACTTGTGCATCATCCCCGACTCTTAAGATGAGTTCACACTTATCCACATCAATTAAAGCTCTACCGGTTCTCAAAAATGGGCGCCCAAGTATTAACGGAATACGAGGGTCCATTTCATAATCAACAACGACGAAGTCGACCGGAAAAGTGAATGTGCCAACTTTAATGAACACATCTTCGGCAATACCAACGGGGTAAGCGAGAGTGCGATTGGCTAACTCAAGAGTCATCTTGGTGGGTGTAAGGTCGGGTAATGATAACTTTTTCCAAACACTTAAAGGCATCAAATTTATACTTGCCCCGAGATCGGCTAAGGCAGTAAATTTGTCGGTTTGGTTAAAAGTACAAGGTAGCACAAAACGACCGGGATCTCTAAGTTTCTCCGGAAGTTCTTTAAGAAGGACGAGAGAACAATTTTCATTTAATCGAGTATTAACAAACTCGGCCATCTTCTCCTTCTTGCTAAAGCTATTCCTTAAACATCTTAACAAATTTAGGAATTTGTGCTAGAGCTTAGACAAGGGGAAAAGTGACGGTCATTTCCGAAACTTTCTTCAAATAGTTTGACACTTGAATGTCATCCTTGGTGTGCATTTTGGCCTTGCCTAAGCGAGATGGATAAGGAATCTTGGGTTTATAGGTGGAAGGTGTAGGTGTAGCAGGTAAAGGTTGAGATGTTGAAGGTGGGGTTGGTGGAGGATTCTTGGTGGGTACTTCGTCATGACGAGGCGGAGATGGTAATGGTGTACTAATACTAGATGTAGGAGTAGTAGGGATAAATGGTGGTGGAGGAGGTGTAGATGATGGGGGCGGGATAGGTGGTTCTACTAAAGTAACTCCACTACGGGTAGTAATAGCACTCACATTCGCTCGCGGATTGGTGACAGTGTTTGAAGGTAGAGAACTCGAAGTAGAAGGTTGAGTGGTGGGCAAGAAACTAGCCAGCATATTCTTTAAATCATTCGTTTGATTGCTGAAGGAGGATTGTATATCATTTCGAAGCTCGGATCTAATGTCATTCCCTTGCTTGGTGATATCCCCTTTCAAATTGATAATTTGGCTCTGTAGATTCTTGATTTGCTCTCCTTGGCTTCTCATTAAGGCTTCAACATCTTGATTGATGGGTGGGGCTTGTTGAGCGGGTGGGTTATAAGGATTAGAATCTCGAGGTGGGATTTGGTTTCTTCTAGTGTAGTTGTTGTTGGGGTATTGGTTTTAAGGAGAAAAACCGGGTGAAAGATAGTTGTTGGACCGGTAACTTAGCAAATTTCTATCCCCTTGAGGTCGGGCTTGGTTATTTTCCGGTGAATAATTACCATAAGCCGCATACACGTTTTCCGGATTTCCTTGAGTAGAAGGACAATCAGTGTATGAGTGAGGCCCGCCGCATGTCTCACAAGGATTAGCCACCGCTTTAACTTGTTGTTGGTTTGTAGCGAGAAGCAAGATATTTTTGTTCATTTTGGCCATCATGCGGGTGAATTCGGTCATATCGGGGTTTGCTGAAGTAGAAGAAACATTGACTCTCGGGTTGTTCCTTAAAGAAGCGGAGGAATCCCAATTTTTGTGATGAGTAGTCATGTTCTCAATAAGATCTCTACACTCCTCGGGTCTTCTTTTCATAAATGTGCCACCGGCGGCTGCATTAATCGTATCACGATCACGAAAAGTCAAACCGTTGTATAAAGTATCAATTAAGGTCACAGGGAGCATGTTGTGGTTTGGACAACGGTCGATCAAAACATTATATCTTTCCCAAGCATCAAAGAGAGATTCATCGTGTTCTTGCATGAAACCGCTGATTTGATTGCGAAGGCTCGTGACCATGGATGGTGGATTGTAGCGCGACAAAAAGCGTTGAGTCATGTCATCCCAAGTATGAATTGAATTCTTCGGGAGACGATCAAACCATTTCTCGGCGTGGTGTGATAAAGTATGTGGGAAGAGTTGAAGGCGAAGAACATCCATTGTGGTACTGGGAAACTTCATGCTTTGAGTGATTCTAATGAATTTGTCGAGGTGTTTGTTGGCATCGTCATCAGGCATTCCGGCGAATGGATTAGTTTGCACTTGCTGGATCATGTGATGCTTCAACGAAAACTCCGGAGCCGTGATTTGCATCGGCGCAATCGGTCCTCCTCGTCCAAACATGGTAGGTTGACAAAGCTCCTCCATTGTCCGAAGATCGGGTTGTGGAAGAACATTGTTGTTGTTATTATTGAGGTGCGGTGGATTATTGTTGTTGTTCACACCTGCCATAGCTAAATCTTCAGGAGTCTCGGGCTCTTGATAAGTAGAAGATCTAGTACAAATACACCTGCGAAGCTAAAGAAAACAATACCAAACACAAAAAGAATATATATACACAATAAAAATAAAATCTTTTTGGATTTTTGAAATTTTTTAATTTTTTTGGATTTTTAACAATTTTTAATTTTTATGGATTTTTGAAATTTTTAAGCAAGAAAATAACGCTCACGAATGAACGGATCCCAAAAAGCAACGCGTCTCTCATAGAAAACCGTTAATCTTTACGAAAAGAGCCGGCAGCGGCGCCATTTGATACAAGAGATTTTGTCCCCCGGCAGCGGCGCCATTTTAATGTTAGGGTTTTGCAATCCTATTTAAACAATGAATGTTCGTTTCTCGGTATCTTCTCGAATTGATTTCCGGTTCAAAGTGCGACTCAATTGTATTCGGTGAAAAAGAATATTTTTGGTTGTTTTAAAATAAATGTGCAAGACGTAAATGAAAATGACGTTAATTTAAATCTAAATCTAATTTAAAATAAATAACAAGAATTTAAAAGCGTGACGAGAATTAAATAGCAATTAAAGTAAATGATGCAAACTTAAAACTAAACTAAAAGCAAACTTAAAACGCAACTAAAACTTAAACTAAGGCAAGGCTTAAAATAAATCTAAGATAAGTAAATTTAAAGTGCAACTCAGTCAAAAGGCGGGAAAAGTAAAGTTTAAAAATTAAAAATTAAAAACAGAAACTTAAAAGAAACTAAAAATGCTCATTCGGAATAATACCCTCATTCAGAATAAACATTCATCCGGAATGTCACCTTCGTTCGGAATGTTCTTCTTTACTCGGAATATTTACCAAAACCTTGATTCGGAATATATTCCGAATGAACACCTTGATCCGGAATAATAGATGTTCCGAATGAACACCCCTTGATTCGGAATACTGCTTCACTCGGAATAAATCCTCAATCCTTCGTTCGGAATGCTGTCTTGATCCGGAATGTTCCGAATAAACTTATTCACTCGGAATGTTCCGAATGAGCAACTTCACTCGGAATATAAGATATTCCGAATGAACACCTTTGATTCGGAATGTAGCACTGATTCGGAATATATAGTTTGGTTCGGAATGTTTTTCTTCACTCGGAATATGTTGCTGATCCGGAATATCAAACTGATCCGGAATATGTCACTTATTCCGAATGAAAGCCCTTTATTCGAAATATTCAACAAACAATCTTCGTTCGGAATAACAGTTGATCCGGAATAAACTAAACAAATTCCTTAATTCGGAATAAACTGGAAATCAACAGTACATGGAAAACAATAAACGCGAAGAACAAGGAAACAAAAAGAAACACGAATCTAAACAAAATCAAGCAAATCAAACCAAAAGATTAAGCAAAACTAATCAATAAACATCTACTAATCATAAACAAACAATCCAAAACATTCAAACTAACAATACTAATCAAAATAATCAAAACCCACTTAATCAAATCAATAAAACATCAAAAATATAAACATGAACAATAAAGCATAAAGATTAAAGATCAAATAAGAAAGGAAGATAGAAGATTGACAATAAAAGTAAAGATTGACAATAATTAAAAGGAAACTTACTTGAAATTAAAGGTATTTAAGGTGCAAGACAATTAATTAAATGACATGTAATTAAAGAACAAGTAATTAAAATTGTGGAAGAACTAGTGTCACTCTAGCCAACAAAATGAAATGAAATGAAATCTAATCTATTTATAGGAGGATTAGGGAGGTGCTTTAGAAGCTTTCTCCCCTTTTTCTTCTTTCTTTAATTACATCATTAAGTCCTTAATCTTCTTAGTTGTTTGACTTTGATGACTTTGTCTCGGGATTTCTTTAAACTCGTCTTGAAATTTCTTCATAAATAAGACTTGAGTTCTTCGGCTTTTAGTAAACTTCCGTCTTTTGACTGTTTCTTCGATAAATCTTCAGAATTGGTCTTGGACTTCCGTTCTTTTTGAACTCTTGATTTCTTGACTTCGTCTTTTGTCTTTTTCTTCGATAAAAGCCCGTGAATGCCCGTGTTTTCTCCCCTTTTCACCTTTTCGTCCTAAATCACAACAAAAACACAAACCACACATAATTCCGACATTTACGACATAAAATACACGTTTTGGCTTGGTTATTATTGTAGTTAAGTGGCAAAAAGGATGGGTGTTTACACACCTATCAAATCCCCTACACTTGACCATTGCAATGTCCTCATGCAATGCATTAGTTACAAAGCACGAGTACACTTTTCATCATAATTAATCCACGATGGCCTTTATTAAATAGATAGAAAATTATAAACATTCAAAGGAAGAAAGAAATCAAATACATACCTTAGGGTTTTGAAAATGTCATGAATGATCATCATCCTCAAGTTTTCACTTTCTCCAAACCAAGCTTAAAAAACGAGATCATTGTTATTATAAGTTAGCAAACTAACACGAACTCATGTGGGCTAATTATTTACTTAGACTCCCTTATTCCTAGGTGTATCTCTTATATTTTATTGTTATCTTGAATGATCACAAGGATGCATTGTTGACTTATTTCGATAGTTATTTAGGCTGAAAATAAAGTGGGACGATTTAATCAATAGTTAGCTAAAGGACAAAATCTTTTAAAACTGCTTCTCGGGACCTCATAAAGTTCATATCTTGGCATAACTCGCTTCACGATTTGAGACCTTTCTCGGACCGATATTTGGCAGCGACTTAATACTTCAAATCTTGAGAGACGTTCATGAAATAATGGTCTTCTCTTCATAATAGGAATTTCTTCACTTGAAGTTTTGAGAGATTCTTCATATTTGGACCACGACTTCTTCATTTTTCTCCAATCTTTATTTTGGACTTTGATATACAACGATCCGCCTCCTTTTTGGACTTGGATCTATTTATCCTCATACCTTGTTAGGGCCTTTTTGGATAGACTTCTCCATGATCTTTACGAGAGTATTTGCTTTTCGTCGTGTGTCTCGATCCTTCATATTGATTTTCGATAAATGATTCTTCACATCACTTTTGGATCTTTAGCAACAAAATGTAGCCCTCATGCCTTGTTAGGGCCTTTTCGGACTCGCCAATATTCGCATCCCGCTTCAATAAGTTATGCCTTGGCTATGAACTCTAATTAATACCGAGCAACTTTTAAACGATCTTGGGCTAGAAGCTAAGTAACTTTTCAAATCGTACACCTTATTTATTGCAGATAAATTTATTAGCAAGCGATGGGAGAATAGGCTTATAATTAACTCACATAAATTCACGAAAGAATACCAAACTTATAATTGACTCTATCATCTCTCGTTCTCCACAGTTTAAAATCTCAAGGAATGAGACTCGTGGATGTTTAGCCTATTAAATCAAAATTTTGGGTTTTCGAGTCGTCTATAGGATCTTGCAAACTCTTAGACTTTTTCAAGTTTAGAAATCGTGTTTTAAAGTTCCCTTGATAAACGACTCTCTAGGGTCAATTATAGGAACTTGCGAAAAGTTCTTGTTCTTAACCTGTGAGAGTTAAGACTTTCGCGTTTTATAGCTCCCTATATAAAAGCCTAGCAAAACTTGACTTAAACACGTTAAGGATACTAGCTAGAGTAAACTTAGATAAGTAAACTCGGGTTGAGTCAAAAGATTCACAACGTTTGAAAATTAAAACAACTTTATTACAAATTTATTCTAGTAAAGAAAGAAAATAACTATTCAAAGGTAAAACTAATAGGCCAAAATAGATCAAAAATTTTGAAAAATGTCGAAAAATCGATTTTCCGGTTAAAATGAGGGCAAATACAAGGAAAAGACCACTTAACTTCGATAGAAGTCCCCCTACACTTGATATAAACATTGTCCTCAATGTTTAAGCATGTGGGAGTAAACTCCCCTACACTTAGGACATTATGCACTTTGTTTAAATCTTGCTAAGGAAATGACAACTAACGAGATTCCTATTTTAATATTGGAAAATATAAAATAGGGAATCGAAAAGAGTTTAGGATAGAACTGGGAAGACGGAAACACGGAATCACGGGTCGTCAAAAATCATCAAGAGTGGATCTTTGAGCGCTCGAATCCCTGAATATGAAAAGAGAGGAAATAGCAAACACCAACGGTTCTCCCCTACACTTAGGATAAAGACAGCTAAAAGATAGATACATGGGTTGCCTCCTAAGAAGCGCTTGATTTTTGTTCACCGAGTCGTGAGCCTGACTCGACCTTGATTAGCATAGGAAGAAGCATGAAACATATCCACCAGGATCAAATACATAGTTTTCGTCCATCAAATAGCACAAGCTTAAGGCGAAACAGGCAAGCCAAAGAAGAGTAGGCAAGGTTCCCTTAAGCAACGATGGAGCACGGTGGTAGCAAGGGTGAAGAGGTGCAAGCATATCTCCAATAGTTCCAAAAATCTTTCCTTTTATTTCATCAGACGGATACTGAGATGGCTTAAAAATTCCAATACCGGGGTTGACCACCTTTTCCTTTAGGGGAAAATAGCACTCAGGCTTAGCAGAATTTGAAGATGATCCGCGAAGAAAATACACAACCTCGTCCTCGGAAGGTGGACCAAGAGGTGTCAAAACATACGTGCTGCGGATGTTGGTGTCGTCCGGTTGCTTCTCCTTTGAAAGAATTTTCTTCATATCCGAAGTAGGATCAAGATCATAATCATCAAAGTCTAAAGGAGGAGCATCACTCTCATGAGGGAAGTAAGTATTGAGAAAAGTAGAGAAGTCTTCCTCAAATGAGTAGTCATCCAAAGTAGGATTAAGCATGGATAGCGGAGGATCTTCATCATGTGAAGAATCACTCGAAAGAGTATCGGCCTCATCAAAATCATCATAAGTGGGCATGTCGGGATACTCAGAAGTAAAGTCATCATAATCATCCCCATCGGAGCTAGAATCATCATCATAAGCATCATAGATCGGTGGAGAATCATATATGGGTGAAGGTTCCAAATTGGAGAAAGAATCATCCAAATCATCTTGAAACAGTGGATTATCATTGCAAGACTCGAATAGAGGATTATTGTAGATGACAAAATCATCAAGCACATTAATCATATTCGCCGATTCTCTTCCATAAGATTTGCTTGTAAGCTTCCCCATTTCAAAAACTTGTGCATCATCCCCGACTCTTAAGATGAGTTCACACTTATCCACATCAATTAAAGCTCTACCGGTTCTCAAAAATGGGCGCCCAAGTATTAACGGAATACGAGGGTCCATTTCATAATCAACAACGACGAAGTCGACCGGAAAAGTGAATGTGCCAACTTTAATGAACACATCTTCGGCAATACCAACGGGGTAAGCGAGAGTGCGATTGGCTAACTCAAGAGTCATCTTGGTGGGTGTAAGGTCGGGCAATGATAACTTTTTCCAAACACTTAAAGGCATCAAATTTATACTTGCCCCGAGATCGGCTAAGGTAGTAAATTTGTCGGTTTGGTTAAAAGTACAAGGTAGCACAAAACGACCGGGATCTCCAAGTTTCTACGGAAGTTCTTTAAGAAGGACGGTAGAACAATTTTCATTTAATCGAGTATTAACAAACTCGGCCATCTTCTCCTTCTTGCTAAGCAATTCCTTAAACATCTTAACAAATTTAGGCATTTGTGCTAGAGCTTTGACAAGGGGAAAAGTGACGGTCATTTCCGAAACTTTCTTCAAATAGTTTGACACTTGAATGTCATCCTTGGTGTGCATTTTGGCCTTACCTAAGCGAGATGGATAAGGAATCTTGGGTTTATAGGTGGAAGGTGTAGGTGTAGCAGGTAAAGATTGAGATGTTGAAGGTGGGGTTGGTGGAGGATTCTTGGTGGGTACTTCGTCATGACGAGGCGGAGATGGTAATGGTGTACTAATACTAGATGTAGGAGTAGTAGGGATAAATAGTGGTGGAGGAGGTGTAGATGATGGGGACGGGATAGGTGGTTCTACTAAAGTAACTCCACTACGGGTAGTAATAGCACTCACATTCGCTCGCGGATTGGTGACGGTGTTTGAAGGTAGAGAACTCGAAGTAGAAGGTTGAGTGGTGGGCAAGAAACTAGCCAGCATATTCTTCAAATCATTCGTTTGATTGTTGAAGGAGAATTGTATATCATTTCGAAGCTCGGATCTAATGTCATTTCCTTGCTTGGTGATATCCCCTTTCAAATTGATAATTTGGCTCTGTAGATTTTTGATTTGCTCTCCTTGGGTTCTCATTAAGGCTTCAACATCTTGATTGATGGGTGAGGCTTGTTGAGCGGGTGGGTTATAAGGATTAGAAGCTCGAGGTGGAATTTGGTTGCTTCTAGTGTAGTTGTTGTTGGGGTTGTGGTTTTGAGGAGAAAAACCGGGTGAAAGATAGTTGTTGGACCGGTAACTTAGCAAATTTCTATCCCCTTGAGGTCGGGCTTGGTAATTTTCCGGTGAATAATTACCATAAGCCGCATACACGTTTTCCGGATTTCCTTGAGTAGAAGGACAATCAGTGTATGAGTGAGGACCGTCGCATGTCTCACAAGGATTAGCCACCGCTTTAACTTGTTGTTGGTTTGTAGCGAGAAGCAAGATATTTTTGTTCATTTCGGCCATCATGCGGGTGAATTCGGTCATATCGGGGTTTGCTGAAGTAGAAGAAATATTGACTCTCGGGTTGTTCCTTAAAGAAGCGGAGGAATCCCAATTTTTGTGATGAGTAGTCATGTTCTCAATAAGATCTCTACACTCCTCGGGTCTTCTTTTCATAAATGTGCCACCGGCGGCTGCATTAATCGTATCACGATCATGAAAAGTCAAACCGTTGTTGAAAGTATCAATTAAGGTCACAGGGAGCATGTTGTGGTTTAGACAACGGTCGATCAAAACATTATATCTTTCCCAAGCATCAAAGAGAGATTCATCGGGTTCTTGCATGAAACCGCTGATTTGATTGCGAAGGCTTGTGACAATGGATGGTGGAAAGTAGCGGGACAAAAAGCGTTGAGTCATGTCATCCCAAGTATGAATTGAATTCTTCAGGAGACGATCAAACCATTTCTCGGCGTGGTGTGATAAAGTATGTGAGAAGAGTTGAAGGCGAAGAACATCCATTGTGGCACCGGGCAACTTCATGCTTTGAGTGATTGTAATGAATTTGTCGAGGTGTTTGTTGGCATCATCATCAGGCATTCCGGTGAATGGATTAGTTTTCACTTGCTGGATCATGTGATGCTTCAACGAAAACTCCGGAGCCGTGATTTGCATCGGCGCAATCGGTCCTCCTCGTCCAAACATGGTAGGTTGACAAAGCTCCTCCATTGTCCGAAGATCGGGCTGTGGAAGAACATTGTTGTTGTTATTATTGAGGTGCGGTGGATTATTGTCGTTGTTCACACCTGCCATAGCTAAATCTTCAGGAGTCTCGGGCTCTTGATAAGTAGAAGATCTAGTACTCATACACCTGCGAAAGCAAAAGAAAACAATACCAAACACAAAAAGAATATATATACACAATAAAAATAAAATCTTTTTGGATTTTTGAAATTTTTTAATTTTTATGGATTTTTAACAATTTTTAATTTTTTATGGATTTTTGAAATTTTTAAGAAATAAAATAACGCTCACGAATGAACGGATCCCAAAAAGCAACGCGTCTCTCACAGAAAACCGTTAATCTTTACGAAAAGAGCCGGCAGCGACGCCATTTGATACAAGAGATTTTGTCCCTCGGCAGCGGCGCTATTTTAATGTTAGGGTTTTGCAATCCTATTTAAACAATGAATGTTCGTTCCTCGGTATCTTCTCGAATTAATTTCCGGTTCAAAGTGCGACTCAATTGTATTTGGTGAAAAAGAATATTTTTGGTTGTTTTAAAATAAATGTGCAAGACGTAAATGAAAATGACGTTAATTTAAATCTAAATCTAATTTAAAATAAATGACAAGAATTTAAAAGCGTGACGAGAATTAAATAGCAATTAAAGTAAATGATGCAAACTTAAAACTAAACTAAAGCCAAACTTAAAACGCAACTAAAACTTAAACTAAGGCAAGGCTTAAAATAAATCTAAGGCAAGTAAATTTAAAGTGCAACTCAGTAAAAAGGCGGGAAAAGTAAAGTTTAAAAATTAAAAATTAAAAACAGAAACTTAAAAGAAACTAAAAATGCTCATTCGGAATAATACCCTCATTCAGAATAAACATTCATCCGGAATGTCACCTTCGTTCGGAATGTTCTTCTTTACTCGGAATATTTACCAAAACCTTGATTCGGAATATATTCCGAATGAACACCTTGATCCGGAATAATAGATGTTCCGAATGAACACCCCTTGATTCAGAATACTGCTTCACTCGGAATAAATCCTCAATCCTTCGTTCGGAATGTTGTCTTGATCCGGAATGTGCCGAATAAACTTCTTCACTCGGAATGAGCACCTTCACTCGGAATATAAGATATTCCGAATGAATACCTTTGATTCGGAATGTAGCACTGATCCGTAATATATAGTTTGGTTTGGAATGTTTTTCTTCACTCGGAATATGTTGCTGATCCGGAATATCAAACTGATCCGGAATATGTCACTTATTCCAAATGAAAGCCCTTTATTCGGAATATTCAACAAACAATCTTCGTTCGGAATAACATTTGATCCGGAATAAACTAAACAAATTCCTTGATTCGGAATAAACTGGAAATCAACAGTACCTGGAAAACAATAAACGCGAAGAACAAGGAAACAAAAAGAAACACGAATCGAAACAAAATCAAGCAAATCAAACCAAAAGATTAAGCAAAACTAATCAATAAACATCTACTAATCATAAACAAACAATCCAAAACATTCAAACTAACAATACTAATCAAAATAATCAAAACCCACTTAATCAAATCAATAAAACATCAAAAACATAAACATGAACAATAAAGCATAAAGATTAAAGATCAAATAAGAAAGGAAGATAGAAGATTGACAATAAAAGTAAAGATTGACAATAATTAAAAGGAAACTTACTTGAAATTAAAGGTATTTAAGGTGCAAGACAATTAATTAAATGACATGTAATTAAAGAACAAGTAATTAAAATGGTGGAAGAACTAGTGCCACTCTAGCCAACAAAATGAAATGAAATGAAATCTAATCTATTTATAGGAGGATTAGGGAGGTGCTTAGGAAGCTTCCTCCCCTCTTTCTTCTTTCTTTAATTGCATCATTAAGTCCTTAATCTTCTTAGTTCTTTGACATTAATGACTTTGTCTCGGGATTTCTTTAAACTCGTCTTGAAATTTCTTCATAAATAAGACTTGAGTTCTTTGGCTTTTAGTAAACTTCCGTCTTTTGACTTTTTCTTCGATCAATCTTCAGAATTGGTCTTGGACTTCCGTTCTTTTTGAACTCTTGATTTCTTGACTTCGTCTTTTGTCTTTTTGTTTGATAAAAGCCCGTGAATGCCTGTTTTCTCCCCTTTTCACCTTTTCGTCCTAAATCACAACAAAAACACAAACCACGCATAATTCCGACATTTGCGACATAAAATACACGTTTTGGCTTGGTTATTATTGTAGTTAAGTGGTAAAAAGGATGGGTGTTTACACACCTATCATTAATCTTGTAACCTTTTGATATTAATCTTTAATCAATCAAGCCTATTTTCTTAATTCTCATTCTACCTTTCTTAATCTTTTCCTTAATCTTGATAATCATGTAGTTTTATTTTAATCTTGTTGCTGGTTTGATTGTTTAGCTTATTTGATTGTGCTTATTAAATTGGTGATCGTAAAAGTTTCTATATTAAAGTGCTTATTTTCTTAATCTTATGCTTAATAGTTCTTATAAATTAGTAGCTTTTGGTAAGTTTAATTTTTTGATAAAAAATGCTTATTGGTTTTTAGCTTATTTTCTTAAGTTTTCTTGTTACGGAAATTTCCAAAACTCTCATATTCAGGATAAGCTTTTGTAGTAAACATTCCGGATTGTCACCACTTAATCATTCCGGATAAGCAGCAAACCCCGTTATTCCGGATAGAGTGTTTTAATTATTCCGGATAGTGAGATTCTGTCATTTATTCCGAATAGCCAAGAGATGCAGTACATTATTCCGGATAAGCTTCATTTTATTTAATCCGGATAAGTTCCCTTTTATGTATTGCAGATAAGAGCGCGAAGTCAAGTTTTCCGGATAAGAGTAAGAAGAAAAAGGTTCCAGATAAGAAGCTTTGTATTATTCTGGATAGTTATATATTCCGGATAAGCCTCTCAACAAAAGAGTCCGGATAGTGATCATCAGAATTTTATTCCGGATAAGTGGTCGGAACTAGATTCCAGATAAGGGTAAAAAGTTTATTCCGGATTTAGCTTGGATTATTTATTCCGGATAAAGTGAAGTTTGGAGTCATTCCGGATAAGCCACAGTTCTTCATTTCGGATAACATTCCGGATAACATTCCGGATAATATTCCGGATAAGGTTTTGTATTTCTAGTTTTTAAATTTTATTTTTCCCGCCTTTTTACTTAGAATTATTCTAACTTGTCTTATCTTAGTTTAATATTTTAAGTTTAAATTTTTATAAGTTTTAGTCATTTACTTTTCAACTTTTAAAGTCTTCATTTTTAGTTTAAATTTTCAAGCTTTCATTTTTACTTATTTACTCAACGACATTTTCATTTACAATAGATAATCAAATCTTTTTATTTTTCCACCAAGAACGACTGAGTCACACTTTCTACTAGTAATCAATTCGAAAAGATCGGTTTAACGAACTTTCATAACTAAGTGAAACCTAGTTATTAGGCCAAAAGCCCATTTTTCCTCCTTCCTCTTGCGTTGGCCGCGGCATGTGGCTCCCACTAAGGGTAATCCGAAGTTTTTCGTGTGTTAAATAATTAGTCGTGTATGCTCGTGATTTAATATTCGTGATTTTGGTATTCGTGACCGTGTCACATTTATAATATTCATGATTGTTCGTTTTTTATTGTCGTGACACGTGTATTAATATTATAAATGAAAGTTTAAATTTTATCGTGTTTTCGTAAGTTACTGTTCACATGTACTGTTCATAGGTTTATAATGCGGGTTTTACACTACCCCTTTTTAAGTTAACAGATTTTTAAAGAAATATGTTTAACAAACAAAAATGTGGGAAACAACTATTAATCCCCTAAAACCAGATTAAACAAACTATTCACCCTCCCCCAATCCCACATAAACCCTAATTACTACCCTAACCTAATCAAGGGGGTTTTGGTCCAAACCTTCCAGAACCTTAATTCATTCTATCCTCACCACATCCCACACCCTAAACCCTCTACCCCGTGACCCAAGTGATCCCCACGTGTGTCCCCTGCTTCACCAAAATGGTAAATATGGTATATTTCCATAGAATCAACGACTATTACATTTTTCTTGGTCCTAAGGTTCCCAATGAACGTCCATGATGCATCTTCAACAGCCTGCATTCAGAGATCACATGAGAGCCCAGTTTGACCAAGATTCAAAAGTGAAGACCAAGGGAAGAATATGAAATTCTTGTACTAGGGTGTTAATGCAAGTGATGCCTAAAAAAATTATTAGTGTTAACTAATCTTTCTTAGTTTTGATCACAACAAACTATACAACACATTTAGTGTAAAACACAAAACGAATTATTTAACTAACACTATCATCAAGGTAATGATCATATCACTAAATTTTCTTAATCATACTTAGTGATCATCAAATTGATTATCCTTAAAACTCACTTTTGTTAATATGACAAAAGATTTTTTAATAAACTTTCTTTTTAAGAAAATGTTTTATTAAAATGAAAAATGTAAATTTGAAAATGGCATATTCCATATGCCATAAGAATATCCTTTGAAGGTTTAAAAAACCTTAGATATTCCTACCTCACTAAAAGACAAAAAAGGGATCGGACTCTACTGGGCGGTACCTTAAATAGCTAGGCGGTTCTTTAGCGATATGGAACCGCCGGGCTAGTTAAGGATCCGCGCCCAGCTAGCCGTTACACTTTGTCTTCTATAAATAGTGGATCAAATCTCATTTTCCAATAACCCTCTTGGACGTTTTTCTCAGCCCCCTTTCTCTTTTCTATAGCATAATCATTAGTAAATAATCACTTAATGTGTTAAGTATGTTTACATATGATTATCCTCTTGATCCCCTCCTTTACCTTGTCCAATGAGAAGATCACTCACTCACTAGTGTTGTTCTAAAGATGAATCCATGAATTAGTCATGTTCATCATGTTAGCCTTTTTATTTTTGTTGATCAATTTGTATTTATGAATACTTGGACTAGTTGTGTTCATCCAAGCTATCTGTGAATACTTGGATTTGTTGTGTACATCCATTGCATATGTGTTTGCTTGGATTTGTGTTGTGTAGATCCAAGCTACATGTGTGTACTTGGATATGTTTAGTTGAGTTGTAATAGATTGTGTAGTAGTTCTCACTAAACTATAAAGTGATGTGGTTGTGTCTTGTGAGTTCTCACTAAACTTGAAAGTGATTAGTAGTTGTGTTGTGTGAAGTTCTCACTTAGCTTCAAAGTGAAGAGTCGTGAAGATTGGTTCTAGCTTTGGATTAGAACTCGACATCTAGCCTTGTGTGGTAAAATGGTGAAGTAGGCAACGTCGTGAAGATTGGTTCTACCTTGAGATTAGAACTCGACATCTAGCCTTGTGTCGTTAAACTGTGAAGTAGGCAACATTGTGTAGATTGGTCCTAGCTAAAGATTAGGTCTCGACATTTAGCTTAGTGTCGGAAAATAATGTAAGCGACGATGTAAGGCTTTCTCCGCCAAGAAGGGAGCTTGTGGATATAGTGGAAATATCGAGTAGGTGTACTCGAGGAGTGGAGTAGAAACGAGGATAGAGCCTCGTTGTCGAACCACTATAAATCTTGGTGTCTTGTCATTAGGTTGTCTCTTTCCTTACTCCTTACTTATTTCATTATCATTATACTTACCTATTACCATTGCTAATGCATTTGAATTGAATCTAGTTATTATGCAACATTAGCTTCAAGTAAAAGATAGTTTTGATACAAACCTAATTGAAAATAATTTTAATTAGGTGACTAATCGAAGAGAAACTATTCAACCCTCCCTTTTAGTTTCTACAATTGGTATTAGAGAGATGGCCACTCAAGATCTTTGAAGTATATTGTACTTTAAAACTTGGATCGATCCATTGTCTCCTCAAATTAGAAGGTCAAGTTGTACTAAAGTTTCTTTTTGGTAAAAACTATTTTTTCTTGGAAAATAGGTCTTTTAATTGGTAATATTGCATCCCTCTTAGATTAGTAGCTTTTATGCACTTTAGATCTAATCTTGAAATGTATCTACTAGTTTGCATCTTGCTTTGTGTAGGTACTCATGAAGATCAATGATTTAATTGGTTGTGGATTGAGTTACTTACACTTGTAGAAGACTCATCTTTATTGATCTTCAACATCTTTGAATGATGATATCAAGATGATTGGGAATGATACTAGTCCTTGAAGACTTAGTACTCATCATAGTCATTGTTGGGCATTGCATTGATTCTTTGATGGAATGGAATGCTCTTTGTGGCCAAGGTATGCTTTCGTTCTTCCACACGCCCTTTGATCATTCTTTTGATCATTACTTGGCTATGTGTTTGTTCTTGGCATCCTTGCCTTGAAATTTGTTTATGGTTTGTGATTCTTTTCTTTTACCCTCTCAAACCTTCATTGCTTGGATACTTGACTCACTATGGTGATGTAGAGTGAGTTAGTAGTAGCTTAAAGTATCAAGCATGATATCCATGGTTTGCACCCATACGGTTAGTAGGCCCTTTGTGGGAGAGTAAGTGAATTAATACCTTGCTCATATTTTGGTTTAGACTAAGACTATTATTGAAAGTGATTTTAGTCTATGCATCAATATTTTCTTTGCGTTTATTCATTACCAAAGCCGTTTAACACTTCGCCGAAAAGGCACGTCTTAAACCACTATATATGACACAAGCTCTTTGTCTCCTCGATTTGAAGATTGTCATTAATCCCTTGAGCATTGATCTTAGTCTTGATTTGTGACAATCTAACATTTTCAGGTAGTGAATTATTTTCTCGTATAATATTTTGAAACTTATTTTTGTGTTGGTTGATGAACTCACAATTTACGGACTTAAATTTACGCTTACGTGCATAATTTAGCATCCTTTACGACTAAACCGGAAACCTTAGGATTACGTATTTACGTTTTTGAACTCCGTTTTTTTATGAGACAATTTTTATTGGATTCGTTTTGTGACGTTGATTCATAATTTATAAAAACGTTTTTCGTGAAACGACCCAAGGGCACGCAAATCAAGAAAACTAGAATCGAGGAATACCCGTAAATTAGTGAGGTGGGACAAAATACATTATCCCACCCCACTAGCTCACATAGGACGGCACACTTGACACCACATCTAAGGATGTGGCATCATGTTAACTAAGTAGCTACAAGTGTAAGCATTAGCTTAACACTTAAGCTTACTTCCTTTCCACTAACTCAAAACCACTAGCTACACACACATACCATTTTCACTCATGCAAACAATATCAAAATCCTCTCAAAACCTCCACCCTTGTCGTCCACTTCAAAGCACAAAACACCCCTTTTGATCTTTTCTAGCCATGAAATACTTGTTATCTAGCTCTATCATGGAGTTATCTTGAAGCCTTGATCATTTGGTGGCCATTTTAACAACAAAGGAGGTGATTTGCTTGTGTGCTAGGGCTGATTTCTCAACTTATGTTCTTGGTGTTTGATGATCTTGGAGTTACTTTTGGTGTTCATCAAGTTCTTATCTTCCAAAAACAAGATATACTCTTGGTTGGTAAAGAAGATCACCCTCTCCATTTTCTCTTGTTATTTTTGTAAAGAAAAAATGTATTTTCTTTCTTGTTGTATATGTATATGATGAATATATAATGATAAAAATGTTGTTTGGGGATTAAGTGTTGATAAATATGCTTAAAAAGGTTAATAACCATAAGAAACAAGGCTAAAATCTTGCTTATTTAGTTGGCTGTATAAAAACAGTATGTAACTAAAACTTGAACTGATAAACTTGCATGGTAGAATCCATTTACAGTAAGTACAAGATGTTATACACATGTGAGAGTTGGCCATGCAATTGAATCATTATAATGAGTGAGATATGATCAAAACAAGATGAGTGTGCTAATCTGAATAAGCTGTTTTGTAGGGACTGTTAAGCATAGATAAACTTAAAATGAGCAGTAGCTATAACTAAGTTAAATGTAGCACATAATATGAAGTTCATGCCATCCAAAAATGAGCTTCTAATTCATTATAGAACTCTAGATATGATAAAAATGGTGAAGATGAAAATAAAAATCAGATTTTGAGAATTAATGTTTATTATTATTATATAAGCACTCAAAATTTTATTGTATAAAATATAAAATAAAAACCCACTAACTTATGAAATTTATTTATATAAATATGTAAAAGGTTAAATAAATGGATAAATTATAAAAATGGTAGTGGAATAATACTTATAAGTAATAAAAACTATAAACTTGATTTTTACGACTTTTTCGGCTATTACCGTAAAATTAACGTTTTTCGCCAATTAAAAATTAGACGATCAAACCCGTCTAATGTAAAGTTTTTAAAAGTCATATACTGATATATAAGTAACTAATACAAGTAAAAACCAATAAAACCCGAACTATAGGACATACGGACATTAACGAGCTAACTAAGCATATTGGACTAATAATTGGACTAAATAAGATAAACACTTATAAAAAAGAACTTATTGGGCTTAACCCATTTGGGTCCAACATGAAAAGTATAGATACTGATAATATAAGTATAAAATGAAATAAAACAAGTTAAAGAACTTATAATAAGCTTATTGGACTTAAAATAGGTAAATAGGTAAAACTAGTAAACTAGTAAAAAGTTACCAAAACGTAAACACTAAAATGAGTAAACAAGGATACATAAACCCACTTGATCATCATCATATGTACAAAATCATCATATGTATATTGTTATTTTGATAAAAGTCATTGGACAAGAGTCTAATACCGATTATTATTTATATAGGTTTCCGTGACCGAAGCACGCCCGTAGCCGATAATACGCCTTTCATTATCAACGTGAGTTCATAGCCTCGCACTCTTTTAAATATTTTATAAAATGATTTGTAAACCCGCGAGGGAGATAACATGCTAGATTTTGATAAAAATAGAACACAAGTAGTCCTGATGGTATGCTTAATGATATGGACCCAAATGATGCTATGACCCTATAAACGAGACAAAAAGGATTATTAGTAGTTGGGTTATGTCACTTAAAGTCCCATTAGCATGAATTGTGAACTACCGGGATTTGGTAGACGCTTATGCATTTGATAGTACTATTTGGGGACGATCACCCCAGTTCGCGCCTTGACGGTTGATCCCCGTCGTACCACATTGATTGGTAAGAGAATTTATGTATGAGAAGATTCCATAGCGTGATTTTTGTGACGACACGCTAACTTAGATGGGAAATTGTTTGTCGGGTTCGCGGCCCGCTGTTTTCATCGTAAGGTAACAATGTCATGCGGCTAATAATAATCCTAAAACCTATATACAAAACGATAACGACGCTAATAACGATGAAAATATTACCTATTATGGTAATATTAAGGCTACGGTCTCATGGACGACTTAAGATGTATGCTTGATTTATATTTTGCCTGACTAGCTATACGTGGACTTACTTCCGATATTATACTTGTGTTCTGATTTTAACGATTGTTTTATATAACGGTTTTTATTAAACTCTATGAATTCACTCGGCATTCGCTGATATGATTTTTGCATGTTTTTATCTCAGGTGCTTGAAGGTAATCCGGATGGAGATCGACTCTGATGGCCCACTTAATATTAAAAATGTTCATTCGATCTATGTTTTGTAAACTTAATGACCTGTATAATTTGGGACCTGTTGTACACTTTAAAACTTTTTATCGAATGAATGTATGTTGAACCTTGTACAACCATTTTTATGTGTTGTCTATGATTGGAGTTATTGTGCTATCCCGTAACACTCTGAAAGACCCTTCCGCTGTACCGATACGAAAAATTGAGAGTGTTATAGTTTGGTACCAGAGCTCTCGTTATAGAGAACAAAAGATTTTAAAAACCAAGGTTTTGAACAAAAATTTTCAAAATCTTTTGACAATGAACATTTAAGATAAATATTTGAAAAATCTTTTGACTATAACGGTGCCAGAGATCTCCGACGTTACCAACAAGCCCTATTGAGAAGATATATATATTTTGATATATATAATTTAATTTATATATATGTATATATCGTGATTTCATTATGTAATTGTTTAACTAGTATGTTATCCTAATACGAGATATATATATATATTAAATGTATATTGTCATGGCTGACCCTAATATTCCTGTAGAAAACCATGCTATTCCCGAACCTAATGTAGATGATGATCCTTATTTAGACTTAGTAGATTATGATATGGATGATGAGGAGGAACCATTTGAGGATCCCGAGCCCAAGATAGGACTAGGAGATCAGATTGCCCCTCAGGTTGACTTGGTAGAGAATGAGATTGAGAATGTTGATATAGAGAATGATGAGGAGATTGGGTTAGATAATTTAGATGATGAGATTGACGACGAGGATGTCGAGGAGGATGTAGGTATAGATGTTGAGGTCGATGATGATGAGGAAGCCGAGCTTATTTATCCTTATGATGTTCCAGAGGGCGAGCCTTTACCCCCACCAGTTTATTTGTCTGATTCTGAGGTTGAGTTACCTAGGGATGAAATGTCTGAATCGTCTGAATCTGATTCTGAATCAGAGGAGGATGAGGATGATAATGCACCTGACGGTACTGATGGTATTGCTACTCGTAGACGTGTGATAGGAGAGTCGTCTAGTACTCGAAAGGCTACTCATATTGATGGTCTTGCACCATGGGCCTTGAGACATGATCTAGATGCTTCCCGTGTTAAGAGTAGTATGATAGAGATTGGATTAGGTGTTGTTCAGACTCATGTTGCTTATTTGGAGTCTAAGACTAAGGTTGGTGAGAAAGAGCGGGAATTGCTTAGTTTGGATTTGACTCATGTAGAGCGTGGTTTGAATGAGGCTTTTAGGAGGTTATCGGTGTTGGAAAGTGGTGAGTTTGCTGAAATGAAGAGAAAGGTGAATTCTATGGAGATTCAGTTGAGTGTAGCTCGTGCAATGTGTGAGAAAGCTGAGAAGGAGTTGAATATATCCGTGGGTTGGAACAGTAGATTTTATGCTGACATGGTTGAAAGAGGAGTGATCCGTAAGCGCCCAACTGAAGATGTGTCTAGTGATCGTCCGACAAAGATACAGAAGACGATGGATGATGGACCATCTGGCGGTTCTCAGTAGACCAGTCTGTATTTAGTAGTGACCTTTGTATCTTTTGTACTTTTGTAGCTTTGACTGAACCGACTTGTTAGTAGTAGACTTGGCACGAATTTTGAGTGTATATAGTGCTAGAACTTTGATATGGGATATAACTAAGACAATAGTTTTGTTTCAAATCGAATGAAATATGTATCTTGTCTTGAATTCCATATTGTGCCTTATTTGTATCTTGATTATGAATTCAATCCATATTGTATGAATCCTTGTTGGGTGAATGCTTAATACTTTGAAATTGTGAAACTATAGAACTATGCCGCCCAAGAAGGCTGTGACTGAGGATGATGTACGTAGGATTATTACGGAGTAAGTTACCGCATCTATGACTGAATTTATGGAAAATGCTAGAAATGAAGCTGGCAGTAGTGAAGCTGGCGGTAGTGGAGCTGGCGGTAGTGGAGCTGGCGGTAGTGGAGCTGGCGGTAGTGGAATTGGCGGTACTAATGTGAATGTGAATGCTAATAATGTGAATGCTAATGTTGGAGGAAATATAGGAGGACTTGGAGCTAATGCACCTGAAGTTGGTGGTTGTACTTATGTGACGTTCTTGAAGTGTGAACCTCTACCTTTTAATGGAACTGAAGGTGCTGTAGGACTAAGCCAGTGGATTGAGAAGATTGAGTTGGTGTTTCAGATTAGTAAGTGTAAGGAGGAAGATAAGGTGACTTTTGCTATGGCTACTCTTAAAGGACGTGCGTTGACTTGGTGGAACAGGAGAATTGCTTTCATGGGTCTTGATGCTGCTAATGCTACTCCTTGGGCTGAAATTAAGAAGTGGATGACTTTGGAGTTTTATCCTCGAAGTGTGATCATTAGGTTAGAACAAGAGTTGATTCATTTGAGAATGAAAGGTGTGGACATTGATAGTTACACAAATCGATTCCATGAGTTGGCCTTGCTATGTCCTTGATTGGTTGAACCCGAAAAGATCCTAATTGAGCAATATATTAAAGGGTTGACTAGGAATATCCGGGGGGACGTGACATCATCTAAACCATTGACTATTGATGATGCTGTTCAAATGGCTTACCAACTCATTGGACAGATAATTCAGGATAGGGAAGATGAAGCCCGTGTGGGAGAGAAAAGAAAGGGTGACGGTGATCGTGTAGATAGAGGTGATAATAGGAAGAATTTCAATCGCCGTCAGAACCAGAGAAAGGGGAATGCAAATGCTCTTACCAGTAATACACCGCGCAACGATGATAGATGTCCTAAGTGTGGCAACAAGAGGCATGCTGGCGACTGCTGGAAGTGCCGAAATTGCGGAAAGCTTGGACACAAGGTTGAAAGGTGTAAGAAGGGAACCATTTGCTTCAACTGTAATGAAGAAGGTCATAGGAAATCGGAATGCCCCAAGTTGAAAGCGATTGTACCTGGAAGAAACCCCCAGGGTGGTATCTATCAACTTGGAACAATTAAGGTGAAGAAAGAGGATCCGAATGTCGTTACCGGTACGTTTTTACTCAACAATCATTATGCTGTTGCTTTATTTGATTCGGGTGCTGATAGGATCTTTGTATCCACTAAATTTAGTGCCCTTATTAACATTGAACCTGTTGAGATAAATACCAGTTACGAGGTGGAATTGGCTGATGGCAAATTAGTGAAAACTAATAAGCTATTAGAAGGATGCTCTCTAAATCTCTTGAACTATTCCTTTCCGATTGATTTGATGTTGATAGAATTAGGTAGTTTTGATATTATTATTGGTATGGATTGGTTGTCGTTGAACAATGCTACTATTCTATGTGGAGAAAAGAAAGTTAAGATTCCTCTTAGGAATAGAACGTTAGTATTGATGGTAATCAAGGTGAATCCCGTTTGAAAATCGTTTCATGTATTAAAGTCCAAAAGTACATCAGGAACGGTTGTGAGTTATTCTTAGCTCAAGTGACCGGGAATGAGTCTAGGGAGAAACGATTGGAAGATGTACCTATTATTTGTGAATTTCCTGAGGTATTTCCAAAAGATTTACCCGGACTTCCACCGATAAGGCAAGTAGAGTTTCGAATCGATTTAATTCCTGGTGCTGCACCAGTGGCACGTGCGCCTTACCGATTAGCCCCTTCTGAATTAAAGGAGTTATCTGAGCAACTTAAGGAGTTGTCTGATAAAGGTTTTATTCGACCGAGCTCGTCGCCTTGGGGAGGTCCAGTCTTGTTCGTTAAGAAGAAGGATGGATCTTTCCGTATGTGCATTGATTATAGGGAACTGAATAAGTTGACAATTAAAAATCGATATCCTTTACCTAGGATTGATGATTTGTTTGATCAACTACAAGGATCTAGTGTGTATTCTAAGATAGATTTGCGGTCAGGATATCACCAACTTCGCGTCCGTGAAGAAGATATTCCTATAACTGCATTTAGAACTCGTTATGGACACTATGAATTTCAAGTAATGCCATTTGGGTTAACTAACGCACTTGCGGTTTTCATGGATTTAATGAATCGAGTGTGCAAGCCCTACTTGGATAAATTTGTGATTGTGTTTATTGACGATATTCTAATCTATTCTAAGAATGAAGATGAACATAGAGAACATTTAAGGATTGTTTTGAAATTGTTGAAGGATGAAAGGTTGTATGCTAAGTTTTCGAAATGTGATTTCTGGTTAGATTCTGTGCAATTTCTTGGTCATGTGATAATCAAAGATGGAATTCATGTTGATCCTGCAAAGGTTGAAGCTATTAAGAATTGGTCTGCACCGACAACGCCAACTGAAGTGCGACAGTTCTTAGGATTGGCTGGCTATTATAGGCGATTCATTAAAGAATTTTCTTTGATAGCTAAACCATTGACTAAGCTTACCCAGAAGAATAAACCTTTCGTTTGGGGAAGTGATGAAGATGGAGCATTTCAGACATTGAAGCAAAAATTATGTAGTGCGCCAATCTTATCATTACTCGACGGGAGTGAGGATTTTGTAGTGTATTGTGATGCATCTCTAAGAGGCTATGGAGCTGTTTTGATGCAGAGAGAGAAAGTGATAGCTTATGCTTCTAGGCAATTAAGGAAGAATGAGGAGAATTATACTACTCATGATCTTGAGTTAGGAGCTGTAGTCTTTGCTCTTAGGTTGTGGAGACATTATCTGTATGGCACCAAGTGTACGGTATTCACCGATCACAAAAGTCTACAGTATATTCTCGACCAGAAGGAATTGAACATGAGGCAACGAAGATGGATAGAGTTGGTAAGTGATTATGATTGTGATATAAAATATCACCCGGGAAAAGCCAATGTTGTTGCCGGTGCGTTAAGTAGGAAAGATAGAGAGCCTATCAGGGTACGTTCTCTAGTCTTGACCGTGCACAATAATTTGCCTGAGCAAATTAGAAATGCGCAAATAGAAACTTGTAAGAAGGAAAATTTTGTTAATGAAGGGTTCCGAGGAGAAGGAGATCCTTTAGAGGTTAGAGCTGATGGAGTGAAATGCTTAAGAGGTCGTATGTGGATACCTAAGTTTGGAGGCTTAAGAGATTTGATTATGTTAGAATCCCATAAATCTAAGTATTCCATTCATCCGGGATCTGATAAGATGTACCATGATTTGAAGAAGTTGTACTGGTGGCCGAATATGAAAGCTGACATAGCTATGAATGTTCTTCAATGCTTGACTTGTGCTAGAGTTAAAGCGGAACATCAAAAGCCATCAGGACTACTTCAACAACCAAAGATTCCTGAATGGAAGTGGGAGCGAATTACGATGGACTTTATCACCAAGCTTCCTAGAACATCATCTGGAAACAACTCGATTTGGGTCATTGTCGACAGACTGACCAAATCAGCACACTTCATTCCGGTTAAAGAGCAGTTCTCACTGGAGAAGCTGACTCGTATATACCTTGAGAATGTTGTATGCAAGCATGGAGTGCCTGTATCGATCATTTCAGATCGAGATCCTAGATTCGCATCGAATTTTTGGAAATCTCTCCAAAGATCTTTGGGAACGAATCTCGACATGAGTACTGCTTATCACCCCCAGACTGATGGGCAGAGTGAAAGGACGATACAAACACTGGAAGATATGTTAAGAGCTTGTGTGTTAGATTTTGGTAAGAATTGGGATAAACATTTGCCGTTAGCAGAATTTTCGTATAACAATAGTTACCATTCTAGTATTAAGGCTGCACCGTTTGAAGCTTTATATGGTAGGAAGTGTGGATCTCCTGTATGTTGGAGTGAATTTGGGGATACCTAGCTCACGGGACCGGAATTGATCTAGGAGACTACGGAGATGATAGTTCAGATTAAGAATAGGTTGTTGACTGCCCGTAGTAGACAGAAAAGTTACGCGGATGTGCGGCGGAAGCCAATGGAGTTTAAAGTGGGTGACCGAGTAATGTTGAAAGTATCGCCATGGAAAGGCGTTATAAGATTTGGAAAGCGAGGGAAATTGAATCCCCGTTATATTGGACCCTTTAAGATTTTATCTAGATTAGGTCCGGTGGCTTACAAACTAGAGTGACCCCCAGAACTTCATGGTGTTCACAACACATTCCATGTATCTAATCTGAAGAAATGTCTAGCAGTGAGTGATGAGAAAATTCCGTTAGGTAAGGTTCGAATAGATGGGAAGTTGCATTTTATCGAAGAGCCCGTAGAGGTTATGGATGGTGAGGTAAAGCAACTGAAACAAAGTCGGATACCTATTGTCAAGATCCGATGGAATTCAAAGCATGGACCGGAGTATACTTGGGAACGAGAGGATGAAATGTGGAAGAAATATCCGCACCTCTTCGATTTCAATAAGAAACGGACATCCAAATGAAATGGATCACGAGGATGTTGATCCCTTTTAGGAGGAAAAGCTGTGACAATCTAACATTTTCAGGTAGTGAATTATTTTCTCGTATAATATTTTGAAACTTATTTTTGTGTTGGTTGATGAACTCACATTTACGGATTTAGATTTGGGCTTACGTGCATAATTTAGCGTCCTTTACGACTAAACCGGAAACCTTAGGATTACGTATTTACGTTTTTGAACTCCGTTTTTTATGAGACAATTTTTATTGGATTCGTTTTGTGACGTTGATTCATAATTTATAAAAACGTTTTTCATGAAACGACCCGAGGGCACGTAAATCGAGAAAATTAGAATCGAGGAATACCCGTAAATTAGTGAGGTGGGACAAAATACATTATCCCACCCCACTAGCTCACATGGGACGTCACACATGACACCACATCTATGGATGTGGCATCATGTTAACTAATTAGCTACAAGTGTAAGCATTAGCTTAACACTTAAGCTTACTTCCTTTCCACTAACTCAAAACCACTAGCTACACACACATACCATTTTCACTCATGCAAACAACCTCAAAATCCTCTCAAAACCTCCACCCTTGCCGTCCACTTCAAAGCACAAAACACCCCGTTTGATCTTTTCTAGCCATGAAATACTTGTTATCTAGCTCTATCATGGAGTTATCTTGAAGCCTTGATCATTTGGTGGCCATTTTAACAACAAAGGAGGTGATTTTCTTTTGTCCTAGGGCTGATTTCTCAACTTATGTTAGTGGTGTTTGATGATCTTGGAGTTACTTTTGGTGTTCATCAAGTTCTTGTCTTCCAAAAACAAGATATACTCTTGGTTGGTAAAGAAGATCATCCTCTCCATTTTCTCTTGTTATTTTTGTAAAGAACAAACGTATTTTCTTTCTTGTTGTATATCTATATGATGAATATATGATGATAAAAATGTTGTGTGGGGATCAAGTGTTGATAAATATGCTTAAAAAGGTTAATAACCATAAGAAACAAGGCTAAAATCATGCTTATTTAGTTGGCTGTATAAAAACAGTATGTAACTAAAACTTGAACTGATAAACTTGCATGTTAGAATCCATTTACAGTAAGTACAAGATGTTATACACATGTGAGAGTTGGCCATGCAATGGAATCATTATAATGAGTGAGATATGATCAAAACAAGATGAGTGTGCTACTCTGAATAAGCTGTTTTGTAGGGACTGTTAAGCATAGATAAACTTAAAATGAGCGGTAGCTATAACTAAGTTAAATGTAGAACATAATATGAAGTTCATGCCATCCAAAAATGAGCTTCTAATTCATTATAGAACTCTAGATATGATAAAAATGGTGAAGATGAAAATAAAAATCAGATTTTGAGAATTAATGTTTATTATTATTATATAAGCACTCAAAATTTTATTGTATAAAATGTAAAATAAAAACCCACTAACTTATGAAATTTATTTATATAAATATGTAAAAGGTTAAATAAATGGATAAATTATAAAAATGGTAGTGGAATAATACTTATAAGTAATAAAAACTATAAATTTGATTTTTACGACTTTTTCGGCTATTACCGTAAAATTAATGTTTTTCGCCAATTAAAACTTAGACGATCAAACCCGTCTAATGTAAAGTTTTTAAAAGTCATATACTGATATATAAGTAACTAATACAAGTAAAAACCAATAAAACCCGAACTATAGGACATACGAACATTAACGAGCTAACTAAGCATATTGGACTAATAATTGGACTAAATAAGATAAACACTTATAAAAAAGAAATTATTGGGCTTAACCCATTTGGGCCCAACATGAAAAGTATAGATACTGATAATATAAGTATAAAATGAAATAAAACAAGTTAAAGAACTTATAATAAGCTTATTGGACTTAAAATAGGTAAATAGGTAAAACTAGTTAACTAGTAAAAATTTACCAAAACGTAAACACTAAAATGAGTAAACAAGGATATATAAACCCACTTGATCATCATCATATGTACAAAATCATCATATGTATATTGTTATTTTGATAAAAGTCATTGGACAAGAGTCTAAGACCGATTATTATTTATATAGGTTTCCGTGACCGAAGCACGCCCGTAGCCGATAATCCGCCTTTCATTATCAACGTGAGTTCATAGCCTCGCACTCTTTTAAATGTTTTATAAAATGATTTGTAAACCCGCGAGGGAGATAACATGCTAGATTTTGATAAAAATAGAACACAAGTAGTCCCGATGGTATGCTTAATAATATGGACCCGAATGATGCTATGACCCTATAAACGAGACAAAGAGGATTATTAGTAGTTAGGTTATGTCACTTAAAGTCCCATTAGCATGAACTGTGAACTACCGGGATTTGGTAGACGCTTATGCATTTGATAGTACTATTTGGGGACGATCACCCCAGTTCGCGCCTTGACGGTTGATCCCCGTCGTACCACATTGATTGGTAAGCGAATTTATGTATGAGAAGATTCCATAGCGTGATTTTTTGACGACACGCTAACTTAGTTGGGCAAATTGTTTGTCAGGTTCGCGGACCGCTGTTTTCATAGTAAGGTAACAATGTCATGCGGCTAATAATAATCCTAAAACCTATATACAAAACGATAACGACGCTAATAACGATGAAAATATTACCTATTATGGTAATATTGAGGCTACGGTCTCATGGACGGTTTAAGATGTATGCTTGATTTATATATTGCCTGACTAGCAATACGTGGACTTACTTCCGATATTATACTTGTGTTCTGATTTTAACGATTGTTTTATATAACGGTTTTTATTAAACTCTATGAATTCACTCGGCATTCGCTGATATGATTTTTGCATGTTTTTATCTCAGGTGCTTGAAGGTAATCCGGATGGAGATCGACTCTGATGGCCCACTTAATATTAAAAATGTTCATTCGATCTATGTTTTGTAAACTTAATGACCTGTATAATTTGGGACCTGTTGTACACTTTAAAACTTTTTATCGAATGAATGTATGTTGAACCTTGTACAACCATTTTTATGTGTTGTCTATGATTGGAGTTATTGTGCTATCCCGTAACACTCTGAAAGACCCTTCCGCTGTACCGATACGAAAAATTGAGAGTGTTACATGATTCACTTCCCTTGACTTCTCTCCACTTTGCTTTTTCACTACGAGTAGTCGTTTGTTCATTTTGGTTCTTTTCGATCTCGATTCAACTCGTAATCCTTCATTAAGGCATATTGCTTAGTGTTATGATGATCCAATGATATTCTAAAAGGTTTAAGATATATTTTTAAGTATTTTCGAAAACTTTGTTTTCAAAATTTTGGCGTATTTCATTGATAAAAACCAGCCTCTATAGGCGGTTCTTTATCTCTGGCGGTTCAAACCCGCGGTTCCTTATCGATATGGAACCGCGGGCAGTAAAGCTTGTCAGAGCGCCAGTTTTAATAAATTAATCTTTTTCAAACTAAACCCTCTCTCTCCCAAAAACACACAGCCGACGGGTTCCACCTTTTTCACCATTGTTGAAGCTTCAATAACCTTCAATCACTCAAATTAATTGATTCCAAGTTGTGGGTTTCACTCACCCTTCATCAAACATCAATTAATTTTAAGTACTTTCTTTTAATTTCATCTATTTTGTTCTAGGGTTCATCCTTTCATAATTGGGGATTTTTAAAATTGAAATTGAATTAGAACCTCAATAGGAATATGGGTTGACATGGTTACTTTACTATGATTCCTTAGGTTCATATTCATTAAGATTTCACTAAAACCCACTTGTAGAACAAATCAGAATTTTGGCTAAATGATTTTGGTTAAAAATATGGAATTGAGATGAACCCATGAACAAATAGGTAGTTGCATTGTTAATGCTTACCTAAAAACCTTGTTTTGAAAAACCAATGTTCTAGTCCATTGTTGATCCAACATAGCTCATATGTTCTTGGTTAATAATGGAATAGATGCGTTGTGAACATGAGAATGATATGGATTCAATCCTTTGTATGTCAAGAATTTGATATAACACATTCTCATATTTTGATTTTTGATTTTATTTTTCATATAAGTGATTGGAAAAATATTTTCTGTGTTTATTTAGGTACTAATCATGCCTTCACAATACCAAAAGGATCATCAACTCACTAGAAAATATATGCCAAACATTTCCCAAATCTATGCTTCCACTCAACTTCGAAACTCCTTTTCATCTCTTTCAACTCGAAATTTCCATGAGGGTAGAGTTGTTGATGAGGGAATAACGGGTTATGACTATATCAAATCTATGTTTGAGCTTTCGGGGTTTGATTGCTTGCTCAACATAGAAGAAGATATTTACCCCTTGTTTCTTCTAGAATTCTTTAGTACTTACTCCATGTCTGAATACAATGGCGAAATCTTCATTTGATTCTTGTTGAACGATCAAATGATTCAATACTCTCTCGAAGATTTTGGTGAAATTCTTGGTGTGCCATATGAAGGCACTTGTCGTTTCACGGATAAATGGAGACTTGTTGCTCTCTTGGAATCCTACAACAAACCTCCAAATGACCACGCCGAAATTGATCTGGAATTTATCCTTGATATCACTCGACGAATAAATTATGCCCTTTCAAAGCCCTAAACAAACCTTCCCTATGCTATGCTTCTTACTCTCCTTTTCAAAAGGGTTGCTCATGACTTTCCCCACCTCGACCTTTCTCGCTTTCACCCGGTTCATCGGGTTATGTTGCCTATTCAAGAGGTATATGAAAGAAAGCCTAGAAGTGATCGAGGTTCGCGAAAATCCGATCATCAAGAGACGGATGATGAGGACACCTATTGATGACGTATAGTCCCCAGCAGGGTCAGGAACCCGGCCCACGGGTACTACCCGTATCCGGCCCATCACAGATGGGTGGGAATAATGTCATTTAAGCTTATGGGCTTGGATGAACAGTGAACGCACACACGTGTGCGGCCCACGGCCCGGCACGGCCGGTACAGGGTTAGACAGAATCATATTCTGTCTATGAATAGGATTTACCCCAAAGAAGAGGATATTCACTCACCATAATTAGAAGATAACAATCAATCTAATTCTGGTACTTATCCTTTCCTTGGGGCCGAAGTATCAGTGACAGCCCACTAGGGTTTCACTGCCTATAAAAGGAACCCCCAAGGGTTCCACAAAGGTATCACATTCTATACTCTCAACTTACTCGATTCTCATAAACCCTAAACCGATACTTACTCTCACGCCGGAGTCTAATCGTTGGAAACATTTCCACGGTAAGTCTAACGCGTGCTGTTTAGTGTGCAGGATCCCAACCATACAGTTCACTTGGTGCAGGAGCCGGAGCCCAGCCAACCCGAATTAAGCCTAATTCGGGTCTAGCAAGGATCACCCAACTTTTGCATCAACAAGTTGGCGCCATCCATGGGACTATTACACTAAGCTAGAGAGAAATCTCATCTTGAATTCCCAATGACGAAGGGGCATCCCCAAACTAATCCCAGGAACACGAATCCTGGAAATTGGAAGTCCCAAGGGGAATGGATACTCATCCCTAATCAATCCCCTATCCGCCCAGCGGGCGGACCAAGTAACCGCGGTGGTTTTCAGTCCATGGGGGTGACGAGCACGATCTCCATAATTCCCCCACCTACTTCAACCCTGGACAACCCTGATCCAGGGAGTGCGCCCAATCCCCCTAACAAGGAGCCGCGTAGACCATCGATTGAGGAGGAAGTAGAAGTCCAACCACTCAGCGAGGAGGATCTCACTCGAGTTCTCACGCAGAACTTTGATAGGATCGTCCCAGAGATTGCATCAAGGTTGAATCTAGGGAGAAACCTCCAATCTAGACTCAACTTTGGCAATACCGGACCAATCACCTCTTCCAAAATCAGAGGAAAAGGAAAACCCAGCCTCAGGAGCAGAGCCTCTTCGAGGAAACTCCTCAACCTAGGAATGTGTTCGAGCGCATAGGAGATCGCCTCATACAGGAACTAACGCAGTCTCGAGAAGGGGGAGAGAAGTCCGACGGTTCACCTGAGCGACCAGACCGAGAGCTGACCAGAGCCGCTCATCGCACAAGTGTGTGGGATAGGATGGACACTAGGAAGAAGGCTCCTGGCTCTTCTCAAAAGAGTGGTCCTCACCCAAGAGATGGGGCACCACCCCCGTCTCCAGATCCATCAGGAGAGGACTCGGATGACCATTCGCCCAAACGTCACCGACCTAGACGTACCCCTCCACCACCACCAAACAATGATGAGTATTATGGTGGCCCCTATTATCGAGAGGCAGAAGCGGAGGATCTTTCCCGCCCATGGTGTGACCCATGGGAAGACCCTAGGCTCACCCGTCCATGGGCGGATCCCAGGGAAGATCCTTTTACTCTCCGTATACAGAACTACTCCGAAGACACAAAGCGTCGCATGTCGGCGTGTGTCAAGACCTATGATGGAACCGGTGATCCGGATGATCACCTCAAAATATTCGATACGCAGGCTAAAATTGACCGATGGCCCATGCCTATATGGTGCCAAATGTTCAATTCAACTTTGATCGGCAATGCCCGTGACTGGTTTGAGGGACTCCCTCCACGAAGCATTGATAGCTTCACAGAACTACGCACTGCGTTCAAGAATAATTATACTCAGTGGAAGAAGTATAATAGGGATGCGGTCTCATTGGCAACTGTCAAGCAACGGTCGGGGGAGTCTACAAAAGCCTTCACTGAACGCTTCAACGACGAGTGCACACGCACAAAGACGATGCCGGAACTCCTGAAAATCTCTGACTACATGCACGCCATAACAGATAGGGAGTTAATCAGGCGTCTCAATGACAAACGTCTAGAGAAGTATGATGATCTCATGGAAAGGGTCAGAAATTTCATAGAGGGAGAAACAGCGGTTGCCGCGGCTTACCCTTCCAAAGGAAACGGCTACCGATCAAACGACCAGTCCCGGAGACAGTCGGGCGGTCAAAGCAATCAAAACAATAGTAGGGGCTCAGACTACAAGAGCCAAAACAAAGGAGGACGGCCGGATGATAAATTTACCCCCCTAAAGATGTCCTACCGGGAGATCTTGCTGACGGAAGGGGCAAATTTTCCGAGACTTCCCCCAATGACAACTCCGCCGGACCGTCGTCAAGGAAATCGTTTCTGCGAGTCCCATAATGACAAGGGCCATGGCACGGACGAGTGTATCCAGCTTAAGAAGCACATTGAGTCACTGATCAAGTCAGGTAAACTCAAGAATTTGGTTAAGGATTCGAAGGATGGAAAAGAGAACAAGAAGTATGACAAGAAGGATCCCCAAAAGGACAAACCTTCGACCATATACATGATCCAATCCAGACAGCGCCGCACGAGGCAGAAAATTGGCCAAAAATTTTCACGCGGCAGGGAAATCTCATTCCCTCCCATCACAGCAAGCGATGTGATTGATGCGCATTGAGATAAGCATTGGAACACACAATGTTCGTCGCATGTATGTGGATGGAGGGTCATCAGCAGAAATACTGTACGAACACTGTTTTGTGCAGTTACGGCCATAAATAAGAAGCCAATTAGTACCGGCCACGGCGCCGCTCACTGGCTTTAGTGGAGACACCATGTGGCCGATAGGGCAACTGCGTCTGCTTGTAACCATTGGGAATGAGGAACACTCCACTACGGCGTAGATGAACTTCATGGTGATACGCTCACATTCTCCGTACAATGGGATCATAGGCAGACCAGGTATTCTGGCTATACGGGCGGTACCTTCCACGGCACACGGAATGATCAAGTTCCCTGTTTAGGGAGGAATCGTCACCATTTACAACACAATCGTACCAGCATCCGAGTGTCATACCGTGACAACACCGGCTCCACCTGTTCCACCCAAGGATGGATCACCACCTCCCAATTGGAGGGTGGCAATCCATCCTGACTATCCGGAACAGGAGATATCCATAGGGGGGGCGCTCTCAGATAGCGGCAAAAGGGCCATGTGCTCTCTTTTAAGTGCAAATCTAGATATATTCGCATGGGAGCCAAAGCATATGACAGGCGTACCACGCGGATAGCAGAACATAAGCTCCAAATCTGCCAGGGGTACCAACCCGTCAAGCAAAAGAAGCGCGGCCAGGCGCCTGAGCGCAGCCGAGTGATATTGGAGGAAGTACGGAAACTAGTAGACGCAGGTATCATGCGCGAGTTATACTACCACGAGTGGTTATCCAATCCGGTCATGGTCAAAAAACATGACGGAAGTTGGCGCATGTGTGTGGATTTCACGGATCTGAACAAAGCCTGTCCACAGGATTGTTACCCGTTACCGGAGATTGACTGGAAGGTGGAATCCCTATGTGGATATCCCTTTAAGTGCTTCCTAGACGCATATAAAGGATACCACCAGATCCAGATGGCGGAGGAGGACGCAGAAAAAATGGCGTTCCATACTAGTCAGGGCGTATATTGTTATACGAAAATGCCGTTTGGACTAATGAACGCCGGTGCTACATACCAGCGGCTTGTGGACAAAGCCTTTGACTCACAGATAGGCCGCAACTTGGAAGTCTATGTGGATGACTTAGTCATAAAAAGTCATACGGAGGATGCACTTCTCCGGGATGTCCAAGAGACATTCGACACACTGAGGAGGATTAATATGAAGCTAAACCCAAAGAAATGCACGTTTGGGGCAACGGAGGGAACGTTCCTTGGATATATGATTGATCCAAATGGCATCAAACCTTGCCCAGAGAAAACGGACGCAGTAATACAGCTGCCATCCCCTCAGACACGGAAGGAGGTGCAATCCTTAAATGGGAAGCTGGCCGGGCTAAATAGGTTCCTATCCAAGTCCGCAGAGAAGTCATTACCCCTATTTAAGACACTCAAGAAGTGCATTAGGAAGGGAGACTTCCGGTGGACAAAGGAAGCCGAGGAAGCTTTTGGCCAACTCAAGCAGCACCTTGCATCTCTCCCTATGCTAGTAGCTCCCCGGCCAAAGGAGGAACTCATTATGTATCTCTCAACCACACATGGAGCAATAAGTGCGGTACTCATGACGGATAGGGATACGGTACAAACTCCGGTCTACTTCATAAGTAGAACACTACAAGGGACGGAGTTGAATTACTCCTCTATGGAAAAATTGGTTTTGGCACTAGTGTTTGCTACAAAGCGGTTGCGCCGATACTTTCAGGCGCACCCAATTGTAGTCATTATTGATCAGCCAATAAAGCAAGTTATATCTAGACCGGATGTGGCAGGAAGGCTACAAAAATGGAGCATTCTATTGGGGGAGCATAATATATCTTATAGGCCAAGGACGGCTGTTAAAGGCCAGATCTTGGCAGATTTCTTGATAGAGAATCCGGATGAGGAAGGACCAATCATAAAACAAGACGAGACTCCAGCAGCACCATGGGTGTTATTCACGAACGGATCTTCGTGTACGGATGGGTCGGGAGCGGGTCTCATCCTCACAAATCTGGAAGGAATGGATTTTACGTACGCCCTCCGTTTTGAGTTCACAGCCACCAATAACGAAGCAGAATATGAAGCATTAATTGCGGGTTTAAAAATCGCCGCTAGAATGGGAGTCCGCAACCTTGAGGCCTACGTGGACTCACGGCTTGTCGCGAACCACATTCTAGGTGGATATGGGGCTAAGGAGGACAACATGGTCCGATACTTGGAGAAAGTCAAGTCACTCATCGCGGCCTTCAGCAAGTTTTCCATCAAGCAGGTGCCAAGAGGTGAGAACAAGAAGGCGGACGCTCTTAGCAAGATTGCATCCACAAGCTTCTCCCACTTGTCCAAGCAAGTCTTGGTGGAAATACTCAAAGGAAAAGTCTATAACAGAAGGGGAGGTCGCTACTATAGTTAAGGAGGATGGACCTACATGGATGACCCCGATCGTCAACTATTTGACTAGTGAAACCCTTCCGGACGATGAAAAAGCGGCGCGGCGCATAAGAAGGAAGTCACAGCACTTCGAACTTCGAGAAGGTATCCTCTATAAGCGTCCTTTCTTGCAGCCGTGGTTGAGGTGTGTTGGACCACGTCAGGCCACTTATGTAATCAGTGAGATACATGAAGGGTTATGCGGCATGCATGCAGGTCCATGATCCGTGGTAGCTCGAGCCCTACGTATAGGATATTATTAGCCTACCATGCATAGGGACGCACGTGACATGATTCGCAAGTGTAGTGATTGCCAAGTGCATAGACCAGTGCCGCGACACCCATAGCAGGAGCTTACACCTATCACATCCCCATGGCCATTCTATAAGTGGGGAATCGACATCGCATGACCATTTCCTGTAGCTGCGGGGGGAGATAAGTTCTTGATTGTCGCGATGGACTACTTCACACGATGGATAAAGGCCAAGGCGGTCAAATCCATCACGGGCAAACAAGTTAAAAAGTTTGTTTGGGAGAACATTGTGTGCCGTTTTGGCTTACTAGGAGAAATCATCTCGGACAACGGTAAACAGTTCGCGGATAATCCATTCAAGGACTGGTGTGCATCATTGAATATCAAACGGCGCTTCGCGTCTGTTAAGCATCCGCAGACAAATGGTCTTGTGGAACGAGCAAATAGAAGCTTGGGAAACGGCATCAAGGCACGTCTGGATGAACGAAGTTCCAATTGGGTGGATGAGCTACCACATGTTCTATGGGCACATAGGACTATGATCAAAACAGCCAACGGAGACACTCCATTTGCATTGGCCTACGGCACTGAAGCTGTTATACCAGCAGAAATAGGAATGCCTACCATCCACACGGCGAAGGTTAATGTCGTCACGAACGACGAGCAGCTGCGAATCAACCTGGATCTGTTGGCAGAAAAAAGGGAGATAGCAGCCATCAATGAGGCTAAGTCCAAGGATAAAATGAAGGCTTATTATGACGCCAAGGTTAAAGGTGTTTCTTTTTGACCGGGAGATTATGTCTATCGTGCTAACGAAGCAAGTCGAGCGGAGAATACAGGAAAGCTGGGCCCTAAGTGGGAAGGACCGTATGAGGTCACGGAAGCCTTAGGACGAGGCGCGTACAAGTTACGTGATATGGATGGCCGCGATCTGGAACGCACATGGAACATCTCCAATCTCAAAAGGTGCTATCTTTGAAAGCTACGGCTTCTGCATGGGTACTTCGCTATATGTGGCTTTAATGAAGATCCATGCACTCTATCTGTTTTGCTTCTTATGTTTTGTCTAGGTTCTTTTTTTTGTTTTTAGGACTTATCATTCTTGTTCAAAGAGGGATGCAACCTCAGCGGCGCGGATCATGTATCCTTACTAGACACCTTACTCACAAGACGTTGTGATAAGTTTCCGTATGCCGTACTCACGTAATGCTTTGCATAATAAAGACGCACGTTGCATGTCTAGTAAATTATAGACTTGAATGTATTTTCTCTTTTGGGTAAGACGTGACATGTCATGCAGTATCGGTAATCGATATTTAACAAAATAAAAATACACAAGTTTCCAAATCATAACAAAATGGCCGTGATTATCATGGACTTACTAACAAAAGATAGTTTACCACATCAGTCTTAGCCGTGTACATGCACGGATGAATAAAAACTACAAATGTTTACAAGATAAATTACAAGGGGGGTAGGAATTCCCCTATGTCTTTCTTTCCTTCTTCGATCAGAGCACGGAGGGCCTCCCCGCGAGCGTCCTTTCCATCCTGTGCCTTGACCACAGTCGCATCCAATGCCTCCTCAAGCAGCTTTTCACCTTTCATCACTTTCGATACGGAGTCGTAAGTAGGCAGGGTCAAGGGGATGGGATCCGCAGTAAGCTTGGACATTACCGCCTCGTTCGGAGCATCCTTAAGCGCCTCGATTTCATCCAGAATAGGGTGTTGGATTTCCGCCAGTGCATTCATCGACGCGGTCATATTGTCCGCAGCTGAGGGATTATGGTAGGGATGCTGCATGATGTCTTTGTTCTTACCTATCAATTCCGCAGCCTTGACCAAACCCTCATGCCTACCACGGTCGATTCCATCCGACACGACCCCGGCGAAGGCTTGCGGCAGGTGCGACGCTTCCATGGCCTTGCTTACGGCAAGGCGCATTCCTTGTCCAATCATCCACATGCGTCCGGCTATGGCGGATAACAAGGGAGGACACATTCTTTCAGCACAACTTGTGGCCATCTTGCTCAGTTCCTCCTCAGCCGTTGCAGCCTGCTCTTCCAATTTGGTCCGCGCTTGTGTTAGCTCATTCTTCAGCGCATCGCGCTCTTGGGAGATGTTGAAGGCTTGTACGGTTACGGCCTTGGTAGAAGCTTCGGCCGCGGACACCTGAATATGGAACTTCGAGTTATCACAAGGATAATATGTTTTTTCTTGGGTTAAATAAAAATCGAGGGAAACAAGGGCTTCGAGCTCGGCAATGCGCTTTTCTCGGCTGTCGGCATGATGGGATTGCTCTTTCACTGTAGCCTCGACCGTCACCAGCGCCGATTGCAATGACGCAATGGTCTTCTCATTCTTCACAACCATTGCCTCCCGACGAGCTATCCTTTTGTCGGCCCGCTTCACATTCGCCGGGGCCTTGATCAGGCGGCATCTTAGAGCGGCACCCACCGTCACTTGATGCGCAGACGACACATCAAACTGCTCCAGCAAGGAGTCATGATCCAGCTCGTCTAAGTCTTGTGCAAGGGCTGGAGGGGTAATATGCTCGATAAATTCTGAGCACTCAGATTCCGCCCCCAACCTTGTTAAACTAGAGAGGTTCCATGCTAGGCGCAGGCTATTTTCTGGTCCTTCGGGGAGTGGCTCCTCGGCGTGTGTCGCAGCAGGGGATGGGGGGCTGTTTGATGTTGCGGGGGATGGATTCCTCTCCGCCTCTTCCTCTTGAGCTACAGCCGACGGATCCGGCCTGTTATTGACATTGCAACTTTTGTTTAGGCATTCTATATTTAAACAAGCAATATGACAATACTGACGTACGAAGGGTACTTACGTGGTACCAGTTGCAGGTTCTGGGGCAGTAGGAGCTACGACACTCACAGGGGTAGCTCGCCAGACTTGCTCTTCTGTGTGCGGGGTAGGATTGGCCTGGGCAGTCGCAGTACCGCTTCCCTCCTGGTACTGTGGATGGTCTTTCCTCAGTTTCTTTGGGGGAGCGTTCGAGGCCCCTGCCTCATCCCCTATCGTCTTTTCCACCCTTCTGGTGGTCTTTCTCTTTCTAGATGCGGGCTTGGAGGCCCAGAAGCTTGAGTGGTGTCTTCTTCCTCAAGGTTGAGGGAATCTTCTCCTTCTGCATCTCCCTGGTGCGGTACGCCACCCTCCAACAACAACTCTCCACCATCTTCATTCAGGAAATCCAGAGGGGATTTTTCAATAATGGGCTCCTCTTCATCCGATCTTTGCTCGGAGGTTTCTTCAAGTGGGATGGTCCAGTCTGCGGTCGCATCAAGGAGGGGGATTTCATTCTCCTTCAATGGGCGGAATCCTTCAGGCACTTTCATGGGGTCGCCCTGACGTATTAGTCCGTGTAGGTTCATCTCTGCGGACATTTACAATTGCACGGGTCAGTAAAGTCCTGAATACAAATGACATTTCACATTTACAAGGTATAAGTAAACCTACCCTCTCCATGTTCCGTCAGGAAGCCCAGATATAAGTCATCCCTCCCATAGTAGCGGTGGCTTAATCCTACTAAGCACAGAAAATGTTCTGGCAACCCCCTATGGAATTATGTGCGGTGGGTATCTAGTATTTTTAAGTCTTTGCTGCTATAGTCTTTGGATTTGGGCGGAAAATCTTTGGGTGCTCTGGTTTTGAGTACGAAAGGAGTAGGGAATACCTTCTCATCAACAAAGAAGTAATGGTCGTACCAGTTCTTAAGGGAGTCTAAAGGCTTCCTATACGTCACGGGGGCGTTCCCGGATCATTTTTAAACGATAGCCACCCATTCACTAGTTGGGGGAGTAAAAAGCCCTAAATAGGTTCACGGTCGGAGCCACTCCGCATGTATGGCATGTAATTTCAAACTGGTTGACTTTACACGCCCCTATGCAGTGAAGCTGGGTTATGTGGAAGTCATAATACAATAGCAGATCTACCAAGAATTTGGACAGGGGGATACGATAGTTGGCCGAGTCAAATAGGCGCGTGTACACGCCTATTTTCCCCGCTGGTGCATCCGTAATTGCCTCACCTTTACCTGGATAGGTGGGGTGTACGCTTTCGGGAATGTAATACTTCGACAAAAAGTCTATGTATTTTTCCGCCAACATCACGTTAAGGACATCCGTGATAAGTGGGTTGTCCTTTACCATGTTTTATAAAAAGGTTTTGTAAGGCGTGATGATCTAACCTGCGGCGGAGGAAATCCGTGGAAATAGAAGGCAAAAGTTTGGAGGATGGAGCTTGGAGATAACAATGGTGGAAGAGAGTATGAATTGTGTGTGTAACAAACACACACACCAACTCTTATATAGGGTTGCCTCGGTTTCCGAGGTAACGTGGATGTTTGACACGTGTAGGCCACTACGCCTATCCAACGGATGGGATTTCTGACACTTCTGCAAAGTCAGAAGGGGCCCACGGGTGACTTCTTGGCAGTTTTACGTGGCTCAATGGTGGGCATTAATGGTGTACTTTTGCAGAAGTACGGCTGACCATTTGACTATCATTAATGCATTTATTCTTGTGTCGGGTCTTACGTAAGACCATATTCAATGTTACATTTAATTTGTCTCGGCCGTTACGTGCGGCTGAGGTGCTATTAGAATAATATTCCTAAGGCAGGCAGCCACGTGCGGCCAAAGCAAAATTTTAAATATTTCTCATTCCCTAGGTCTTTCTTGGTATGTCCGGAGAGCATCTTGATAGTCTAGAGGTTACGCCTAAGGCTGTAACAACTAGACCGGGGGGACATGATGACGTATAGTCCCCAGCCGGGTCAGGAACCCGACCCACCGGTACTACCCGTATCCGGCCCATCACAGATGGGTGGGAATAATGTCATTTAAGCTTATGGGCTTGGATGAACAGTAACCGCACACACGTGTGCGGGCCACGGCCCAGCACGGCCGGTACAGGGTTAGACAGAATCATATTCTGTCTATGAATAGGATTTACCCCAAAGAAGAGGATATTCACTCACCATAATTAGAAGATAACAATCAATCTAATTCTGGTACTTATCCTTTCCTTGGGGACGAATTATCAGTGACAGCCCACTAGGGTTTCACTACCTATAAAAGGAACCCCCAAGGGTTCCACAAAGGTATCACATTCTATACACTCAACTTACTCGATTCTCATAAACCCTAAACCGATACTTACTCTCACGCCGGAGTCTAATCGTGGGAAACATTCCCACGATAAGTCTAACGCGTGCTGCTTAGTGTGCAGGATCCCAACCATACAGTTCACTTGGTGCAGGAGCCGGAGCCCAGCCAACCCGAATTAAGCCTAATTCGGGTCTAGCAAGGATCACCCAACTTTTGCATCAACACCTATATGCCAACAAGTGATGGTGATGACATAGGTTCTAGTTCTCACTTCAACTGTTCGAGTAATTCCCACCCATCCTCAAACTCATTCATGGATGTACTTGAAGACTTAGCTCCTCCACCTCATTATTCCTCTAGGGAAGTACCGGAAGATCTCAATATGGAGCATCTCTACCGTGAAAATCTTAGGACTCGAGGTGAGCTACATGAACATTGGGTTGAGTCAAAGAAGGGATTCAAGTATTTGGGGAATATAATCAAAGGATTTGGCAGGAAAAGAAGGTGAAGACTTTGAAGTGTTTCAAAGTATACATGTTGGTAAACATGTAATGTTGAAATTTTTTTATTATCTTGGTTGTGTATTAACTAAATTCTACTTGTTTGGATTATTTGTTATTTATCCTAAATGATTGTCTATGCCATTGTGATTACGATTTGCATAGCTTTGTGCATCCTATGTGTTAGTTAGCTTCCTAGATTTTGGTTAGTAGTTAACTTTGACTTGAAAATCCTTTGGTAAAAATCTAGGCTAACCAAAGTTTGAGGAAGTATCATTTTTGAACACCTCTGGTCGCGGTTCCATATCGACCAGCGGTACCTTATTGATAAGGTACCGCGCACCCTAGATAAGGAACCGCCGACTACTGTGTCCGACAGAATCTTTGCTTTACACTATTTTCCTTAATCTGTGTAAACCTTGCTTGATTCTTTGCAAAAACTTGCACATTTCCTAAACTAGGTTACCTAAATTCATTATTCACATAAAATGTTTTTAACCACTAGTTTGGATCATCCCCTCACCCTTTTAAACCCACCTTGTTAGTCATGTTCTTCACACATCAAACCATTCTTCCTTAAACCTTAAACCTCTCATTACAACCATGGTTTCTACAAGAAGCTCAAACTCATCCAAAACCTCCACTTCAAGGAAAAATCTTAAGATTAAGATCAAATTGCCTAAATCTAACTCTTCACCCTTTCACACACCCAAGAATGAGATTGTCCCAATTCTCATCTCTTCATCAACCTCACCACCTCTTGCTCCATGCAAGACTACCTCTACCCATGGTACCAACTGTTCTCATGGTTCTACCTCCTCTTCATTCCAATCTTGAATGAATGAGCTTTTCTCACCCTTCACTCCAAGTAATCTCTTGGCTGCGACTACCCAACCACAACCCATCCATAGCATTCCTATTGTGAATGACTTTGTTGATACCTTGGTGACTTCACCATTTACCCCTCCAAACTCACCCTTTTCACCCTTGGAGAGCATACCTCTACACTCACCCACATCACCCTTGGAGAACATACCTCCTCCACCTCCACCTCCCTCAAACACTCCCATTTTGGGTGTTCCACTTCCCTTCTTTATGGGTGATCCTTACTTCCTTGGGTTCCTATAAGCTCATAGTTCTCATTGTCCATGTTGCCTCTATAATAACTACATCATTCAAAACCTTAGGATGGAGATGTTTGGACTTCATATGAGGTTGCAAGATTTCTTGCTCACCTTGTTTAACATGCCTCCTCCTAGGAGATGAATGGTGATTTTCTTCAAAAATAGTTTTCAAGAAAAATCAAGCCAAGAAAGATTACTAATCAAGACATAGTTTTAATCTATCTTTATTTTAGTTTATTGTTTTTCTTTATTTCCTTAATGTATCTCTTTCCCTCCATGAGTGTTTTATGAGGATGAATTATGGACTTAGCTTTATGTGTTTCTATCTTTATGTGCACATTAATCAACTTTAATTCTAAATTAAAATTGAATCTAAATCTATCACAACTTCTAAAACTTGACTAAAATTGGTTCAAAATGTTATCCAAATATTTTGTCACCCTTTGTCAAGACATTCTTTGTGAATGTGTTGCTTTATGCAACCCTAGCATAATTTAGTGCTAATAGAGGTAAAATTCCAAGATTTGCAATTTTTTGAAAAAGTCTTAGTTTTTCTCAAAACCCTAGAAAATCATGATTTCAAGTCCACTGCACGCGGCTCATCAAAGTCGCGCGGTTCCTTAAGTGATAAGGAGCCACCGGTCCCTATAAGGTACCGCGGACAGAAAAGCCGATTTTTGGCTCGTTTTTTGTCTTTCTTCATAAACCTATCCCCTGTCAAGATTCCATGTTTACTCAATTTGGGTAAACATTCCTTGACACTTTACATTTGATTTTCAAACCTTTTCCTTGTCTACTTTCTTCTTATACCCCCACCTTGAGATTTCATTCTCACACCTCAACAATGCCTAACTCTTCCTTTCATTACCTTGACATTTCATTGTCACAAACATCCTCACCCAAAGCTTCCTCATCCAAGATTTCCAAGAAACCGAAGATCTCGGTTCGACCTATTTGGATCAAGAAAAATAAACCCTCTTCCTCCAAACCACCCAAGAACTCCACCTTCTCTCCAATCAAGTATTGGAATGAGACCTACTCCATTAACCCCATCACCGGAGAAAAGGAAAATCTCCCCCCCCCCCACCACCAAAACCTTTTGACACCCCTCAACTCAATGACCTTTCAACCTTCCCAAACCTCACAAGGCATTGTGAAAACATTTCCTACCCACTTTCCTCACCACCACCAAACCCTAGGTGTGATGGCCTTCCCCCATCAACCGATTTTGTGTTGCATCATGGATCCTCGTGTGCTTGTTGTCTATTTCAACAAATTGAACTTGCTCATGTGTATGAGAAGTTAAATTTTCTTGAATTCCTCCTCACTCGACCTCCTCTCAAATTTTTCGTTCCCGTGGACAAAACTTCGAATGATGCCTCGTCGTCTTATTTTTCCAACTAAAGGGCTAAGCACTCTTGAAGTCAATAAAACTTTAGTTGTTTTAGAGTCATTAACATTTTAAGCAATCTTGGAAACTTATCACTATTAGAATAGCTTATGTTTTGTGGTTTATTTTCCATATCTTTTGCTTTAGATACTCATATTGTGTGTATGAATATCTACTTTGTTTGTCTCTTTCATATTTATGTAATATGAAATCTTTGTGTTGTGTTTGTTTTCTTTATTTGATCATTCTCTCTTTCTTTTGAGTTGATCGTGGTTAATCTTTACAACTGATTATGGGTGATTCCATCAATTCTAAATTTTAACCCCTTGACAAATTTATCATCTTTACTGGTTGGATGTTTCTTTTCTACCTTCATTCCACCAATTGAACTTTGATTTTGTCATTTACCTCTTTGGACATACTTAGCAAATACTTGCTTCTAATTTGAGATTTCTTCTCCCTCGCCCTCTCAAGTTACTTAGTAGGTAGTGATCATATATACATTGGTGTTTCTTTTCTTTCTACTAACCTTTGTGTAGCATGTCACCATAGCTCATACACTTGGTGCCCCAAGCAAGGGGGAGCAACCACCAAGGGGGAGCTACTAGCAAATTCCGGTTCCCTTCAAAGACTTGTGCTTGCCTTTTTGCTACGACAAAGGGGGAGAAATGATAGTGATAAACTCGTTAATAATTCGATATATTGTGTTTCTACGTAAATGAGTTTATAGTTTGTCGTAATCAAAAAGGGGGAGATTGTTAATGCAAGTGATGCCTAAAAACATTATTAGTGTTAACTAATATTTCTTATTTTTAATCACAACAAACTATACAACACATTTAGTGTAAAACACAAAACGAATTATTTTAACTAACACTATCATCAAGGTAATAATCATATCACTAACTTTTCTTAATCATACTTAGTGATCATCAAAGTGATTATCCTTAAAACTCACTTTTGCTAATATGACAAAAGATTTTTTAATAAACTTTCTTTTTAATAAAATGTTTTATTAAAATGGAAAATGTAAATTTGAAAATGGCATATTTCATATGCCATAAGAATATCCTTTGAAGGTTTAAAAAACCTCAGATATTCCTACCCCACTAAAAGACACAAAAGGGAGCGGACTCTACTGGGCGGTACCTTAAATAGCTAGGCGGTTGTTTAGCGATATGGAACCACCGGGCTAGTTAAGGATCCACGCCTAGCTAGCCGTTACACTTTGTCTTATATAAATAGTGGATCAAATCTCATTTTCCAATAACCCTCTTGGACGTTTTTCTCAGCCCCCTTTCTCTTTTCTATAGCATAATCATTAGTAAATGATCATTTAATGTGCTAAGTATGTTTACATATGATTATCCTCTTGATCCCCTCCTTTACCTTGTCCAATGAGAAGATCACTCACTCACTAGTGTTGTGATAAAGATGAATCCATGAATTAGTCATGTTCATCATGTTAGCCTTTTTGTTTTTGTAGATCCATTTGTATTTATGAATACTTGGACTAGTTGTGTTCATCCAAGCTATTTGTGAATACTTGGATTTGTTGTGTACATCCATCGCATATGTGTTTGCTTGGATTTGTGTTGTGTAGATCCAAGCTACATGTGTGTACTTGGATATGTTTAGTTGAGTTGTAACAGATTGTGTAGTAGTTCTCACTAAACTATAAAGTGATGTGGTTGTGTCTTGTGAGTTCTCACTAAACTTGAAAGTGATTAGTAGTTGTGTTGTGTGAAGTTCTCACTTAGCTTCAAAGTGAAGAGTCGTGAAGATTGGTTCTATCTTTGGATTAGAACTCGACATCTAGCCTTGTGTCGTAAAATGGTGAAGTAGGCAACGTCGTGAAGATTGGTTCTACCTTGAGATTAGAACTCGATATCTAGCCTTGTGTCGTTAAATTGTGAAGTAGGCAACGTTGTGTAGATTGGTACTAGCTAAAGATTAGGTCTCGACATTTAGCTTAGTGTCGGAAAATAATGTAAGCGATGATGTAAGGCTTTCTCCGCCAAGAAGGGAGCTTGTGGATATAGTGGAAATCTCGAGTAAGTGTACTCGAGGAGTGGAGTAAAAACGAGGATAGAGCCTCGTTGTCGAACCACTATAAATCTTGGTGTCTTGTCATTAGGTTGTCTCTTTCCTTACTCCTTACTTATTTCATTATCATTATACTTACCTATTACCATTGCTAATGCATTTGAATTAAATCTAACCATTATTCAACATTAGCTTCAAGTAAAAGATAGTTTTGATACAAACCTAATTGAAAGTAATTTTAATTAGGTGACTAATTGAAGAGAAACAATTCAACCCCCCCTTCTAGTTTCTACATAGGGTTTTGTTTATCTTTTAGCTTTTAGTAATTTCCAATAGCTTGTATAAATAGGGTGTCATGTACCCTATCAGTTTTTGTTCCAGATTTTAACTTGTAAACTTTTCTTAGTGAATATTCAAAGTGATAATTAAACCTTGCAAGTTATCTCCGTGTTCAATCTTTATTTCTTTGCAAATTTTAGTTAAAGTTAATTTTAGTTGTTTGATTTTAATATCAAAAAGTTTATTTGGTTCAAAAATATTTTGGCAAAGAACATTTTTTGAGATCCGGATTGGTATAAGTTGAATGCAAGATTAGTGTTTGACACACCTAAAACTTGTTAAACTTATATTAATCTGTTACTTTACCTGCTAGTTTAAAATTTCTTGGTTTGAAATTTGGTTTCAAGTGGGTGTTTAAAAACAGATTTCTCTAAAAAATCTTTCAGTTTTCGTTTTTGGTTATCTCTTTATTGTCCTAACCAAGCTTTTTAAGGTCCACAAGCCCAAGCTAGCTGAAAACTAGCATGAGCTTGTGAAGCTTAGAAGCCTTTATTTCCTTGTGTTTTATGTTTGTATATGTGTAGGTACAAAAGAAAATACTCAAGACATACTCATAGACTGTTGCATTCTATAAGTGGACAGTAGTAGTCCTCCTCTACACATAAGCTCTTCACCATAAGCTTCTCATAAGGTGCTAAGTTGGAAGATGGCATCAGCCATCCGTTTGGTTTGGATGTAAACCAAACTTGGTAAGGCTTGAACCCTTTCATATTTTTTACCTTATGTGAAATTTTTTTGGTTGATGTTATTTGTGCTAGATCTGGTTCTAACTCCTGTTAATTAGTGTTATGCATAATGTTCTGATAGCTTTAGAGCATTTTGGTACTGATTTATAACAATTTCCTTTGAAAATCTTGTTATCAGTTTGTTAAGTGGTGTTTGGATAGGCTGATTAAAAGACTTGGGATGACAACCAAGCCTTTCAATTAGTTTTCCACAACTTTTGTTTAGGTTTGATAAAATCAGTTTAGGTATTAGTTTATTATAATATTAAGTTTTAAGTAAAAGTCCATGTTTTGAAAGAAAACTGCCATCTTAAATCAGTAGGCTTTAAATAGGTTTTGATTTTGAATTTTAAGAGTTGAAATCCTGTAATCAGTTAGAGTTCATGATAGTGTAGGTTTGTATGTTCTTGACTTTGATTTTGGTGTGATAGGTTGTTAGTTCTTGTAGCTAGAATTACATTTAGGTGCATATTAGACCAGCAACTTTGCCCAGACCCCTACTTTTCATATCAATGACTGATTTTGTGTGCTTTGTGTTCTATTTGTGTGTTGTATCTGGTTTCTTTTGCTTGCATTTGACTCCCCACACTCCACTGAGTGTGGGGGTGCCTTTGTCTTCCAAAACGACCAAGTATCAAAGGCTCAAAAGCCCCAACTTCAGTCTCTGTGAAGAAGCAGTGCGAACTCCTTTCCCACTGCTTGCTTGTTTCTTCCCACTAACAAGCTAAAAGACAAAACATACCAATATGCCACTTTTAGCATTTTGTGTTTTTTTGTCTCTAGTGAGCAAAATTCAATCTTTTTCATAGCTTTCGATTTTATTAGCTTAAGTTAATTATTTTAAGATTTTTAGAAAATAAATTTTATTTTACTGATTGTTTTATAATTTTAGCATTATTTTAAGTTAAAATAGTTTTTAAATATTATGTTTTTGTCTTTAGTGATAAAAAAGTAGTGATTTTCAGTTTTTTCAATTTTTAAAGTTTAAGTTAGTTAAAATAGAATTTTAGAAAAAGAAATATCATTATTCCATTTATTTAATTAATTTTTAGAATTATTTTAAGTTAAAATAGGTTTTTAATTAAACTATTTTTGTCCTATTAGGGGTAATAATACTTTTTTCCAACATTTTCATTTTTCTCATGTTTAGATAAGTAATTTAAGATTTTTCAAAAAGTAAATTTATTTTTCTCATTATTTTATTATTTTTTATGATTATTTTCATTTAAAAAGTGGTTTTAGCCTTTTAAAAATAGAAATTTGGTTTTAAAATTTAGGAAAAGTACTTTTTAGCATTTAATTAACATAAGTAAGATATTTTTTTGATAAAATATAATTTTGGACTTTGTGTTAATTATATTTAATTTTAGGGCTTTAATTAGCATTTAAAATTGAATATTTAATGTTTTTTTATTGAATTTTTATTCTTATTTATATTATGTTAGACATATTTTTTATTTTTAATTAATTTTTAGTTTAAAATTTTTATTTAGTCGCATTTTATGTCATTACGTATACGTTTTATGTTTTACGTCGTAGTTTAATCGTAGTGTAACTCGTCTTTTAATTTTCTCTTTTTCTAAACCCAAAAACGATACTAATCCAAGCTTGATTTTATATTATTGGCACACATCACACACCTCCTTCGAGAATGAACTCGCACTTATTCGGTTTTACGTTTTTCCTAAAACGTAGCGCTTAATACTTGCCGATTATACGCGTTTTCCTAAAACGTGTACGATTTTACTACATCAATTCACCTAAGTTAAGAGGATATACACTCTCCTTATTTACGTGATAAGGATCTTGTTGTATATGGTAATTATCTATTACTTAGGCCGCAAGATTAGGGAAGCCCAACTAGGGTTTCACCGGGTAGAAAATGAACTCCCAAGGTTCCACAAAGTTACGATTCACATAATCTCTAAACCCTCACCGATTACTCAATCAAACCGATTACTTACTCTCACGCTGGAGTCTAATCGTGGGATACAATCCCATGGTAAGCCTAATGGTGTTTGTTCTTCAATGTGCAGGGTCTTCATACAAGTTCACTTGGTGTAAGAGACGGAGTCCTCAACACCCGAATTAAGCCTAATTCGAGTTAAGCGCGGTCGATCTAAATTTTCTATCAACACTAGATAATCATATTCACAAGAAACCACGAAAACAAGGGTCGGAAGGGTACGAGTCTCCTCACATAAACTAATTAGAAAGCAATAATATGTACAAGGTTAAGCATGAGATTCCCATATGAGGCACCTCGTTTTTTATAACCGAGTCAAGAGCTAGACTCGAATCCTCATAAATGTGATTATTTAGGGACAATCTTGGTCATGGCAAGGGGTTTTTAGATGAACCCCAAAACCTTGGGTCGAAGATGACGTCCTCGTTGTCAGATGACACACGAGACGTAACTTAGACCCAACACCAATGGGGCAAAAGAAAAGAGATAAAGAAGATAAGTGTGGGACAAAGGGTGGGATACAATATTGAGCTACTCTAGGCAGAACCACACCGAGAAAATAGATATAATTTACATTTGTTGCATCGATGGTAGACTGAGATTTCCCTTTAATTGTGATTTCGGGATTAAATATCTCTTCCTCGGTAGAAAAGTGGGAGGACTCAAATAGGGTTCCCCCACACTTAATCCACACTCACCATCGTCAAAAGGAGTAGACGAGGTGGTAGTAGTCAATAAAAACGGTGATGACGTGGTTAAATTAGGGACATCATTCAAATTAAATTCAATTTTTTTTCTTTTTTCATTTTTTAAACACTCTTGATGAAAACCAGATTTTCCATTTAAAAAATATAAATATTGGGCGTCTCTAAATTTTGTTTTGGCACAGTACCCTCATAAGGCGTCTCAAAGTTAATTGGCACACTTAAAAGTTTAGGCGTCTCAAAAACGATATTAGGCACACAAAAATCCTCACATTTAAGTCATGGGTGGTTTGAGGGGGATTAGCAACGATGCTTTCAAAACGATCGTCAATGAAAAAAAACATCCCCCTCGGGGTCAACATAGTGGTCATGACTAAACAAAGGATCATTGATATCATCGATTTCTTCATCATAAATAGGTTCGTCAAACCAAGGTTTTTCAAAACCGTCCTTAATGATCTTTGAAACTCTCGCGAAGATATCACGATCAAGCACAAAACCATCATTCTTTTGTGAGGATTATTTATAAGGTAAATCCTCAATAATGTGGTTATCGACATTCTCAACAAAGGAATGTTTATAAGGTAACTCCTTGAGGATGGGATTTTTAATCACATGAGTTGGTTCGTCATTATGAAGAAGACGTTACAACTCATCAAGCTCTACCTCGAGATCGATAACATTTTCCTCGCTTATGGGATGTGGGTCAATAAGAGAAAACTCTTTTTCAAGTTGCTTCTCGATCTCGGGGTCAAAGAAATAGATATCATACTTCCCACATGAAGAGGTTTCTTTGGGGAAATCCTCAAAAATGTCTTGTGGATTTTGAAGTATGTGCTCGATCTCGGCAAAATCATTATTCGAGATCAAAGAATGCGTCAATCCCTCTTGAGGAGATCTCTCAAATGTGACAACCATAGTCTTATAAGTAATGTGACTAGGTTGAAAAGGATCCTCGATGATGGCTGATTTTGCCTTGATATTGGTCAATTGGTCCTTCAAAGGTGGTGATAACGAGTTCCCATTGGTCTTTGTTGTGAGAGAACTAATGTTTTCCTCTAGAATTGGTTTGTCGTTCCATCCCTCGAATAAATTCCAAAATAATTTTTCCATGCATTTATGTAAACCTTTTTCAATTAAGTAGGCGTACTCTTTGTCATTAGAATCATTATCATTAAAACCATTCTTTTTAATATTTTCAAAACATTCATCTAATCTTTTGTTTTCAAATTGAGAAAGATTGTTTTGAAATGGATTACTTTAAGAATCGTTGGTTTTGTCTTGGTCAAGGGATTTATCCGCAAAAAAATTTCCATCTTATCCTCCCCATAACGTAAAGTCAATTTCCCACCAAAAACGTTGATTTGGGCTCGAGTGGTCGATAAAAATGGTCTACTAAGACGATAGCGCATTTAGGTCACACTCGTAGTCAGAAATAACAAAATCCGCGGGAAACTTGAAATTTACAACTTGAACATAAATGTCCTCGGCTATGCCTATTGGTTTATCAAGGGTGCAATTGGCTAGCTCGATGACCATGTTTGTGGGGTAAGACTATGTAATTTATCAAATTCCAAATAGAAAGAGGCATGAAATTAATGCTAGCATTGAGGTCGGCTAGTGCTATGCATTCCTCAATCTCGGGAAATTCACAAGGAATGAGAAACCGACCCAGATCTTTTTGTTTCTTAGGAATATCATTTTTAGGATTCCTTAGAAAAACCGCAGAACGAGTTTCCTCAAGGTGCATGATAATGCCCAAATCCAACATGTTTTGGGGAGCGTTATCCGTGCTTTTTTTACATGTATATTGGTTATATCTATAATACTTTTGTGCATATTTGTGACAAAATGTGTTTGCAAGTTTATGTGTAGCCAGATGCATGGATGAAAAAGAAAGAAAGGTAAAAGTAAAGATTAGTACGAGCACGAAGAATCCTAGCCAAGTTCAAGACGCGTTTACGATTTACAAGCCTTTGAAGATCTATTCAAGGTGCGAGAATAAGTGTTTTCAAGAAAATACAAGCTTTACAAGTAATCCCGACTTGGGAAATGCAAGAGAAATCATGTAGCTAGTTGTAGTACCAAGTGTGCAAATCACTCAGCATGAAAGTAGATGCCAGCCTTGTGAGAATATTGTCAGCCATCCTCACTTGCCAACATCTCCTTTTCACCAATTTTCCACCAGCATGAAAGAAGGTTGCCAACCAAGTTCATGTGCCACCATCTCCTTTTCAAGTGGGCAGATTTTCTACTACAAGCTACACAACATTCTTGAAGCATCTAAGAAGACACAAGAACATTATATGGAGGCATTCTAGAACTATTTTTCCACCAAGTTATTTCCTTTGGCTCCAAGCATAAGCCTTTGCCAACAATCCATGCATCAAGTTTAGCCATCAATTTTGCCCATAAATAAGACCCATGGGGTCAAATCTTTCATACACTTTCATATCCCACTTTGATGTGTTATCATAACCATCACAATACTTAATAAACTACCAAGAAAACTCTCTCTCCCTTGTCCAAAAACAAATTCCCGAATTTGAGCAAGGAAGTGCTAGAAAAGTCACTTTTGGAGTCCGAAAAGCGAAGTTAACATCACCGAACTCTTAGGGATAATTACCCTAATCATTAACACTATATTTCCACTTTGTAAGAATCTTGATTATGAATTTTAAGGCCATTATTTTTGAGTTTATGTCTATGTTTAATATGAGTGGCTAGTTCCATTCTAGATTTGGTAGGATGATGTTTACGGTATGAAGATGTGGTTGTAATTGTGATCCATGTACTAATTCAATTTCATGCTTTTCCTTTGAACTTATCTTTCATGTGATATTAGTTGTCAAAGCTCAATTTGTTGTTAAATATTTCATAGGTCGACAGGGTTTTTTCTAACAACAAGTCATAGCCGGTTTGTCTATAGATTGGTTATCTTTTGTATTCGCCATTTTCTAAGTAGTGTTGATCACTAAGAAACATATTATAAGTGTTAACAAGTTTGTGAAACGAACTGTGAATGAAACGAGTTGAAATTAGACTAAGTCTTGTATTGAGTGATGGAGTCTAATGCTTGTTTTTCTTAACCAAAGTCTTGACGAAGATTGAAGCTTTTGAAAACAATAGACTGGATTAACCATCTAATTATCATAATCATATATGTTATCATGTCATCCCAATCATACTAAATAGGATGCCTAAACTAATCATTAACAAGTGTTGTTATAATCTTATTAATTCTCGTTAAAATTACTTGTTATTATTTGTCTTCATATTGCTACAATAAAAAAGGTCATAGTAGATTTTTGAATGATCATAGGTTTTCTAAATCCCCGTGAACGATCTAGGTATTACCAATAAAAAGCTATACAACAAACGAAAGGGTCATACTTGCCCGAGCATTTTAGTTCATTCTGGTAATTCATGTTTATAAATTTAAAACTTGTTCAATCCCACACAACGGGTACGCATCAGTGCACTTTAGTAAGGCCAATGAAACTCTCTTTTGAACTGTGGATGGGATACGAGGTACACGAGAATGTGAACTCTCGTCCATGGTCGCCACCTTCTTCCATTCGACCTTAGAACATGAGGAAGTGTTTGAGGTCGAGGGTAGAGACGAATGCACAATGGTAAATCCATCAAGGGCGGGGGTAATCACACAACCTTTTCCATTAAATGCAATATCACTCTTCGTTTGGCCATCCGTATCCGCACACTCGTAATAATTATGTGGTTCACCACAAGACGTACACGAAACCTCAACCACTTTGACCGTAGTGGAGCGTCATTCTTTTTCAATCCACTCAACAAGCTCGTAGAAACATCGCTTAATTTGTCGACCTTTGCATCAACTCTCTCAATGTCGCGATTAGCATAACTAACATTGGCGACATTGGCAACACTCGGTGTCCTACGGAGTTAGAAAAGTTTCCACCTATTCTCGATGATCATCAACGCGTCCCTCGGAGTTTTACACAAAAAGTTGCCTCCCGCGACAGAATTTAACAAATCTTGCTCATGAGGATTAAGATCGTTATAAAACGTATCGATTTGGTGCAATTGGTAAATCCGGGATGAGGAAATTGCTTAAGCAATTCCTTGAAATGATCACACGCCTCTCTAAAAGATTCATTTGGTTTTTGGGTAAACCTCGTGATTTCGTTTTTGAAAAACGTGGTCTTGGACGGTGGGAAGAAACGATTGACGAATTTAGATACGAGATCGCCCCACGTCAATATAGATCGAGGTGGTTCTTTCTCGTACCAAATTTTGGCGGGGCCCTCGAGTGAATAGGGAAAAAGCATGAGCTTAATTGCATCGATATCGACGTTCTTAAACTTGCAAGTAGCCAAAAGACAATTAAAATTCCGAATATGATCATGAGGATTATCCTTCTTATAACCATTGAACTTTGTTGCTTGAATCAATGATAACATTACTGATTTAACTTCAAATTTTTCCGTTCGATATCGGGAATAACGATCGCCTCTCCATAACCCTCGGTGGTGCTTGGAGCAACTCCATCATCGTACGATTTTCCGCCATCGCTTCTTGAGTTTCAACCAAAATTGTTAGGACCTTGAGGTTCTATTCGTCTTTGTTGTCGATTTCATTGACGTCGGTTCGTCACGTTGTTAATGATAAGAGCGGGATAATTAGACGAACGAGTGCACAAGCACTAATGAAAGAAATTGGGGGTAGAAAAAAGTTTTTTTTGTTTTTGATTTTTTCAATTTTTTGGGTATTTTGGTGTATTACGTAGATTAACAAATCCACAAAAATCTCTCCTCAAATCAAAGTCTTGATTAGAGAATCCAAAGGAATGAAAGTAGTTACGTGAAGTAAAAACCTTCGTTCGAAATTAAAACGTTGGTTGAAAACCAAAACGTTTCGAGGGTTCAATAATATAAGCAAAGACAAATAATATGATATTAATACTTTGGGTTGGCAAACCATTAGTTAGTCGTCACTTTCAAAGTACGCACAAGCGAGAGGAGAAACGAGGCTGTGAGACCCCCAAAATCAGGCAAGGAAACACGTAGGCAGCATAGGGGCGCCACGTCATGGTACAAGAATCAATAAAATACAGTTGACATAAAAATTGACGTAATAAAATATTTACATTACATCATAAAAAAGATCACAAGTTTTAAACAAAGGTCCCAGAGTTTTATAAACGAAAAATCTATTATTTAAACATGGTTTTGGAATATATCGTTACCAATAATATAGGATAGACTTCTGACAGCTTTTACCAAAACCAAAGTTTAAAATATAACATAGAAATCTTTAAGCTGCCAAAATATCTTGCGGGCTCCCCATCCAAGCAAAACTAAGTATTATTACCTGAGATTAAACATGTAAAACGTCAACACAAAGTTGAGTGATATTCATAGGTTTACAGTAAAGTTGTGGAACGCAAGCATTCATTTATAAAACAAGTAATAGGGAAAATGGTTATATACGTCAACCATAGTCCGAAACCATTATTATTGCTATTTAACTCATGACACCGAAGCTTTATCAAAAGGTAAGTTCCCTAGTGAGTATTCAGCCTAAACACTCAAATATAAACAAATGTAATGCGTCAAGGTAATACGGGACGGGGATTGTAAATCCCGATGGATCCACCCACAACATTCTCTCTTAGAAAATGTAACACTAGAAAATTAACGGTGCATGAAATGGTAGGGAAACTTAGTATCTATGGAAACTAAAAGCAATAATAATAATGGTAATCTATTCTAGAAAGCATACAAGTTCTGGAAAGCATACAAGATCTGGATAGCATACAAGTTCTGGATAACATACAAGTTCTGGATAACATACAGTTTTAAATGAATGTGTTCCACCATGTAGAATCTCACCCCGCGTTTAGAAACAATGTATAAGTAGTAAAAATGGGCTATGAACTCAGCTGATATAGATATTGCACGTTTATCGAGGAAAAACAATCGATAGTCGACAAACGACTTCACAAGATTTCAAAATTACTCGTTGATCGAGAACGAGATGCCAACGGTCGACACATGACCGAACGAGACCTAATATAACGAGACGAGCCTTAGGCTCGAAACAAGAAATAAATCACATTATAATATGTAAATAGTATCTTTTAGTAGATTTTGGACATTGTATAAGTTTTATAAACATTTTATAAAAAGAACGATAAAAATTCATCATTTTGTAAGTATTATTCAGTTTTTGACAAAAGCCCATCATTAGCCCGCTAGTGGTCCATGAAGTTTCTATAAAACTTAAGATCATTTAAGATCAATTTTGAGTTCATATATTAAACTTAACCTTAGGCCCAATAGCCGTTACAAATTTATATTGAGCTTTTAAGGCCCAAGTCCGCTATATACACATTACGGGTTCTAAAACATCTCAGATGATATCGAATTAATATTTTACGTTGGTTGGGTCTTGGGTTTTCTATCCATCAGTATATGAACAGGTCTCAACTTCCTGATAAGTAGATCCTACCACTTCGGGTTTTATAAAAATGGCCAAGCTACATATTTTATTGTTATGGTTCAGTTACGTCGATTTTACAACATGGCCCGGTATTTAAGTGATTATTTCTAAACCGTAAAGAGTACCGACTCGTTTTCAGACTCCAATTACCGTAATTAAGTATCTATACATATTAGGAACTTTCATTACTTATGTTTTTAATGAAAAAGGGTTAAAATGATCAAATATCAACCCGGGTCAAGGCTGTTTTTAGACAGCCAAGATCGGGTTCACGATTTTGGCTGCCATTTCCAAACTGTATGTCTGTAGAAAACTATCCGACTCGAGAAGGTCCTATAAAAGTTTATCTACATTCCATAGTCTTTACTTTTTCAATGGTTCAGAGTTCTTATAGTAGTTTTCAGTCAGTCTACACAACATGTTCAGATTTAACACTTTTTATCGTTTCGGTCATATCTAATTTATTAGGTATCGTCAAGAGACGAGCGACCCGGACAAATAACCACAAAACATAGGGCTAACTCCCAATATTATTATCTAATGCTCATAATGTGAGAATCTAACATTTTCAGGTAGTAAATTATTTTCTCGTATATTATTTTGAAACTTACTTTTGTGTTGGTTGATAAACTCACAATTTACGGGTTGAAATTAGGGCTTACGTGCATAATTTAACATCCTTTACGACTAAACCGGAAACCCTAGGTTTACGTATTTATGTTTTTGAACTTCGTTTTTGATGAGACAATTTTTATTATATTCGTTTTTGTGTCGTTGATTCATAATTTATAAAAACGTTTTTCGTAAAACGACCCGAGGGCACGCAAATCGAGGAAACTGGAATCGAGGAGTACCCGTAAATTAGCGGGGATGAGACAAGTTAACACTTGCCCCACCCCCACTAAGGGGCGGCCAAAGCTTCACCAACACACCTCTTATGTGTCAAAGTAATATCAAAACTAAGGACACTTGTCTTTAGTTTCAACTCAAAACCACCAACCCTTAAAACAACTAAACACAAACCATTTACTCATTTATTTCATGCAAACAACAAACAAATATCTCTCAACTCTCCCCCATTTCCGTCCCATACTTCACCACAAAACACCACCATTTGATCAAAATTCTACCATAAATCTTGTGTTTAATTTGAATAAGATGAAAACCCTTTGAAGACTTGTTGATTTGAGGTGATCCTAACATCTACAAATAAGTTTTCCTTGGATTATAGGGCTGATTTTTCTCAAGGTGTTCATATATTTGGTGATCTTGAAGGTGGTCTTGATATTCTATAAGATTGGTTATCAAAAACCAAGTCTTGTTCTTAACCTTTTACTATATTGGTTGGTAACAATATCATTTCTTCTATCATCTTGTTATTTTGTAAATGTAATCTTATATTTTCTTTATAAATGTATATATATATGAAGATAAATGATGATCAAAGTATTATGTGGGGATCTTGTGTTAATAGATTTGGTTAGAAAGACTAAATTCTACATGTAAAGACGTTAAAATCTTGACTAAAATTATAGGCTGTATAAAACAGTAAGTAACCATATGATCACTTGATAAAATGAATTGGATTATTGAATATACAGTTAGATATATGATTTTTACATATGTGGAGAGTTGGCCACTCAATGGAATCAATAAAATGAGCAAGATATGATCAAAATACTATTAAGGTTCAAATTTGTATAGTCTGTTTTGGACGAATTATTAGGGATACTTAAAGGACGAATGAGCAGTAGCTATACGAAAGTTATTTGTATCACTTATTATGTAGTTTGTGCTGCCAAAATTTGAGCTTCTATCTCCTTGTTGAACTCAAGATATGACAAAAATAGTGAAAGTGACTTTGATAATCAGATTTGTAAATAAAAGTATATAATATAAAATGAGCACTCAAGTAATATTATTATAAAATACATATATAAAACCCACTAACTAATGATAATATTTATAAAATGAGTTATATACTATGATAAATAAGTATGACATTTCTATAAAAGTACAAACTCAAATGTTTTCTAAAGTTATAAAACTATATATAAGTTTTACGTCTTTTCGGCTAAAACCGAAAGATTAACGTTTTCGCCAAATAAAACTTAGACGGTCGGACCCATATAATGTAACATTTTTATAACTCATATTGATATGAAAGTACATTTGACAAGTAAAAACCGATAAACTCGAGCTTTATAACTTATGGACATTAACGGGCCAAAGTAGCCTTATTAGACTATTGACCTAACTAGTTTGGCTAAACACCAATGGACTTACTCATAGGCTTAACCCACTTGGGCCCAAAATATGAGTATAGGCCAGGTATTAAAAGTACAAATGGACTAATATAGTGTATTGGGATTTTAATGGGCTCATTGGGCCTTAATATGTAAACAAGTTAAAACTAGTATAACTAGTCTAAAAATTTACTAACATATAACAACTTTAATATTGAATAAAGAGATAAAATCCCACTTGATCATCATCATACTTATAATATCATCATACATATACATAGACATTATTTTTATAAATTCATTGGACATCAGTCTAAGACGAGTATTATTTATATAGGTTTTCGTGATTGAAGCACGCACCATTGCCGATAACCCGCCTTTCCTAATCAACGTGAGTTTATAGCCTCACACTCTTTTAAATGTTTTATAAAATGTTTTGTAAACCCGCGAGGGAGATAACATGCTAGTTTTGATAAAATAGAACACAAGTAGTCCCGATGGTATGCTTATTGATATGGACCCGAATGATGCTATGACCTAATGAATGAGATAAAAAGGATTATTATTGGTTAGGTTATGTCCCTTAAAGTCCCATTAGCATGAATTGTGAACTACCAAGATTTGGTAGACGCTTATGCATATAATAGTACTATTTGGAGAAGATCACCCTAGTTCGCGCCTTGACGGTTGATCCCTGTCGTACCACATTGATTGGTAAGCGAACTTATGTATGACAAGACTTACATAGGTGATATTTGTGACAACACGCTAACTTAGATGGGCAAATTGTTTGTCGGGTTCGCGGCCCGTTGTTTGTTATAGTAAGGTAGCAATGTCATGCGGCTAGTAATAATCCAATGTAATCCAAATATCCAATATGATACGATGCAATTAACGATAATATTAAGACTACGGTCTCATGGACGGTTTAAGATGTATGACTTGATTTATATATATATTGCCTGACTATCAATACGAGGACTCACTTCTGGTATTATACTTATGATCTGCTTTCTAATACTATTTTATGTAACGGTTTTATTAAACTCTATGAATTCACTCGGCATTCGCTTATTTTCGCATGTTTTATCTCAGGTACTTGAAGGTAACTTGGATGGAGATCGAATCTGATGGCCCACATAATAAAAATTATTCATTCGATCTATGTTTTGTAGACTTTATGACTAGGAAACTTGGGGACCTGATGTAAACTTAAAACTTTTATTCGAATGAATGTATGTTAAACCTTGTACCACCATTTTTATGCGTTGTCTATGATTTGAGTTATTGTGCTATCCCGTAACACTCTACTGACCCTTCCACTGACCCGCTACGAAATTAGAGAGTGTTATAGTTTAGTACCAGAGCTCTCATTATAGAGAACGAAAGATTTTTTTTTAAAAACCAAGGTTTTGAATAAAACATTTCAAAATATTTTAACTATAAAAATTTTCTTAAAATGTTTGAAAAATATTTTGACTATAACGGTGCCAAAGATCTCCGATGTTACCAACAAGCCTTATTGAGAAGATAGATATTTTGATATATATAATTTAATTTATATATATATGTATATATATTGAATTCTGTATGTAACTGATTAATAATTATTTTTATGCTAATAGGAGATATATTATAAATGCAGATTGTCATGGTTGACCCTAATATTCCTGTAGAGAACCATGCTATCCCCGAACCTAACGTAGATGACAACCCTTATTTAGACTTAGTGGATTATAATGTAGAGGATGATATGGATGATGAAGAGGAGGAACCATTTGAGGATCCCGAGCCCGAGATAAGACTAGGAGATCAGATTGCCCCCAGGTTGATGTTGCATAGAATGATAATGATAATGTTGGTATTGAGGAAGATGATGAGATTGGTATAGATGATGTAGGTAATGAGGATGACTACGAGGATGTCGAGGAGGAGGTAGGTATAGATGACAAGGTTGATGATGATGAGGCTGAGCTTATTTTCCCTTATGATGTAAAGAATGGTGAGCCTTTAACCCCTCCAGTTGATTGGTCTGATTCTCAGTTTGAGTTACTTAGAGATGAATTATCTGAATCATCTGAATCTGAGTCTGAATTAGAGGATGACGAGGATGATGATGCACTTGATGGTACTGATGGGATTTCTACCCGTAGGCATGTGATAAGAGAGTCGTCTAGGGTTCGAGAGGCTACTCATATTGATGGACTTGCACCTTGGTCCTTGAGACGTGATTTAGATGCTTCCCGTGTTAAAGGTAGTATAACAGAGATTGGTTTAGGTGTTGTTCAGACTCATGTTGCTTTATTGGAGTCGAAGACTAAGATTGGTGAGAAAGAGCGTGAGTTACTTGAGTTGGGTTTGACTGATGTAGAGCGTGGTTTGGATGAGGGGTTTAGGAGATTATCTGTGTTGGAAAGTGATGAGTATGCCGAGATGAAGAAAAAGGTGAATACAATGGAGATTCAGTTGAGTGTGGCTCGTGCGATGCGTGAGAAGGCAGAAAAAGAGTTGAATATATCTGTTGGTTGGAACAGTAGGTTTTATACTGAGATGGTTGAGAAAGGAGTGATTCGTAAGCGCCCAACTGAAGATTGTCTTGTGATCGTCCGAGGAAGATACCGAAGACGATGGATGATGGACCTTCTAGCAGTTCTCAGTAGACCAATCTATCTTTATTAGTTATCTTTGTATCTTTTATAACCTTAACTAAACCGACATATTGGTTAGTAGATCTGGCACGGATTTTAGGCCTGTATAGTGCTAGAAATTTTGATGTGGAATGTTAATTAAGACAATGTGGTTGTTTCTAATCCAATGAAATATGTATCTTTGTCTTGAATTTCATATCGTGCCTTATTTGTATCTTGATTATGAATTCAATCCATCTTATATGAATCCCTCGTTGGGTGAATGCTTAATATATTTTGAAATGGTGCAACTATAGAACCATGCCGCCCAAGAAAGCTGTGACTGAGGATGATGTACGTAGGATCATTGCGGAGCAAGTTGCCTCATCTATGACTGAATTTATGGAAATGATAGAAATGGAGTTGGCAGTAGTGGAGCTGGCGGTAGTGGAGTTGGCGGTAGTACAGCTGGCGGTAGTGGAGCTGGCGGTAGTGGAGCTGGCGGTAGTGGAGCTAGCAGTAGTGGAATTGGTGGTACTAATGTGAATGTGAATGCTAATAATGTGAATGCTAATGCTGGAGGAAATATAGGAGGACTTGGACCTAATGCGCCTGAAGTCGGTGGTTGTACTTATGTGACATTCATGAAGTGTCAACCACTCCCTTTTAATGGAACTGAAGGTGTTGTAGGATTAAGCCAGTGGATTGAGAAGATTGAGTCAGTGTTTCGAATTAGTAAGTGTAAGGATGAGGATAAAGTGACTTTTTCTATGGCTACTCTTAGAGGTCGTGTGTTGACTTGGTGGAACGGGAGAATTACTTTCATGGGTATAGATGTTGCTAATACTACTCCTTGGGCTGAAATCAAAAAGTGGATGACTCTGGAGTTCTGTCCCCGTAGTGTGATTGGTTGGAACAAGAGTTGATTCATTTGAGAATGAAAGGTGTGGAAATTGATAGCTACACAAACCGATTCCATGAGTTGGCCTTGTTGTGTCCTCGATTGGTGGAACCCGAAGAGATCCTAATTGAACAATACATTAAAGGGTTGACCAAGAATACCCGAGGGGATGTGACATCATCAAAACCATTGACCATTGATGATGTTGTTCGAATGGCTTACCAACTCATTGGGAAAATAATTCAGGACAAGGAGGATGAAGCACATGCTGGTGAGAAAAGAAAGGGTGAAGGCGATCGTGGAGGTCGAGGTGATAATAGGCAGAATTTTAATCGCCGTCAAAACCAAAGAAGGGGGAATGAAAATTCTCTTACCAATAACACACCGCGCAATGATGAAAAGTATCCTAAGTGTGGTAATAAGAGGCATGCTGGCCACTGCTGGAAGTGCCGAAATTGCGGAAAGCTAGGACACAAAGTGGAAAAGTGTAAGAGGGGAGTTATTTGCTTCAACTGTTGAAGAAGGTCATAAGAAATCAGATTGCCCCAAGTTGAAAAGGATTGGACCTGGAAGAAACCCCCAGGGTGGTGCTTATCAACTTGGAACGGTTGAGGTTAAGAAAGAGGATCCGAATGTCTTTACTGGTACATTTTTACTCAACAATCATTATGCTGTTGCTTTATTTGATTCGGGTGCTGATAGGAGCTTTGTATCCCCTAAATTTAGTGCCCTTATTGACATTGAACCTGTTGAGATAAATACCAGTTACGAAGTGGAACTGGCTGATGGTAAATTAGTAAAAACTAATAAGCTGTTAAAAGGATGCTCTCTAAATCTCTTAAACTATTCCTTTCCAATTGATTTGATGTTGATAGAACTAGGTAGTTTTAATATTATTATTGGTATGGATTGGTTATCGTTGAATAATGCTACTATTTTATGTGGAGAAAAGAAGGTTAAGATTCCTCTTAGGAATAGAACGTTAGTAATTGATGGTAATTGAGGTGAATCCTGTTTGAAAATCATTTCATGTATTAAAGTCCAAAAGTACATCATGAACGGTTGCGAGCTATTCTTAGCTCAAGTGACCAGGAATGAGTCTAAGGAGAAACGATTGGAAGATGTACCTATTATCTGTGAATTTCCTGAGGTATTCCCCAATGATTTACCCGGACTTCCGTTGATAAGGGAATTCGAGTTTCGAATTGATCTAATTCCTGGTGCTACACCGGTGGCACGTGCGCCTTATCGATTAGCACCTTTTGAATTAAAGGAATTATCTGAACAACTCAAGGAGTTGTCTGAAAAAGGTTTTATTCGACCGAGCTCGTCGCCTTGGGGAGCTCCAGTCTTGTTCGTTAAGAAGAAGGATGGATCTTTCCGTATGTGCATCGATTATCGGGAGCTGAATAAATTGACAATCAAAAATCGATATCCTTTACCAAGGATTGATGATTTATTTGATCAACTACAAGGATCTAGTGTGTATTCTAAGATAGATTTGCGGTCTAGATATCACCAAATTCGCGTCCGTGAAGAAGATATTCCAATAACTGCATTTAGAACTCGTTATGGACACTATGAATTTCAAGTAATGCCATTTGGGTTATCTAACGCACCTGCGGTCTTCATGGATCTAATGAATCGAGTGTGCAAACCCTATTTGGATAAATTTGTGGTCGTGTTTATTGACGATATTCTAATCTATTCTAAGAATAAAGAGGAACATGGAGAACACTTAAGGATTATCTTGAGTTTGTTAAAGGATGAAAAGTTGTATGCTAAGTTTTCGAAATGTGATTTTTGGTTGGACTCTGTGCAATTTCTTGGTCATGTGATTAACAAAGATGGAATTCATGTGGATCCATCACAGGTTGAAGCCATTAAGAATTGGTCAGCACCGACAACGCCAACGGAGGTGCGACAATTCCTAGGATTGGCTGGCTATTATAGACGATTCATTAAAGAATTTTCTTTAGTAGCTGATTGCGGTAAATTACACCCCTTTCTTTGCCTTAGGAAAAACAAAGAGAAGAAACGTAAAGTAGCGGTAAGTATCGAGTGACGGTTTAGGAAAACCGTGCACTAATGACCCTCAATCACTTAAAAAAGATGAAAAGATTCGTTTCCCAAGGAGGTATGGTGTTGTGAATTAACTTGTATTTCTTTGAGATTAATATTGATGAGATGGAATGACGGTTTCTTGGAAATTATATTATGACGTGAAAAACGAAAACGTAAAACCGTAGAAAAATCACTAAAATTAAAAATTATTAAAACCAAAAACAAAATCGAGAAAAAGATTAAAAAGACTAAAACAAGTCTAAAATAATATAAATAAAGACAAAAATCCAATAAAGATATTTTAAAACCTTTTATTAATTAAATAATTAATTTTAAATGCTAATTAAAGCCCTAAAATTAAATTTAATTAATTCAAATGTCAAAAATATGATTTTATTGAATTATTACTCAACTTATATTATTATAAGACTAAAAAGTAATTTTCTAAAAATTAAAACTTATTAAAACTATTTTTAAAACTCTAAAAATGATTAAAAGTAATTAAAAACCAATTAAACTTAAAATAATTATAAAAATAAATCTAAAAGTTATAAAAATAATCTAAAAATGGAAATAGTCCTAATTAATGACAAAGAACCTAGGAAAAATGAAAAAGAAAGAAAAATAAAATTTTTGAAAATTAATTAATAAAATAATATTAAAACACTGTCTTGCGCCGCAGCGTTTAGACTTGCGCCGCAACTAGTGTTGCGAGATCACCAAGATCAGCAGCACCTGAAGTTGCGCCGCAGTTCTTGGGTCTTGCGCCGCAACTGATGAAACGGGAATACCAAAAATCTGCAGCTTCTTTAGTTGCGCCGCAACAAGTATGACTTGCGGCGCAATTCGTGTGACGGACCTGTTTTTTGCTGAATCAAACAAGTGCACACTTGTGCACTTTTGATGCCAAGAGGAGCTTGGCAATGAGCTTGTTTGGAGATTACTTTGGATCAATTGGGGCACCCTTGAGCTTATTGAAGCTCAAGGAGTCAAGTAACACACAAATAACAACAAGAATCAAAGATCAACAATCAAAGATCATGCACAAAGTTCATCACAAATCAAGAAAATTAGCAATATGCAGATTTTTTAACACCCTTTTTACCTTTTAAACTCAACAAATTCACTCCAAACTTGTGCCAAACTATATTACCATCTTACTAACATCTAACTTAACCTTAATCTAATAACCTAACATCTTTTAGCAACACAAATCAATGATTATAACCTGCTTAAACCTGTTGCCAAACACCCTTTTAACTTTATGAAAACCAATTTTAACAAAGAAAAACCTTACAAACCCTATGCAAACTTGTTCCAATATCTCAAAACATGCATAACAACACTTGAGAACACAAATCCACTATCTATAACACACTTAGTAACAAAATCACATGAGATCATATAAACTAGCACTTTAATGAACTTTTCAAGGAAAAAGGAAGATACCTTAGGTTCTTACATCCAAGAACCTAGAGGATGAAAATCCTCCTCCAATCCAACCCGGGTTGGAGCTGAACTAAATCAACAAGCCTTCAACCTATTTGAACACAAAACAAGAAAACAACAAAATAATATAACAATATATATTTTTTTATGTTTCCTTTTTCTTCTTTCCAAAATACTTTCAAAACCTTTTTAATCTTCTTAAAATGTTTCTATAACACTTAAATCACCAACAAACATGAACTCCTAACAACAAAAACCTTTTGAGAAGATTTTACCAAAATCTCTCAAAATCTCAAAACCTTAAACAACTTTGAAAATCAAAGTTGCTTAACCAAATAAAAGTGGAACTCAGAATCAATCTCCTCACAACACACAAACTTTTAAAAACAATAAAAAAGGAATTACACTTGAATATTTCAAAAACCAAACTTTTTATTTCTTTAAAAAGGAATTACATGTGAGAGACTAAAAACTGGAACAAGGGCTTCACACAAGTTGTGAGCTCCTTTTATAGAGACTATAGAACATCCTAGAAGCATAGAAACATAAAACCCTAATACATAGAAAATCCCAAATGTGCCCTTGAATGATTTTGAGTGCATATGAGCTGTCCATTTGATCTTGGCCTTTAAATTTTGCTTTGTGAGCAAGCATAGCATCTTGGACGTCCATTTTGCCACGTCACTAGTCTTGGAGGCTAAGGAATGATGTGATTGGTGGATTGGGGAATTGGGGGTTTGGTGCACATGAGTGGGATGCAGGTTTTTAGGAGTGGGAAGTGTTTTGGGTGATGTGAATTAAGTGTGTGAAGGTTTAATTGAGTTTTACCCAAGGGAAAGTGAAGGTAATTTCTGGGTAGTAAAAATAAGATGAACAGTGGTCTTTGATCCGTTTTTTGGGGAGGGGAGGGTGTTAGGCGCATTTTTTTGTTTGAAAGTTTCAGGTTTGGCAAATTTGGTCCTTCTCTTTTGTTATTTTTGGCTTTTAAGGTTTCCCAGCCTTAAAATCTCCTTTCCTTTGTTAATAAGTTTCCACGCTTGACAATTTTGGCACAAACTTTCCATAAAGATGTTTCAAAGGCAATTTTTGTCATTTGGTGATTTTTCAAGGACTAATCTTGGACAATGTTGATCTTCAAAGGTCTTCAATGTCTCTTAAACTTCATGAGGGACCATAATTGGCAATTTGAAAATGTTGAGGGACTAATCTTGCCATTTCTTCAATCTTGAAGGACCTTTTTGCAATTTTGACAAACTTAAGGGACCAAACTTGTAATTATTAATATACAAGGGTTTTAAGTGTCATTTCTTCAATAAATGATGATCAATCTTGCTTGTCTTCAAGTCTTCAAGGGTATTTGATGAAAATTCCATGATTAGGGTCCGGTTCTTTGTACGGCTTCGTTTCTCGTGTTCGTTTTTCCTTGTATCTTGTGATCTTTTGTCTTTTTTTTTTTTTCACGATATCCATACCTAAAACACACAAGTAAACAAACACAAGCATATATATGGTATTTTATGACATTTTTGTGCATTTAAAGCCCGAAAAGAACGATGAGATCATGTATAAATGCCATCTCATCACTCCCCCATACTAAGCCATTGCCGTGCCCTCACGCAATGCTAGAATAAAGTATCTAAGCATCACCAAAGTTCAATTTTATTAACCTTTATTGAAGAGTAAAAGACTTTGCAACATACTACGAGAATGTGTAAAGACATAATGTATGATTTTCATCACCAAAATGTGACTTTTAGGGTCTAAGAATAGGAACAAGTTAATGTCCCTTAGAGTAAATTTCGTCATCCTTGATTGTCATACATTTCATGCTAAGTGCAAAAACAAGATCATTGTTGGTACAAGTCACAATGCTAACACTACTCATACGTCCAAATTGTGTAATACTTTTTCTCCCCGCAATCCTAGTTATTATAAAAGGAAATGGGTTACTAGCATTTTTTATCTATTTGTCATGGATCACAAGTGATTCATATTGACTTATTTGAGTAGTTATTAGTCCGAAAGCAAAGTAGCACGATTTGATCAATAGTTAGCCGAAGGACAAAATCTTTTAAAACGGCTTCTCGTGTATCTCCTTAAGTTCATATCTTGGCATAACTTGTTTCACGATTTGAGACCTTTCTCGGACCGATATTTGGCATGTACTTCATACTTCAAATCTTGGGAAGACGTTCTCGAAATTATGGTCTTCTCTTCATATAATTGGAATTTCTTCACTTGACGTTTTTGAGAGATTCTTCATATAGGACCACGACTTCATCATTTTTCTTCAATCTTTACTTTGGATTTTGATATACAACGATCCGCCTCCTTTTCGGACTTGGATATATTTATCCTCATACCTTGTTAGGGTCTTTTTGGATAGACTTTCTCCATTCTTTAGGGGAGTAATTGCTTCTCGTCGTGTGTCTCGATCCTTCATATTGATTTTGGAACAATGATACTTCACATCATCTTTGGATCTTTAGCAAAAATAGAGCTCCTCATGCCTTGTTAGGGCCTTTTTGGATGATCGCCAATCTTCGCGTCCCGCTTCAATAAGTTATGCCTTGGCTATGAACTCTATTCAACCCCGAGCAACTTTTAAACGATCTTGCGCTAGAGGCTAAGTAACCTTTCAAACCGTACGACCTTACTTATTGCAATTATGATTTATTCCTAATGCATTGATCTTATGGGAAGAAAAAGCCACAATTAAAAACACATGAGTTTTTGAAAGAACACTTTCATGTTCTACGTTTAGCATGATCACTTGTCTAACTCTATCATTTCTCGTTCTTCACTATTTAAAGACCTCTAATTAAAGAGACTCGTGAATACTTAGCCGTGCAAGTCAAAATTAAGCCAAATTTGGATTAGCTTTCATTAAGACTATATCAAATCAAAGTTTTGGGTTTTCAAGCCACCTATAGGATCTTGCACTTTCTTGGACTTTTTCAAGTTTAGAGAATGCGTTTTATAGTTCCCTTGATAAGTGACTTTCTAGAATCAATTATAGGAACTTGCGAAAAGTTCTTGTTCTTAACCCGAATGAATTAAGACTTTCGCGTTTTAAAGCTCCCTATATAAAAGTCTAGCAAAACTTGAATTGAGCGGGTTAAGGAATGTAAAGGGCTCCAAATGCCCATCAAGTCAAAAATTAACTCTTATTCTACCCATCGGAAAATATACATTCGTGTCTTAAAAACACTTATGAAAACTAAGAAGAATTTTAAAATTTGGCCATTTTTAGCAAAACAAAACATTGAAAGATGGAACACGTGAGGGCGTAGCAAAGCAAGTACCTATTCACCCCCCCATACTAAAAGTAAACATTGTCCTCAATGTTTCGAGTCTAAAGGTGGAGCACCCCCATACTAGAGACGAAGAATCGAATGCTTAGGATCTAGCATGGAAAGGGTGATCAACAATATATCTAAAGCCGTTTATTAATTATGCTAAAAGATAATTGTTAGAACAATAAAGGATATGTCATGGATTCGTGAAAAACTTCTTCAAACGAACGATGGAGGCTCACGAACACGAGAGTCTTCAATCGTAGACGATGATGATGATCTAGATAACACAATCACAAACAACCACGAGACAACGAGTTGGAAGGGTACAAGTCCCCTTATTAGTGAACATAAAGCATAAAGATAAGCATGGGATCTCCCCCACGAGGCACCTCGTTTTTGATTACCGAGTCATGAGCTCGACTCGATTCCCTCAAAATGTGAACATTTAGGGATATCATGGTGTGGTCAATTTTTGATGGGGCTTACATGATAAACAAGGCCCAAAAAGCAACCGGTAAAAAGGACTAAGTCCTTAAATGATGCAAAATACCGGGGTCGAAGATGGCGTTCTCGTTTTCATGGAAAAAACAATTCAACACCACTTGAACATGTGCCATAAACTCAAAGAGTTTGAAGAAAATAGATGAGAAGTAGAAGGGTGAGACAATTGGTAAGACAAACGTTTGAGCTACTCGAGGTAGACTCGCACCAAGCAAATAGATATAGTTTCCATTTATTGCATCGGTGGAAGACCGAGATTTCCCTTTACATGAAATTCCGGGGTCGAATATCTCGTCCTCGGTGGACAAGGATGAGGGAAAATAAGGGGCTTCCCCCATACTAGAACCACACAAAACATCGTCAAAAGGAGTAGACGAGTTTGTAGCATTCAAATCACGTGGTGATGACGGAGTTAGATTTGTAGAAAAATCAATTAAATCACATTTAAGATCTTTTTCTTTCTTATCTTTTAAACTCTCCTTATGAAAACCCTTTTTAATTATGTCGAAAATATTCGGTGTTTCTAAGACGATGTTAGTTACACTAAAAATTCTCACATTTTGAAACCGTTTTTGTTTTGGTGGTGGCAAGTTCTCAAAACGTTTATCGACGAAGAAAACCTCCCCATCGGGGTCCATAAATTCATCATCCGAAAGATCTTCCGTAGAAACCGGCAACTTATCAACACTTTTCAAGAATGAAGGTGAAGGATTTTTCGATTCAAGTATTGATGGTTTCTTCTTTGTAGGCTTAGCATTCATAACCTCCACCGGCGGAGGAAATGGTAAATTGTTTTTGGAGACATTCCCTAAAACTCTTGGTGAAAATTCTTTGCAAACGACATTGGTCGAGTCACCATGGTTTAAAGTTGCAATAGAATATACATGAGAAAGATTGGAGTTTTGTGTTGCATTGATGACAAGTTCTTCTTCATTGAAACGAAGGGTGATTTTTCGAGCATGAACATCGATAAGTGCTCGTGATGTATCCAAAAATGAACGACCCAAAATGAGAGGAACTTTTCGATCGATGGGAATGTCTACAACGATAAAGTCAACGGGATAGTAAAACTTTCCGACTTTAACGAAAACGTCCTCGGCTACTCCACATGCCAAAATCGTAGAATGATCGGCCATCTCGATGGACATGTTCGAAGGAGTAAGAGCCGGAAGCGAAAGCGATTTGAAAATCTCGAGAGGCATTAAATTAATACTAGCGCCAAGATCGGCCAAGGCGTAGCATTCCTCCATATCTTGTATAGCACACGGAATCAAAAATTTACCGGGATCACCGACTTTTTGTGGTATGCGGCTTAGAAAAACCGATGAACAACTAGACGATTGTTGTAACTTCTCTTTGTTGTTTAGCATACTTTTGAAGTTTGCGGCGAATCGAGGCATCATGATTAAAGCATCGGCAAAACTTATGTTAAAATGCAAATCACGAAACATTTTCATGAATAGCTCAAATTGATAATTGTTCCGTTCTTGTGCTTTCTCTTTGTTACGTCTCGAAGGGTAGGGTAAAGGTGGTGTGGGTAAGTCATTAGGCAACGGCCTTGGAATCTCGGGTTCCATAATTGGTATTGGTGTAACCGTAGGTGTGGTATGAGCGGTACTTCGTGGGATTGTAATGTGCTCCTTTTCGACCATCACCTCGGGTTCTTTCTCGATTTCCTTCTCCGTAGAAGTACTTGGACGAGAGATTGGTTCCTTGAAAGTTTTACCACTTCGAGTAGTAACAACCTTCAATTCTCCCCTCGGGTTGTTAATGGTATCACTAGGAAGACCACCCGAAGAAGAGGGTTTACACATGATAGCTTCGAACATCTTAGCCATTCGGTCCTCAAATTTTGATTGCCTAGCATCCGCTTTCAATAACTCTTGCTTAATCTCATGTTGTCCTAATTCCATCTTTTGTTGGTTTTGTTGAAGACGTTGGACATTTCCTTCCATTTTATTTGCATGAGTTTTAAGTTCATTAGCAAGTTCATTTTTAAGCTCGTTTTTCAACTCGGACCTTAAGCTAATCATCTCACGTTGCATATTATCAAATTTTGCATCATTTGCTTTTGCATAATCTAAAAATTCTCCTTGCAAATTTTTCGTGTGAGCATTTTGAAAACCTTGTGTAGTATTTTGAAAATCACGGTTTTGGTTTTGATTAGAGATTTGTCCATTCCCACTTTGATAATTCCCTTTGTTGTAATTGCGTGTGTTGCCTTGGTAATTACCTTGGTTGTTGTTTCGATAATTGTTAACATTTTGATTTGGTGGAGCTTGATTTTGGCGGGGACCTTGGCCGTTTTGGTTGTAAGTTCCCGTTGCTACATAAGCACTCGAAGTGTTACCATCCGCGGTAATGCACTCGGATAAATCATGAGCTCCTCCACATGATAAACAACTCTTAGCAACCGCTTTAACCGAAGCGGAATTGGAAGCTTCTTGAGCCTTCCAATGGGACATTAGATTAGCAAATCTATCAAAAAACCGATTTTCCTCATTAGCTTCATCATGTAAGGCATTAATTCCACGAGACGATTGTGATGACGATGACGAACCCATATTGGCAACACTCGGTGTGTTACGAGGGCTATAAACCTTAGATCGATTTTCAATGATTTGTAAAGCCTCATTTGTCGTCTTGCACAAAAAATTACCACCCGCGGCGGCATTCAAATAATCTCGTTCATGATCATTAAGCCCATTATAAAAAGTATCTATTTGATGCAATTCCGAAAAATCATGATGAGGACATTCATGTAACATTTCCTTAAATCGTTCCCATGCCATTGAAAAACTTTCATTGTTACGTTGCACAAATCGTGAAATCTCATTTTTTAAGTGTGTTGTTTTTGATGGTGGAAAAAACTTGTTCACAAACTTAGAAACGAGATCGGCCCATGTCAAAATAGAATTTGGCGGTTCTTTCTCGAGCCAAATTTTAGCGGGTCCATCCAACGAGTATGGAAACAACATCATCTTAATGGCGTCATGCGGAACATTTTTGAATTTGCTAGTGGCGGTGAGACGGTTGAAATTCCTAATATGGTAATGCGGGTTGTCTTTCTCATGACCTCGAAATTTGTTTGCTTGTAGCATCGACATTAAACCCGTCTTAATTTCGAAATTCTCCGCAAGGATGGCGGGAATAACAATGGCCTCTCCAAAACCCTCGGTGGGTGCTTGTAGCAACTCCATCATAGTACGATTAGCCATTATGACTTCTTGTTCTATAATAGGTTCAACAATTGGAGGTTCTTCAACAATCAACGATCCTTGATTTGCTTGCTTTTGAAGACGTTTACGAGCTCGTTTAGCTTGATTACGAGTGATCATAAACTTCACGAAGAATGGGAGGTGAGCAAAGAAGATTCTTTTTGGTTGTTTTGTGGATTTTCAATTTTTTTTTGTGTTTTTGATGATATTCAATTTTTTTGGATTTTGGGTGTATTACGTAGACAACAATCTACAAAATCTCTCCTCGAATCAAACTCTTGATTAAAGAAGCCTCAAAGGAATGAAAACGATCACGTGGAGTGAACGCCTTCGAATGACTTTAGAACTTTGGTGAAAACCAAATTGTTCACGAGGGTTTAATCACAAAGAAAACCAAGCAAATATAGTATACGTATTAATACTTTGGGCGGCAAAACCCTCGATTAGCTTTCAATCTCAAAATACTCACAAGCAAGCGGGGAAACGAGGCGGCGCGAAGCACTTAAGAGCCTTTTTCCTTAGGGTATATTTTATAATACCCGCCTTATACCCACCTTATAGTTCGTATCTTTTAAAATCGAGCTTCTCGAAAGTATTTATCTATTTTTGCCTTTTCTTTTTGTTTGAGATTCGAATACAATGATCGAGTGATGAAATCCCGAATCAAGGTTGTGTTTTCACACTTTTGGAGATATTGTATTTTTATTGTGATACTTAATACAATATATTAATAATATTCACAAAGAAAAACCGAGAAAACCGATAATACGTGTTAAGGGAGTTCCACTTAACACAAGTATTATTATGGATAATATCAAAAACAAAATTTTCCAAATTAAATCACGACACACCTCCCCGGCAGCGGCGCCAAAAATGATTGCGGTAAATTACACCCCTTTCTTTGCCTTAGGAAAAACAAAGAGAAGAAACGTAAAGTAGCGGTAAGTATCGAGTGACGGTTTAGGAAAACCGTGCACTAATGACCCTCAATCACTTAAAAAAGATGAAAAGATTCGTTTCCCAAGGAGGTATGGTGTTGTGAATTAACTTGTATTTCTTTGAGATTAATATTGATGAGATGGAATGACGGTTTCTTGGAAATTATATTATGACGTGAAAAACGAAAACGTAAAACCGTAGAAAAATCACTAAAATTAAAAATTATTAAAACCAAAAACAAAATCGAGAAAAAGATTAAAAAGACTAAAACAAGTCTAAAATAATATAAATAAAGACAAAAATCCAATAAAGATATTTTAAAACCTTTTATTAATTAAATAATTAATTTTAAATGCTAATTAAAGCCCTAAAATTAAATTTAATTAATTCAAATGTCAAAAATATGATTTTATTGAATTATTACTCAACTTATATTATTATAAGACTAAAAAGTAATTTTCTAAAAATTAAAACTTATTAAAACTATTTTTAAAACTCTAAAAATGATTAAAAGTAATTAAAAACCAATTAAACTTAAAATAATTATAAAAATAAATCTAAAAGTTATAAAAATAATCTAAAAATGGAAATAGTCCTAATTAATGACAAAGAACCTAGGAAAAATGAAAAAGAAAGAAAAATAAAATTTTTGAAAATTAATTAATAAAATAATATTAAAACACTGTCTTGCGCCGCAGCGTTTAGACTTGCGCCGCAACTAGTGTTGCGAGATCACCAAGATCAGCAGCACCTGAAGTTGCGCCGCAGTTCTTGGGTCTTGCGCCGCAACTGATGAAACGGGAATACCAAAAATCTGCAGCTTCTTTAGTTGCGCCGCAACAAGTATGACTTGCGGCGCAATTCGTGTGACGGACCTGTTTTTTGCTGAATCAAACAAGTGCACACTTGTGCACTTTTGATGCCAAGAGGAGCTTGGCAATGAGCTTGTTTGGAGATTACTTTGGATCAATTGGGGCACCCTTGAGCTTATTGAAGCTCAAGGAGTCAAGTAACACACAAATAACAACAAGAATCAAAGATCAACAATCAAAGATCATGCACAAAGTTCATCACAAATCAAGAAAATTAGCAATATGCAGATTTTTTAACACCCTTTTTACCTTTTAAACTCAACAAATTCACTCCAAACTTGTGCCAAACTATATTACCATCTTACTAACATCTAACTTAACCTTAATCTAATAACCTAACATCTTTTAGCAACACAAATCAATGATTATAACCTGCTTAAACCTGTTGCCAAACACCCTTTTAACTTTATGAAAACCAATTTTAACAAAGAAAAACCTTACAAACCCTATGCAAACTTGTTCCAATATCTCAAAACATGCATAACAACACTTGAGAACACAAATCCACTATCTATAACACACTTAGTAACAAAATCACATGAGATCATATAAACTAGCACTTTAATGAACTTTTCAAGGAAAAAGGAAGATACCTTAGGTTCTTACATCCAAGAACCTAGAGGATGAAAATCCTCCTCCAATCCAACCCGGGTTGGAGCTGAACTAAATCAACAAGCCTTCAACCTATTTGAACACAAAACAAGAAAACAACAAAATAATATAACAATATATATTTTTTTATGTTTCCTTTTTCTTCTTTCCAAAATACTTTCAAAACCTTTTTAATCTTCTTAAAATGTTTCTATAACACTTAAATCACCAACAAACATGAACTCCTAACAACAAAAACCTTTTGAGAAGATTTTACCAAAATCTCTCAAAATCTCAAAACCTTAAACAACTTTGAAAATCAAAGTTGCTTAACCAAATAAAAGTGGAACTCAGAATCAATCTCCTCACAACACACAAACTTTTAAAAACAATAAAAAAGGAATTACACTTGAATATTTCAAAAACCAAACTTTTTATTTCTTTAAAAAGGAATTACATGTGAGAGACTAAAAACTGGAACAAGGGCTTCACACAAGTTGTGAGCTCCTTTTATAGAGACTATAGAACATCCTAGAAGCATAGAAACATAAAACCCTAATACATAGAAAATCCCAAATGTGCCCTTGAATGATTTTGAGTGCATATGAGCTGTCCATTTGATCTTGGCCTTTAAATTTTGCTTTGTGAGCAAGCATAGCATCTTGGACGTCCATTTTGCCACGTCACTAGTCTTGGAGGCTAAGGAATGATGTGATTGGTGGATTGGGGAATTGGGGGTTTGGTGCACATGAGTGGGATGCAGGTTTTTAGGAGTGGGAAGTGTTTTGGGTGATGTGAATTAAGTGTGTGAAGGTTTAATTGAGTTTTACCCAAGGGAAAGTGAAGGTAATTTCTGGGTAGTAAAAATAAGATGAACAGTGGTCTTTGATCCGTTTTTTGGGGAGGGGAGGGTGTTAGGCGCATTTTTTTGTTTGAAAGTTTCAGGTTTGGCAAATTTGGTCCTTCTCTTTTGTTATTTTTGGCTTTTAAGGTTTCCCAGCCTTAAAATCTCCTTTCCTTTGTTAATAAGTTTCCACGCTTGACAATTTTGGCACAAACTTTCCATAAAGATGTTTCAAAGGCAATTTTTGTCATTTGGTGATTTTTCAAGGACTAATCTTGGACAATGTTGATCTTCAAAGGTCTTCAATGTCTCTTAAACTTCATGAGGGACCATAATTGGCAATTTGAAAATGTTGAGGGACTAATCTTGCCATTTCTTCAATCTTGAAGGACCTTTTTGCAATTTTGACAAACTTAAGGGACCAAACTTGTAATTATTAATATACAAGGGTTTTAAGTGTCATTTCTTCAATAAATGATGATCAATCTTGCTTGTCTTCAAGTCTTCAAGGGTATTTGATGAAAATTCCATGATTAGGGTCCGGTTCTTTGTACGGCTTCGTTTCTCGTGTTCGTTTTTCCTTGTATCTTGTGATCTTTTGTCTTTTTTTTTTTTTCACGATATCCATACCTAAAACACACAAGTAAACAAACACAAGCATATATATGGTATTTTATGACATTTTTGTGCATTTAAAGCCCGAAAAGAACGATGAGATCATGTATAAATGCCATCTCATCAGTAGCTAAACCCCTGACCAAGCTAACTCAGAAAAATAAACCTTTCGTTTGGGGAAGTGAAGAAGATGGAGCATTTCGGATATTGAAGCAAAAATCATGTAGTGCACCAATTCTATCATTACCCGACGGAAGTGAAGATTTTGTAGTATTTTGTGATGCATCTCTTAGAGGTTATGGGACTGTCTTGATGCAATGAAAAAAGGTGATAGCTTATGCTTCTAGGCATTTAAGGAAGAATGAGGAGAATTATACTACTCATGATCTTGAGTTAGGAGTTGTAGTCTTTGCTCTTAGGTTGTGGAGACATTATCTGTATGGCACCAAGTGTACGGTATTCACCGATCATAAAAGCCTACAGTATATTCTCGATCAAAAGGAATTAAATATAGAGGAAACGAAGATGATAGAACTGTTAAGTGATGATGATAGTGATATAAAATATCACCCAGGAAAAGCAAATGTTGTTGCCGATGCATTAAGTAGAAAGGATAGAGAGCCTATCAGGGTACGTTCTCTAGTCCTGACTGTGCACAATAATTTGCCTGAGCAAATTAGAAATGCGCAAATAGAAGCCTGTAAGAAAGAAAACTTTGTTAATGAAGGGTTTAGAGGAGAAGGAGATCCTTTATAGGTTAGAGCTGATGGAGTGAAGTGCTTAAGAGGTCGTATATGGATACCTATGTTTGGAGGCTTAAGAGATTTAATTATGCTGGAATCCTATAAATCTAAATATTCCATTCATCCTGGATCTGATAAAATGTATCATGATTTGAAGAAGTTGTACTGGTGGCCGAATATGAAAGCTGATATTGCTATGTATGTTCTTCAATGTTTGACTTGTGCAAGAGTCAAAGCTGAACATCAAAAGCCGTCAGGACTACTTCAACAACCAGAGATTCCTGAATTGAAGTGGGAGCGAATCACGATGGACTTTATCACTAAGATTCCTAGAACATCTTCTGGAAATAACTCGATTTGGGTCATTGTCGACAGACTGACCAAATCAGCTCACTTCATTCCGGTTAAAGAGCAGTTCTCATTGGAGAAGATGACTCGTATTTATCTTGAGAATGTTGTATGTAAGCATGGAGTGCCTGTATCGATTATTTCTGATCGAGATCCTAGATTCGCATCGAATTTTTGGAAATCCCTCCAAAGATCTTTGGGAACGAATCTCGACATGAGCACTGCTTATCACCCCCAAACTGATGGGCAGAGTGAAAGAACGATACAAACACTAGAAGATATGTTGAGCGCTTGTGTGATAGATTTTGGTAAGAATTGGGATAAACACCTGCCTTTAGCAGAATTTTCATATAACAATAGTTATCATGCTAGTATTAAGGCTGTATCGTTTGAATCTTTGTATGGTAGGAAGTGTAGATCTCCTATATGTTGGAGTGATGTTGGGGATACCCATCTCACAGGACCGGAATTGATCCGGGATACTACGGAGATGATAGTTCAGATTAAGAATCGACTGTTGACTGCCCGAAGTAGACAGAAAAGTTACGCGGATGTGCGGCGGAACCGATGGATTTTGAAGTGGGTGACGGTGTAATGTTGAAAGTATCGCCATGGAAAGGCGTCATAAGATTTGGAAAGCGAGAGAAATTGAATCCCCGCTATATTGGACCCTTTAAGATTTTATCTAGAGTAGGTACGGTGGCTTACAAATTAGAGTTACCCCAAGAACTTCATGGTGTTCACAACATGAATCTAAAATAATGAACAAAGAACAATAACAAACAGATTATAATAGTGGCACTTGAGCTTTCTTTAACAATTTCCAACACATTTCATTGATATGAATATGAGATTTACAGAAAAGTGAACAACTGAAAATTCAAGAGCAAATTGTAAATGACAGCCTAAATGCCTTTTTATAGGCTACAAGTGACTACTACAAAGAATAAAAACGTAACCCTAATTGGTGGTGAAGTCCCAAAAATGCCCTTGCAGGTTTGAATATCTTCAAGATCATGTGATGTTTTCTTGGTTGTATATGTGAGTTGGCAAGTGTGGAATTTGATCAATGGCTCACAATAAGCTTAAGTTTGAAGCAAGGATGTGGGGCGTTGGATGGCTATCACTGTTTTGTCATCTTCTTCAAGAGTGTGTACAAGGGTTTATCATGTGAGTTGTTGGATGATGTGGCATGGGGTTTAAGGGTTGGGATATGATTAGGACTAGCTTAATCCTAAATCTGGACATTCTTAGGGCCCAATTACAACAGGATTAGGAAAACCCAAAATTGTTCTTGAGGTGAATAGTTGTATGTTTAATCTGTTTAAGGATTCAAAAACATGTTAACCGCGTTTATTTAATAACTAATTAAGTTAGTTAAATAAATGGGTGTGAGTGGATTGGTGATGTGGCGAAATGGTGAAGGGTGATTGGTGGGATGGAGTAAGTGGGGCACGTGTCCACCTCCCACTGGTCTAGGTAAGTTTGCTGTCTGCCAGGTTACACCCCTCACTTCTTTTCCCTTTGTCACTTCAGCTTAAAACCTTGTCAACGCCTAATTCCTTTGTATCAACTTTTGCTTTTTCACACTTTTGCCCCAAAATGTTTTGTAAAGTGAATTCAGGGGTAATTCTTACCAATTCTTGATTCTTGAAGGACTGATTTGGTATTTTCTTCAAGGATAATGGTCTAAATTTATATGATTGACATTTTGGAGGACCGAAATTGCCAAATCATGTTTGATGAGGGATCATTTTTGCCAAGTCTTCAAAGTCAAAGGTCCTTTTGGTAATTTTGATATTTTCAAAGGACCAAATTTGTAATTCTTGTATCTTGGAGTCCTTCTTGGTATGTTTGACTTTGAGGAGGATAAATATTAACATTTTAGTTTTGTTGAGGGACTAAAATTGCCAATTCTTCAAAGTGGAGGGCCCTTTTTGCAATATTGACAAACTTTAGGGACCAATCTTGTAATTATGAAGATACAAGGGTATAAAGTGTCAATTCTTCTATATTGGAGGACCCTTCTTCATAAATCTTCAAGTCTTCAAGGGTTTTCTTGGGAAGATTCTTCATTAGGGCTTGGTTCAATGTGTGGCTTCGTTTCCCGTGTTCGTTTTTGCATGATTCTTGTGATCATTTGTCATTTTCTCAATATCCGCACCTAAAATACACAAGCAACAAACACAAGCATATATATGGGTATTTTGATGATATTTAATGCATTTTAAACCCTTCTTGGACGATGAGACTATGTATAAAATCAGTCTCATCACAACACATTCCATGTATCTAATCTGAAGAAATGTTTAGCAGTGTGTGATGAGAAAATCTCGTTGGATAAGATCCGAATTGATGAAAAGTTGCATTTTATCGAAGAGCCCGTAGAGGTTATGGATTGTGAGGTAAAGCAACTTAAACAAAGTCGGATACCTATCGTCAAGATCCGGTGGAATTCAAAGCATGGACCAGAATTTACTTGGGAACGAGTGGATGAAATGTGGAAGAAATACCCACACCGCTTTGATTTCAATAAGAAACGGACATCAAGATGAAATGAATCACGAGGACGTTGATCCCTTTTAGGAGGAAATGCTGTGACAATTTAACATTTTCATGTAGTAAATTATTTTCTCGTATATTATTTTGAAACTTATTTTTGTGTTGGTTGATGAACTCACAATTTACGGGTTGAAATTAGGGCTTACGTGCATAATTTAACGTCCTTTACGACTAAACCGGAAACCCTAGGTTTATGTATTCAAGTTTTTGAACACCGTTTTTGAACACCGTTTTTGATGTGACAACTTTTATTAGATTCGTTTTGTGCCATTGATTCATAATTTATAAAAACATTTTTCGTAAAATGACCCCTGGCACGCAAATCGAGGAAACTAGAATCAAGGAGTACCCGTAAATTAGTGGGGATGAGACAAGTTAACACTTGCCCCACCCCCACTAAGGGGCGGCCAAAGCTTCACCAACACACCTCTTATGTGTCAAAGTAATATCAAAACTAAGGACACTTGTCCTTAGTTTTAACTCAAAACCACCAACCCTTAAAACAACTAAACACAAACCATTTACTCGTTTCTTTCATGCCAACAACACGCAAATCTCTTTCAACACTCCCCCATTGCCATCCCATACTCCACCACAAATCACCACCATTTGATAAAAAATCTACCATAAATCTTGTGTTTAATTTGCATAAGATGAAAACCCTTTGAAGACTTGTTGATTTGAGGTGATCCTAACATCTACAAAGAAGTTTTCCTTGGAGTCTAGGGCTGATTTTTCTCAAGGTGTTCTTATATTTGGTGATCTTGAAGGTGGTCTTGATATTCCATAAGATTGGTTATCAAAAACCAAGTCTTGTTCTTAACCATTCACTATATTGGTTGGTAACAAGATCATTTCTTCTATCATCTTGTTATTTTGTAAATGTAATCTTGTATTTTATTTATAAATGTATATGTATATGATGATAAATGATGATCAAAGTATTATGTGAGGATCTTGTGGTAATAGGTTTGGTTAAAAAGACTAAAATCTACATGTAAAGATGTTAAAATCTTGACTAAAATTATAGGCTATATAAAACAGTAAGTAACCATATGATCACTTGGTAAATTGACTTGGATTATTGAATATACAGTTAGATATATGATTTTTACATATGTGGAGAGTTGGCCACTCAATGGAATCAATAAAATGAGCAAGATATAATCAAAATACAATTAAGGTTCAAATCTGTATAGTCTATTTTGGACGAATTATTAGGGATACTTAGAGGATGAATGAGCAGTAGCTATTAGGAGTTATTTGTAGCACATATTATGTAGTTTGTGATGTCCAAATTTGAGCTTCTATCTCCTTGTATAAAAGATATGGCAAAAATGGTGAAAGTGACTTTGATAATCAGATTTGTAAGTAAAAGTATATAATATAAAATGAGCACTCAAGTAATATTATTTTAAAATACATATATAAAACCCACTAACTAATGATAATATTTATAAAATGAGTTATATACTATGATAAATAATTATGATATTTTTATAAAAGTACAAACTCAAATGTTTTCTAAAGTTATAAAACTATATATAAGTTTTACGTCTTTTCGGCTAAAAGCGAAAGATTAACGTTTTCGCCAAATAAAACTTAGACAGTCGGACCCGTATAATGTAACATTTTTATAACTCATATACTGATATGAAAGTACATTTGACAAGTAAAAACCGATAAACCCGAGCTTTATAACTTATGGACATTAAGGGCCAAAGTAGCCTTATTGGACTATTGACCCAACTAGTTTGGCTAAACACTAATGGACTTACTCATGGGCTTAACCCACTTGGGCCCAACATATGAGTATAGGCCTGGTATTAAAATTATAAATGGACTAATATAATGTATTGGGCTTTTAATGGGCTTATTGGGCCTGAATATGTGAACAAGTTAAAACTAGTGTAACTAGTCTAAAAATTTACTAACACATAACAACTTTAATATTGAATAAAGAAATAAAATCCCACTTGATCATATTCATACTTATAATATCATCATACATATACATAGCCATTATTTTTATAAAGTCATTGGACAAGAGTCTAAGACGAGTATTATTTATATAGGTTCCCGTTATTGAAGCACGCACCATCGCCGATAACCCGCCTTTCCTAATCAACGTGAGTTCATAGCCTCACACTCTTTTAAATGTTTTATAAAATGTTTTGTAAACCCGCGAGGGAGATAACATGCTAGTTTTGATAAAAATAGAACACAAGTAGTCCCGATGGTATGCTTATTGATATGGACCCGAATGATGCTATAACCCAATGAATGAGAAAAAAAGGATTATTATTGGTTAGGTTATGTCACTTAAAGTCCCATTAGCATGAATTGTGAACTACCGGGATTTGGTAGACGCTTATGCATATAATAGTACTGTTTGGGGAAGATCACCCCAGTTCGCGCCTTGACGGTTGATCTCCGTCGTGCCACATTGATTGGTAAGCGAATTTATGTATGAGAAGATTTACATAGCGTGATATTTGTGACGACACGCTAACTTAGATGGACAAATTGTTTGCCGGGTTCGCAGCCCGATGTTTGTTATAGTAAGGTAGCAATGTCAAGCGGCTAGTAATAATCCAATGTAATTCAAATATCCAATATGATACTGAAAGTCCCTAATCAATTCAAGAAACCCTAATCTTAACTTAATAAACACAAGGTATTACTTTTCAAACGTAATCTTATTATTGTATAATAAAGAATTACAAGTGTTATGGATAACACCGTTTGATGACAATGTGTTGTGCACACTTTGAACAACAATAAACCCTAACTTATGAATACAGTCGTAGCTGTTTGATTCACTAAGTTATACGCACTAATGTTCTTAATATCTCAAAGTGTTAAACATTAATGCATGGATACACATCCTATTTATAGTGTTACGAGTTTGACTTAAACAGTACTTGATGTCGACTACACAAGCTTTTACAAGTTCCCACATCAGTCACATGATGTCCTTCTATTCTTGGTAGTCTTCCATTATGCTTTAAGGAACAGTTGTCAAAAACAGTTTCCTTATTCTTCATAGTCTCGAACACACAAATGGCATGTCCAAAGTGTGCTGAGAGTTATCAGGGTATTGCCACCCCTGTTAACTCTCAACCCCTCAGAGTCCCTAATACATCTTGGCTGTTATCCATCACAGCCAAGGAGTATGTCTTCAGGTAATCTTCGACTTCCCTGACAATGTCTCTGACATGGACTCCTCTGAGGTTGCTCACAGACACTTGGATCTCTGTGAGTCTTACGAAACTTGCCTGCCTCCTAGGCACAGGCAAGGGACTATCTATCAGCCTAATTATGTTTAAATCAATGATCAGGGAATCTAATAAGTTTAGATTCCCAACAATCTCCCCCTATTTAAACATAAATAATGCTAGATCTAATTAAGTTAAGGTAAGTGAGTTCAACAGCTTCTTCTTACACATAACAGATCTAAACAAACATACCTCATGATTTTATTAAGACTTAAAGAAAATTACAAGTTCATTACATAAGTAAAATAAAAGATGAAGGTAAAAAGGGCTGAGACCATCTTCAATAGTCATCATTTTTGATTCTTTCTTCAGCTTCGGCCACGTCTAATCTGTTATCAATTTCATCCTGCAAAGTCTTTGCAAACTTCTTGGAATACTCTGTGTTGATCTTGAGACACTTCTTGTGACAGAGTAGCTGAATAGTTGAAGCCAAGCACAGCTCATCTTCCCTCTGAAAAGCATACTGGCAAGCCTTGTTCATAAATGCCATTCCTCTTTCAGGCTCAGAGTATGTCTGACCATCAACAGGGCCAACAATACCATTTGGAAGGATCAAATCCCTGTGCATACCATCCACATGAACATCTTCAGTAACAAAAGTTTCATTAATAATTTGTGAAATTCTTCTTCTTTTGTTGCCTGTCTTTAGGGGTTCTTGTTCAAAAAGCTGTGGTGGGGGATCAATCTTGAGTTTGGCTGCTGTTTCCTTGATCCAGTTAAACTTAGCCTTAAGAGTTTTAAGCAGAAGGAAATTTGCCTGTCCAGACTTTTTGGCAGCTAAGGCTTTGAGTTCAAACCATTCTGATAACCCAAGTGTCTTTAACCAGAAGTTGTCAAACACATCCATATTCCTCTGTTGGTTTTCCCTCCATAAGATCATCTGTGGGGTGTTTGTGGATTTATGAATGGTGTATTTAAACTTGGTTATCTTGCCAGCAGCATACCTGTTGTTCACGCAGGCATCATAGTCAGCTTTGACTTTCTTTAAGGCCTCAACGCGTTTTATTTCCATTTCCCTCAACCTTTGTTTTTGTTTTTCTCTTTCAGGTGGTGTCATCTTCCTCAGAGTCGCTTCATTTAAATCTTTGGCTGTCTTGAGTTCACTTAATCTTTTGAATTCTTTAGCCTGTTGCTCAATTTCTTCAGGGGTCAAAGGAATCTCATCGGAAGGTGTAAAGGTTGAGAATTGTGAAAGGTCTGTGGTGGATCCTCCTGTCTCTAGCATCGCAGCTATCTTCTTAAGTTTGGTATCTGTGTCAACCAAAACTATCTCCTTTCCTTTCTTCGAGACAGAGGACTCCACACTTATGTTTTTCAAAACATCAGCTCTTTTGAGAAACGCTGTCTGAGCCTGAGTTTGAATAGATTTGGGGAGAGAGCTAACAGTGAATTTTAATTTCTTGGCCGCTGGCTCATCATCATCCTCAGGCTTGCTGATGTTGACTAAGATCAGAGATTTAGATGAGTCAACTCCATCTTGAGTTTGTTGCTCCCCCTGAGTATCATCCTCATCATCAGGTACTATAACTGGTGTGATGACTTGTAGAGGAACATGTGTAGTTGAGGGATTAGCTGATGATGAGCTTTGTTCAGCAGATGCAAGGCTGAGTGTAGTATTCTTCTCCCCCTCACGTTCATCCTTACTTCGCTGATGCTTGGATGAACGTGCCTGAAAACGTCTTGCAATCTGCTCCACAGAGGCAGCCATGGCACGTTGTCTTTTTCTTGAAGCCCTGGCAATCTTCAGCAAGAGGTTGGCATTGGCATTAGTATTTGCCTGAACACGCCTGACAATAAAGTTAGCATGGTTGTATTGCCTGTTGCGAACAGCATTAAATTGCCTGTGTAGGGTGAGTTCATGTTCACGGAACATAGTAGGGACAGCTGAGTCAATAGCATCCTTGATTCGTGTTGAGAGATGACTAAGTCCCTGGGCTACACCTTTTCTTGCACCATCCTGAATTGGCTCAGTGACAGCCTCAGTCACAGCCTTCTTTATGATGCCTGGAAATGTCACAGTAAAATTGTGCATCTCTGACTTGATCACATCCAGCTTCCTTGATAAGCGCTCAATATCAGATTGATGATGTACGGGCTGAAGATTCTTGATATTGAGGCTTTGCTAAGCAAAATCATCCCCCCTTGGAATTAAGTCAAAGTTGGTCTGGGCAGGATGATCAAATATGAGGAATTCGGCTGTTGGATCATATGTTGGTCTTTGGAAGACTGTTGTTGCAGATGTAGCAGAGTTTGGAGTGTCAACAGCTTCCTTGAGAGGAGAAGTCTTGTCATCAGCTGGTGTGGACACAGCTATATCTTTAGGAGGAGAGGCAGACAGCTTCGTCCTCATCTTCTTCATCCTCTTCATCAAACATTCCCTCAGGGAATTCATCTTCAAGCATTTGCTCAAAATCAGAGACATAATCCTCTAATGAGAGCATTTCTTCATCATCGTTTATCACAGGCTCTTCATCATTTGGTTTGTCCTGAGTCATTGTATCAGCCTCCGTTTCTTGTTGTACCTGAGGCTCTACGACTGGCTGTACAATTTCAGCCTGCAAGTTTGTTGTAATTAGTAACAGGGAAAAATATAAGGGGAATGGTCGCCATTTCGCTGTCCTAGAGAGGCTGAGGGTGATTACTCAGCCACTCCAAAGGATAAATCCTTGGGATTCTTTTAAGTGTGAATAAAGTGTGGTTAATGATCGCCATTCGCTGCCCCTAGGAAAGCTGAGTGTGATTATTCAGCCCCCCTAAAAGGTAAAAAAAACCTTTGGGACTCTTTTGATTGTGAAACATATGTTGTTTATGGATCGCCAGTCGCTGCCCCTAGGAAAGCTGAGTGTGATTATTCAGCCCCCCCAAAAGGTAAAACCTTTGGGACTCTTTTAAGAGTGAAACATATGTTGTTGTAGGTCGCCTGTTACGCTGCCCCTAGGAAAGCTGAGGGTGATGATTCAGCTCCCCCTGAAAGGATAAATCCTTTGGGAGTCTTTTAAGGAGGGAACCAAGAGGCTGTGTGAAGTACAGCTGATCAAGGTTGAGACATTAGTATATTTAGGTTGTTGTTAGCCTAAATACTGTCTAGAGGGTTCAGGTCATCGGGGTGCTTTATAAACACAAATGAATCATTCCCTGGTGCAAAGACAGGGTGTACAGAAGTCTTAAAGTATTCTAAGTGTAATGACAGACTTCTATGGGTCGAGGATTACCCTAACTTCACCACTCTCTCCTACAGACAAATGAGAGTGGCTGCTTTTGAACCTCTAAAAATGTACACTGATTACCTGTGAGATATCAGCTTGATTTGGCTGGTTTCCTGTTGTCTCTGCTGACCTAGAGACACTAGACGCCTGTTGTTTGTCAGCCAAAGATTCTGAATCCACAAGAGTATCTGGACCAGAGGCGGTGTCAGTCTTCTTTTCCTTGGCCTTAATAACAGCTTTGGAGAGGGAAGAAGAGGGGATTTTCTTCTTCTTTGGCTGTTGGCCAGATGAAGCCTTGGACTTAGTAGTGTGCTGCCCAGAGGTCAAAGACATAGACTTGCCAGCAACACTAGAAGTATTCACCTTCTCAGAGGAAGGGAGCAAGGGCTTCTCAGCGTTTGGTACCTGGTTGGCCACGTTTAGCATGTGGGCGGTGACAGGGATATCCTCAGCTCCTATTTCCTTATAGATGGCGCCTGTGATGCGATAGGGCTTAAGAGCAGTCAAGGCCTTGTTGTGGTAATTCTCTCCCAGCAGACTTTCAAAGATCAGGGACAGGAAGCGCACATAACAGATGTTCTTTTCCCTGACCTGATTCCTTCCCTTCAGTTGTTCTACCAGGTTTGAGAAAAGGATGCTTCCAACGTCAACATCAGCTCCCCAGATTAATCCATACGCAATAGCCTGATGATTGAACGACATCTGATCCTGTGATCCCTGCATTCCTCCCAGGGACTTCACAATGTGGGTGAAGAGGACACGCCACATAGGAGTGAAATACTTAATCTTCAGAGGGGATTTGGCGAGGACTTCAGCTGGTGTGAGGGCAGGGTTAACGTCATGGCAAGGGTTGAGTGTGGCCAGGGCTTCCTTGACAGCCTTTTTGTCAACTGCCTTCAGGCATTCATCTCCATGTTTTAGTCCGGCCACACTGGAAAAATCTTTAAGGGAGAAGGAAAAAGGATGTTCATTGCATGAAAGGCTAAATGTAATGGTGTCTTCTACTACTTCAGCAGAATACCAGAATTCCCTAAGGTATTCTTGGTAAAAAGTGGATGGAGATTTGGTGAAGGCTTCATTTAGGTCACAATTCTGCATGAAATTTACCAGATCTGAATATGTGCTGTTTGGTGCCTTAATCCATCCAATGGCGTTGTTAGAGGCGAGGATGCTCTCGTTGATCTCGAAGTTAACATTGGAGGCTTTTGGAACGGGAAACGCCATGGATTTGAGGTTGAAGGTGAATGAAAATGGCGGATGGTTGAGAGAGATAAGAACTTAGAGAGAGAAGTAGATTTTAGAATGGTGGTGGGTGAGAAGAGAAAGAAGACAATATATATTCAAACTTAAGTGAACAGTTATTCAACCGTATTAAATGCAAGGTGCAAAAATGACTGCTCAAGTGGGTCCCCTTGACCTTTCAAAAAGTTTGTCTCCTCGTTATCCGAAAAATAAATGATTAAATATTTGAGAATGTTTTTTGTATTTACTTGGAAAGTAACTACCTAGTTTCATGTGAAAAACATTTAATATAGAATCAATCATTTAATGAACACATTTAATATCAAGACACAGGCTTTGAGATATTGAGCATCCCTAGCTCAGCAACTAGCCTGTTGAACGAAGGTTCAGCCAAAGGCTTTGTAAATATATCAGCTAGTTGCAGCTCTGTGGGAACAAAATGCAGCTCAATATCTCCCTTCATTATATGATCCCTGATAAAATGATACCTGATATCAATGTGTTTGGTGCGAGAGTGAAGAACAGGGTTGTTGGATATGGCAATGGCACTGGTGTTGTCACAAAAGATTGGTACTTTGTCATACAAGATTTCATAGTCAGCCAATTGACTTTTCATCCAGAGCACCTGAGCACAACAGCTGGCTGCAGCGACATATTCTGCTTCAGCTGAAGACATAGCCACAGAGTTTTGCTTCTTAGCACTCTATCCAACCAATTTTCCTCCTAGGATTTGATAGCTGCCTGGAGTGCTTTTCCTGTCAATACAACATCCAGCATAATCTGAATCTGAATAGGCCTTGAGATCAAAGCCTGATTCCTTTGGATACCATAGACCTAGGGATGGTGTTCCTTTGAGATACCTGAAAATTCTCTTGACAGCCACTAGATGGGATTCTTTTGGGTTAGCTTGGTACCTTGCACAGAGACATGTGGAGAATTGGATATCTGGACGACTGGCTGTTAGATACATCAGTGACCCAATCATACCTCTATATAAAGTCTCATTGACAGAGACCCCTGACTCATCAGGGCCCAAGTTGTTGGGTGGAAGCATGGGGCATTTCACTGATGCACAATCAGCTAAGTCATATTTTTTAAGTAAATCCTTAACATACTTTTCTTGACAAATAGAAATTCCCTTAGGACATTGTTTAATTTGAAAGCCCAAAAAGTAAGTTAATTCACCCATCATACTCATCTCATATTTCTTGGTCATTAATTTAGCAAAACGTTTACTAAGATTGACATTTGTTGACCCAAAGATGATATCATCCACATAAATCTGCACAATGATGAAATCACTCTTGTCCTTGAAGGTAAAGAGTGTTTTATCAACAGAACCCCTGATAAATTTATTTTCAGATAAGAAATTTGAAAGAGTTTCATACCATGCTCTTGGAGCTTGTTTCAGACCATACATTGCCTTGTGAAGTCTGTACACATGGTTGGGAAACTCGCTGTTCTCAAATCCTTCAGGTTGTACAACATACACTTCCTCAACCAAATCACCATTGAGGAAGGCACTCTTAACATCCATCTGATACACAGTGATGTTCATATAGGCAGCATAAGCAAGGAAGATTCTGATGGCCTCAAGTCTAGCAACAGGTGCAAAAGTTTCATCATAATCAATTCCTTCAGTCTGAGAGAACCCCTGTGCTACCAGTCTTGCCTTGTTCCTGATGATGTTCCCAATTTCATCCATCTTATTTCTATAGATCCATCTAGTGCCTGTGATATTCTTTCCAGGTGGAGCTGGCACTAGTGTCCATACTTTGTTTCTTTTGAACTGATTGATTTCTTCTTGCATAGCAGCTACCCATCCTTCTTCTACCAGAGCCTCAGCTACTCTTTTAGGTTCATTTTGTGAAAGAAATTCAGCAAATAGACATTCATTGGTTGAGGCTGACTCAGAGTCTTGGATTCGCTGTCTGGTTGTGACCCCTGCATTTGGTTCCCCAATAATGTTGACAAGAAGAATGTGTTGATCTCTTGACCACTTATTTTGAGGAGCTGGGGATTTAAGAACAGGGGTACTTGAGGGCACAGCTGGTACAATTTGAGTCTCATCCTGTTGACTAGGAGGGCTTTCTTCAAAGACAACCTCTGTTTCAGAGTCTTCTTCAGCCATATCAAAGGAAGCTATTTCATTATCAGCAGGAGAATCTTTAGAGATTTGAAGAATTAGTGAGTCATCAATATTATGAGGAGGACCATCAGAGATTTGAGGTTCTTCTTCATCAAGTTCCTGAGAGGTAGGAACTTCTATGTTGTGAGTAGACAGAGAGTCAAAAGCAGGGACATAAGGAGTGAGAGTGTTGGAGTGATGATGACTGGTAGGTCTGGGTTCTGTGAACTCATCACTTGGGAAAGAAATATTTTCATTAAATCTACTTCATCACCCTCTGTTCCTGTTCTCTGTATGACTTCATCATCTTCATTGAATCTAACATGGAATGTTTCTTCTACTTTTTGTCTTCTGATGTTGAATACTCTGAAGGCTTTGGCTGTTGGAGAGTATCCCAAAAAGAAACCATCATCAGCTTTTTCATCAAACTTTCCAAGTTTATCCCTGTAGTTATAAATAAACACAGGGCATCCAAACACATGAAAATAGCTGACGTCTGGAGATCTTTTTCTGAAAACTTCATAGGAGGTTTTGCCATGTCTTTTGACAATGATTGATCTGTTTTGAGTGTAGCAGGCAGTGTGAACAGCTTCTCCCCAAAATTGCTTTGGTAAGGCTGCACCATTTAACATAGTTCTTGCTGCTTCAATCAGAGTCCTGTTTCTTCTTTCAGCCACACCATTTTGTTTAGGAGTGCCAGCTGAAGAGAAGTTCTGAGAAATCCCTTTTTCATCACAAAATGATTCAAGTTGACGATTCTTGAATTCTGTACCATTATCACTTCTTAGAGCTTTGACTCTAACATCATTCATATTTTCAACCTGTCTGATGAAGGACATGATGGTTTCAGCAGCATCACTTTTCCTTCTGAGGAAGAACACCCATGTATATCTTGAAAATTCATCAACTATGACCAAGGTGTATTTGTTGTGATTAATGGTTTGAGGTTTGACAGGCCCAAACAAGTCCATGTGAAGGAGATGTAAGCACTTGTCAATAGAGAATGATTGCCTAGTCTTGAATGAAGACCTGTGATGTTTTCCTTTGACACAGGCAGAACACGTTTTGTCTTTGGAAAACATTACTGAAGGTAGACCAGCAACCAAGTTTTGAGTGGCTATCTTATTGATGTTCTTGAAGTTGAGATGAGACAGTCTTTTGTGCCACAGCCAGTTGACACTTTCAGAGGCTTTGGCAAGAAAACAATTTGAACTGTCTTCAGAGCACACAGCCATGTTGATGACATAAACATCTCTCCTTCTAGGTGCAATCAGCACAACATCATTGTTTATGTTGAATATGGTTCCCTGAGTCTTAGTAAACAAAACCTTATAGTCAGCATCACATAATTGGCTGATGCTAATAAGATTGTGTTTAAGACCATTCACATATGCAACCCTGGTAAAAGTGATCCCATTGCAGTTCACTGAGCCATATCCTTCTGTGTCACCTGAAGAGTTATCTCCAAACACCACTTTGGGACCTGGCTCCTTTGAGTATCTGTGCAGGTATTGTTGAATCCCTGTCATGTGTCTAGAACAGCCACTATCTAGATACCATACCGATTCCTGGAGATATTTCTGCACAGATACATAGAAACAGATTAGTTCCTATGGTGAACCCACTTTCCAGTGGGTTCCCTGAATTGCTTGTTAGCAACTCTTGTGTTCCTGAAAAACTTTTGGCGTTGGGATGGACAGTTCATTGTTTCATGATTGTAACTCCCACAGATATCACACCCAGGGAAGTCACCACACTCGTCTGAGTGATGGTCTGTGAACCCACAGAATTTACAGGGAGGATAAGATTTGTAATTTCCCTGTTGCCTTTTGGAACTCTGTGGTCTGTCCCTAGAGGGTGTCTGAGCTCTTTTAGCTGCCATGTGTCTGTCATGATCTAAGGTCGAATGGTGAGAATTTTTACATACATTGCAATAAGGTTTGATTAACCTTTCCCCTTTGGGTTCACCTAGGACTGACTTAGGTTCATGAGAAGTAGAGCATTCAGCGGAAGGCTTAATGTGTTGTTTCAAGAGTTCTACTTCTTTCATAAGAGACAACAAGCGATCTTCAGTGGTGGGGTCAACCTTATTCACAGTTTTAGAAGTGACAGGCTTAAAAGCTACTTGTTTACCAGTTTGTTTAGCAGGCACACGAAAAACTTTGGCTGGAGGATTCTCAATATCTGTCCTAAGTTCGTCCTTAGCAGATCTAGAAGAGCTGCTAGGTTCAACTCCAGAGAGTTTGGGCAAAGGTGGTAGCTCAGCCACATCTTCAGAGACAGGGTCATTAGTCAAAGAGGTATCTGACATATGAATAGTCTCTGTAGATTTAAAGACAATGTCTTTGGGTTTGGTGAGAATCCTCAGCTTTTTATTCTTAGCAGTTATATCCCTGTTTAAGTCAGCAGGCACTTCATCCCTAAGCAATTCATCAATAGTAAACCTAGCACACAGCCATTTTTCAATAATCTTGTTCAATTCAGAGACTTGATCATTTAGAGCTATGTTTTTCAAGGTTAATCTAGCTACTTCATTTTGCAGGGATATTTTCTCTAAATTAACCCGCCTGAGAGTTTCACATTCAGCCTTAGCATTTATCATTTCAGATTTAATAGAGTGAAACTTATCAAGTAGGTTCTTTCTTTGTTCCTCAACAAAGTGCAAATCAACAATGGTGTAATCAAGGACATGCTTACGTTCATCACTATCAGACATAGATAATAGCCTGTGTACCTTTTTCATTGTGATGTCAACCCATTGTCCTGATCTAGCATCACCTTTTCCAACAGCTGGTTCATCCTCAGCTATCGCCATAAAAGCCCTGACTCTTATGGTGTCTTCTTCATCTGAAGTTAGTGGTTCATCATTCCAATCATAAGTTTCAGCAACCAACCCTTTCTCTGTCTTTTTCTCACCACCTTTCTTTTTGGACATAGCTTCAATCTTCAAGTTCATTTGTTCTAACTCAGCTTTAAGTGCCTTGTACTTATTTTTGTAATCTTTCTTCTCAGTGTCTGAAGAATTGGATTGAGATGAGTTGTTATGTTGTTTGAACTTGTAGGGTTTGGATGAAGATGATGGATAAGAGGGTGAGGATGTCTTGGTGGAAGGACAATCTTTTTGATAATGTCCAAGCTTTCCACAGGCAAAACATGTTTCTTTTGACCTGTCAGTTGGTTTGCTAGCTGATCCTACTCTTCCAGATCTTTTGTAGTATCTTCTTTGGTTGGCTAGCAATGCTCTTTCATGGAATTCTGCATTGAGGTCTGACAAGAACTCTTGGCTGCTACGGGTATCTTCTTCAATATCAGAATCGCTGTCATGAGGAAGTGTTGCAGAGATCAAAGCTTTGGAAGATGCTCCTTGGACTACAAATCTTTAAGTCTCTGATTTGTAGATAGTATCGATCAGCCCTTCTTCATAATTGTACTTACCATAGAGCTGAGCAAGGGTATCATTTTTGATTGAGTTGTTAGCTCTCTAAGTCTGATTCATGCTCAGCCACTTTCTTGGAAGGCTGTTGACAAAAGTAGCATTGATCTCAGCTTGACCAATAGTGACATCATTCATAGCAAGGTCATTTAGAAGAATCTTCAGCCTAGTATAGGTTTGCTGAACCTTTTCACCTTCAAGTGACTTAAAGGCATTAAACTGAAGTCTGAGTGCCTGAATCTTTGTCTCTCTTGTTTCAGAGGGTCCTTCATGGCCAAGAATGAGGTCTGTCCACATTTGTTTAGCTGTGGGACACTGAATGACAGACTTCATGATATGCTTGGGAAGACAGGAAATTATGATGCTTTTGAGACGTTTATCTTGGTTTGCTAATTTCCTATCAGCTGAAGTCCATTGTTTGATAGGTTTGGGAAGAGGGTTTTCTTCAGTGGATGTAAGCGCCATGGGAATATATGGACCATTTTCTAAAATTTCTAAGAGAAAAGGTTCAAGTCCATCAAGGTATACAAGAAATTGACTCTTCCAACTGGCAAAGTCTTCTTCATCAAAGACTGGTACACTAGTTACGTGTGATCCACCTCTTGAGTCAAGAAGTTGGGGTAGATCATCGTCATTGGCTGGAGGGTTAAGTCTTGGTGAAGATGGGTTTGTGGAAGGTGATTGTGGGCTAGAAGTTTCCGGCATGGTGGATCTTGATTATAAAACTGAGAACGATGTTTCTTGAAGGTTTTAATATCAAACACCGCTCTGATACCAATTGAAAGTCCCTAATCAATGCAAGAAACCCTAATCTTAACTTAATAAACACAAGGTATTACTATTCAAACGTAATCTTATTATTGTATAATAAAGAATTACAAGTGTTATGGATAACACCGTTTGATGACAATGTGTTGTGCACACTTTGAACAACAATAAACCCTAACTTATGAATACAGTCGTAGCTGTTTGATTAACTAAGTTATACGCACTAATGTTCTTAATATCTCAAAGTGTTAAACATTAATGCATGGATACACATCCTATTTATAGTGTTACGAGTTTGACTTAAACGGTACTTGATGTCGACTACACAAGCTTTTACAAGTTCCCACATCAGTCACATGATGTCCTTCTATTCTTGGTAGTCTTCCATTATGCTTTAAGGAACAGTTGTCAAAAACAGTTTCCTTATTCTTCATAGTCTCGAACACACAAATGGCATGTCCAAAGTATGCTGAGAGTTATCAGGGTATTGCCACCCCTATTAACTCTCAACCCCTCAGAGTCCCTAATACATCTTGGCTGTTATCCATCACAGCCAAGGAGTATGTCTTCAGGTAATCTTCGACTTCCCTGACAATGTCTCTGACATGGACTCCTCTGAGGTTGCTCACAGAGACTTGGATCTCTGTGAGTCTTGCGAAACTTGCCTGCCTCCTAGGCACAGGCAAGGGACTATCTATCAGCCTAATTATGTTTAAATCAATGATCAGGGAATCTAATAAGTTTAGATTCCCAACAGATACGATGCAATTAACGATAAAATTGAAACTCCGGTCTCATGGACTGTTTAAGATGTATGACTTGATTTATATATATATTGCCTGACTAGCAATGTGAGGACTCACTTCTGATATTATACTTGTGTTCTGCTTTCTAATACTGTTTTATGTAACGGTTTTATTAAACTCTATGAATTCACTCGGCATTCGCTGATATAATTTTCGCATGTTTTATCTCAGGTGCTTGAAGGTAACTTGGATGGAGATCGACTCTGATGGCCCACATAATAAAAATTATTCATTCGATCTATGTTTTGTAAACTTTATGACTGTGAAACTTGGGGACCTGATGTAAACTTAAAACTTTTATTCGAATGAATGTATGTTAAACCTTGTACAACCATTTTTATGCGTTGTCTATGATTTGAGTTATTGTGCTATCCCATAACACTCTACTGACCCTTCCGCTGACACGATACGAAATTTGAGAGTGTTACACATAATTTACCGGTTTTCTAAAAGGTTCACGTTTTTGCTGCTGGTCTAAATCCATAAATCACAACTATGGGCTACGGCATGTTTAAGCTTTGGATTTTGGGGTCACAAATTTATACAATGTCCAACCATACCATATGAGCTACCACATCAAGAATTACAGAAGTAAAATGAAGTATTTTACATATAAAAATAATTATACAAATCAAAATGAAAAAAGATGTAAATATAGACCTTTATAATGGAGTGTATAAAACCTTAACACCAATTACTCAAAACCTTTATTATTCACCATTTTGAACTAGCTAAAATTTGTAATATAAGGATTCTTATGTGGTAAGTATTCACGGCTGAAATGAAGATCAGAAAGGGGATGAAATAAGTTGATACTATGAGAAGTATCTTTATTCTAATTGTTGATATACATGAAAATTGGTTTTAGCATGTGTCTTAGACAAAGACACGTATATGGCTTTGGTCTTTAAAGGTGACACGCCACAAGTGGGGTAAAGTTTCTATATAATATAACTTTATTCCATAATTTGTTAAAGCGGGTATAGTCGAAGCCTGATACTTTAAGAATTACGCGTTTTGAAAGATATGCGTTAAACACGAAAAATAAACGCTCAATATAAAATAAAAACGTAGACATTCGGAGAACATTGCCATTTTGATATTAAAAAACAGCGATTATATATAGTAAACGTTAACGTGTCATATAAATGAATGACGAGGATTTTCGTAAATTTACGAAGCGTGCTGGTTAAATGAAAAACTAAACGACGACAATTGGAAAATAATTCTATGTCATAATGAGGATGTTTATGGAAACCTAATATTTTTTACTCTTTAGAGTAGAAATAGTCATCAATTCTCGCTCCATCGAATCGGGTAAACATTTTATAAAACACGTGCGAGTGCTTTTAAATCAAAACTTTTGATTTAAATAAATACAAAATTTTTTTTTTAATAATTCCAAGTGAATCATTTTAAGTTGCTAGAAAAATAATTAAAATACAATTTAATTAAAATTCTTGAATGTTCAGGATTTACGCATGAAAGAGTAAAAGAAACTGGTTGAACATTGTAAAATCGAAAAGTACTAATAAAAAGAATAATGTAATTACCGATAAAAATACGAGTTCTCATAGTCGACCCCCCTAAAGGAACTCGGGTCCCTCAGAGTTCAACTTGAGATGGAAAGAAACGGGAGCAAATAGAGATACTTTGTTTTGAAGTGGTCTTTAAATAGAGATAATTTTACCAATTTGTACCGAGAGGGTATTTATAGATAGAATGAACATGATAAATGCTTAAGCATACAAGATACACTAAAACGGATTAAGATTAATGATCGACGAGAAATTGAGAATCGCGCAAACCGTAAAACATAACAATTCACTTTACTTAGGAGAGGAGGGTTTTAACTATGTTATATAGAGATTAAGACAAAAATATATATTTAATGGGTAAACAATCGCTAAGTCTTTCTTGATCAAGATATTGTTCAAAATAGAAGTAAACTAGGTTCAAGTTTTATTTTCGTCGTCTTGAAAACCTAGTGATGATTGTATGAAATTATTGTTAAAATTTGGGTTTATGGTTACGATTAGAGAAAATTAAACTTCCAAATTATTTAAGATCATTAATGGAAACAAAGTTACATCAATATTATAAAATCAAATAGTTTAAAAGGTAAGGAACGATGTTCTTTTAAACACTAGTTATAATTATACAAAAGAAGATGTATAGATTCGACCTTTTACTTGGGATGGTTATTTTGGAAATTTGAACTCTTGGTAAAATGTGTAAAAATTACGTAAAAATTTATAATACATTATAGAATCTATAAAGGTGTTTAATGCACCCAATGTAAAAAAAATGAGACATGGTCAGAGTTTATAAGGTGGCAAGATGACAAACGAATATCTATCAATTAATAGTAAAAATAATATGCAAGCAATGGCATGAGGGAATAAAATGAAATTCATACAGATTCTAAATAAAAGGGATATAATAGAGGTGTCGACAATAATACAATAAGAAACAAAAAATTTAGCAACTTATTAATTCTTTGAGAATGGTTAGTGTCGCAAACAATGGCTTATTAAGTTCTCCGTGGTTGATACATGATCGAAAGAGAAAATCCACACAACAAATTTTCGAATCAAAGAAAATGTTTAAAAAGTCACTTCTGACTAATTCCAATAAAATAAACAACATTAGGAATGAGAGAGCCAAGTCAACACATGGTTCACACGAATGAATTTTGAGACGATAGAGTCTGACACACATCATGACAAATATACGAAATCACTATTCATGTTTAGTCCTAAATCGTTATTTGCATCCTAAGGCATTTCAGAGGTATACCAAAATTTACTCAAAGAAAGTTGGTCGAGGAGAAAGTATAAAAACACTAGAACTTCCAAGTACGATATCAATAGCCAGTAACTAGACGAGCGGTAAATAGAATGGTATCATGAGAGAAAATGAGGTAACAAGTAAAGCAAAGCTCGTTGAGTAAAGAAAATAATAGATATCACTCGCATGCGCGTAATTTGTTCAAGAAAATATAAGGAATCATATGCATATGTCTTGAACTTGTACTACTTGCATAACACATAAAAGTTTTCAAAGTTTTATTTTAACAAGATTTTAAGGTGAGTACAATTCAGCCTCGCACGGATCTTTCTAAATTACGCATAGGTGATCAAGCCATGCATAATTTAGGACTAGCAATGCAATGAACAGTTCATCAAACCAATATTACATGTCATAAATTTAAAATACATATATGATGCCAAAAATAGAAATCGGAATGATTTATGTAACTTTTCGCAAGTAAGTAACTGGCTAGATATTTAATTCAACAGTTTTAATGTTACAAGAATTCTTTTATAAGACCAAAGTAAAATAATTTGTGAAAATACATCATAAACAATGTCAATTAACTTAATAAGGTATTTTTTCAAGTATTTTATAAAGTTCAGTAGAACAATTTGTAAAAAATTTCGCAAACAATAGTAATTTAAGTTTATATGGTGACATTATGATAACCTACAAAATAACGAGTGGTTAACACGAGAGTAATAAAGAGTAATTGGTAAGACAATATATGAAATGGTTACAAGATGATAGAATTTCAAAAGGTTTAGCCAGAATCGTCATGAGACACTTGTATAAAAGAAGTAGAAGAAAGATAAAATAGAATGACCAATAAGTCATGTATAAAAGAAAGGATAAAGGAATTCATATGTGTGCCCATAGTAAATTATTCGACATAAATATGATTTTAAGAAAGTAGAATACAGTTTTCGAATAATACAACTAACCCGATAAATTTTTATTTTCAAACGTTTCAAATGCAATCAATGTTTGGTAGTTGTAAGATTTCATTCGTTAAAGTCTTACGAGCTCAAACAAACTAAAAAACGCTTCAACCCATATTTTTAAATCCTATCAGCTTTGACTTTTTAGTTTGACTTTTTGGTCTGATCAGACCAATTGACTCGCTAAATGACATTTTTAAGACTCGAAGTCTAAAGAAATTTGGTGTAAAACGATGTTTTGGACAACTTTCTAGTTTTACTCGAGACTTGAAACGGATAAAAAATGGACAAAAATGCCCACACATCAAATCTGTCAACAAAATGATATTTTAGAATTATGTAGAAAATAAGTTCTTAAGTTTTACAATTTCAAATGAGCGTAACTTGCTCGTTTTTAAGATTTATGGGTCGAATTTTATGTCCTAAACGAACGTCTCAACAAGTAGAAATATATTTTTATGTCTAAAGTTTATAAAAATATTTTCTCGACATCGTTAAATCACATGTAACTTTTCTACATAAAGTATATTTTTCGACACACCTTGAAATTTAGTCAAACTTTATAACGACCCAGAATTTATGTTTGTGGATTCCATGAAAACGAAAAAGAATAGATTGTATAATTAAGCATATAAAGAAAACATAGTATAAAAATGCTTTATGAATACCAAAGATAATCTAAGAAATCCGGAACGGCGCATGACATCCGTGTCTTCGATTTCAAGATGCAATGCAAGAAGGTCTCTTGGCTGCGTGATTTTCCAAAATCACAAGACATACCCAGAAAGAAATGGAACATTAACGGGTGCACTCTCGGAGTAAGGAGGGTTAATGAAAAGGAAGGATACAAGTTTACATAAGTAAAATCGTATTCCAAACAAGCACCACATCATATCGTAGGATATGAATTACAAGATGACGATGGTACTTCCAAGGTACAAACGAACATTGAAATTCGAAGTCGAAACGTAGAATGGTCAATGAAATAATATTTAATCGATATACGATTGTCGTGTAAAACGGTGACGTAAAGTTCAATCAAGGTTACGAAAACTCACGATATTATTCAACACAGATTTAAGGAATGCTTCAAAATGTGTGACTCACACGATGTCCTTTAGTCTTTTTCGGAGACACATTGAGCTACACAATGGTCTACAGACTAATTTTCAAGGCATCCAATCATAGGTGGACGTAAAAAAACTTGGACATCAAAATAGATATCTTAAAGAGGTTTAACAATGGAAGTAACGCACATGGTAGTAAAATGAAAATCGGAAGTTTCATTGAAAGCAACACTTATTTAATCCCAAACAATGGTATCACGAGAATACAGACAACATGTAACAGTGAGTCGAGAAAAACAGGTGGTTCAAAATGAATGAGTATATGAGGTCAGTCATATCACGCATAAACAAGATAGCAATAGTACTCAGAAAAGTGCATATGAAAAGTCAGCAGCATACGCTGTGACAACCATGGTTTTGTGGTCCGTCACTTAGACTATTGTTTAGGGTATTTTGTGCAAATATATGCTTTTATGTGCTTATGTGTTTATTTTGTGTGTTTGGAGTGAGGTTTGGATATCGTTTATGGGTAAATGGTACTCATAAGTAAATCGAGGAACGGTTATTTCATATTCATGAGCTCACAAATTGGTGACTATGAAATAAAATGGTGTTATTTTGGTGTTTTACGTATACGTATAAGTATAATAGTAAATCGTATTTTTACGATTTAAGGTTTAGCATTTAGAGGTCTCGGATGAGGTAATTAGTCACAGGAATATTTTTCAGGATGGTTTTAAGTCATTTGGGACTTAGTTATATAATTTATTTCATATCTCAAGAGTTTTTATAAAACTGTATATTTTTACGTCTTTTACGGTAAATGCGTAAATTGACTAGTTTTATGGTTTTGAGGTTTTGGAGGTTTTAGGAGCTGAAATAAATTAAGGTAACTTAATGTATTATTAATAATATATTGATAAGTAATTAAAAGAAAAAAAAATATAGGGGTATAGTCGGTTTGTAAACGCAGGAAGAAAAGAAAAAGGGAAAATAGGAAAAAGGAAACCGGGCTTTTGTACATGGGCCAAGGACTTGTTAGGAATGTATATAAAGTCTTTTTATTAATCAAACCACTCATAAAATCCCTGAAGATCAAGGTTTAGTCGGCATCAATGGAGACTTTTAGGGTTCTTCATAATTTTCTTGTCTTCTAAAAATTCTAAGGTAAAACCTATGTTTCTCTTTTCGATTAAATTATTTTTAACTCGTTCTTAATCAATACATGATGGATCTAGGGTTAGGTTAATTATGAATTCTATATTATAATGGTATAAACATGATTATATTAATTAGAGATAATAATTATACATGGTGATGGTAATTAATTAAGTTAATTGTGTTAAATTCGTTTTTAAAAACTGGACAGAATTTTAGGTCACTTGTTTTGATCATATCTAGAGTTTTACAAACTGCTATATTGCGATCTTGGTACCCTGGAAAGGTAATTGAGTTGGCTTTCAAATGCAAGAAACGATAACTAAATTGGAGGTCGGAAAGTGGGTCAAAAATAGGTTACAACAGTCAGAGGTCAAAGCAGTTTTGAAATCAGTCGGGTTTAAATTAATGTTTTAAGATGTTTAGGGTACTTAGGAGTATAATTGGACCTTCAAACGAACATGAGACTTAGATTATATTTTAAATAAAATATCTGGAGGAGGGATAAACAAATGGGTTAGGGTAAGATCCTCTGATTATAACAAACTTATCGTATGTTCAAAATTAGTAACTTCTGGATAGGTAATATATATATATATATATATATATATATATATATATATATATATATATATATATATATATATATATATATATATATATATATATATATATATATATATATATATATATATATATATATATATATATATATATATATATATATATATATAGGGATGAGATCGATAGAAAACTTCATCTCGGTAGAAAACCTAGAAAACTCATCCAACACCATTGGATCAAATCTCCTTCCCTACATCTGTTTTACACCAAACTAGAGGGGGTTGTTTGTAACTTTCTTTATTCTTTAAAGGTGGGATTGTATTTCATATATTTACATAAACTTATAACTTTTTATAAAATAAAACAATATAAAAAACAATTTCAAAAAAAAAATCGAAAACATTTTAAAAAAATACAAAAAAAATATATTTTAAAAAATTTGTAAAAAATTATTTCGAAAATTATTATTTTTTCAGAAAATCTAGAAACTAAAAAAATTTCAAAATTCAAAAAAATCAAAAAATTAAATAAAAAGTTTAAAATTTCGTAAAAATATATTAAAAAGTTTAAAAAATAATCTAAAAATTAAAAATAAATTATAAAATTCCTAAAAATAATTTTTTTCTCGGAAAGTTAAAAAAATTATTCATAATATTTAAAAAATCTAAAAATTCCAAAAATAAAAAAGAAATGAATTTTTTTAAAAAGAACTAATATATTTTCTGAAACTTATAGAAAAAAAATTAATTAAATTTTTTTTGCGAAAACTAATATAACTTTATGGAAAATATAAATAGATTTAAGAAAATTTGGAAATTGAAAAATACGAGAAGTAAAAAAAGTTTCCGATTTTTTTTTTGAAAAGTAAAAAAATCGAAAATTAAAAAAATAAAAAATTATTTCCAAGATAATTTCGGAAGTTTTTTTGATAAAAAATTTTGCGAATATTTTGTTTTCGAAAATTTATTTCAAAACTTTTTTTCTCAAAATTTTTTTTCCAAAGATTTTTTCAAAAACCATGCACTTTAGTGCATCTGTTTAAGGTATTTTAGGGCATCTTTTTACAACAACAAAAATATTTTAACTATTATACTTAGAAAAGATGTTATAACACATATTTTAAATGCAGTAATTATACAAACAAACGTTGTAACAATTTGTGTGATGCCATAATCGTACTAGCATATGATTTATTATAACAATAATTGATAACGAGTAATGATTACACGTTACCCTAAGTATACAATGATGTCCTAATGATACTAATAGATGCTCTAACTTAACATGATGCTTTTATCATACTAAGAGATGCCGTAATGCATATTTTGGATGCACTAATTATATAGACAAACGTCGTAACAATTCGTGTGATGCCATAATCATAGTAATAGATTCCTTCATCATAACAATAATCGAAAACAAGTTATGATTACACGTTACTTTAAACAAAGGAATAGATTATGTCCTAATGTTCATACAAATGGAGGCACTAACTCAAACAAACAGATGCGCCAACGTAACATTATGTTCTTATCATTTTAAGATACTAAGATACTAAGAGATGTCGTAACACATATGCGGTAACTATACAATCAAACATTGTAACAATTCGTGTAATGCCCTAATCATACTAACATATGCCGTTATCATAACAATAATCAATAATTGAGTATGATTACATGTTACCCTGAATATACAAACTGATGCCCTAATTATATAAACAAATGCCCTAACTTAACATGACGCTCTTATCATACTAAGAGATGTCGTAACACATATTTTGGATGCATTAATTATATAACAAACGTTGTAAAAACTCGTGTGATGTGTTAATCATACTAATACATGCCCTTATTATAACAATAATCGTTATATTATGATTAACATTACCTTAAGCATAAAAATAGATGCCCTAAACATACACAATGATATTCTAATGTTCATACAAATGGATGCACTAAGCAAAACAAAAAGATGCCATAGCATAACATTATGGTATAATTAAACTAAATACTAACAATTGTTGTATCACATATTTTTATTGTGGATGCACTCACTGTACAAAAAAAATATTGTAATAACTCGTGTGATGCCCTAATCATACTAAAATATGCCCTTATTATAACAATAATCGATAACCAATTATGATTACATGTTACCTTAAACATATAAATAGATTCCATAAACATACACAATGATGCCTTAATATTCGTACAAATAGATGAACTAAACAAAATAAGTAGATGCTCTAACTTAACCTGGTACTCTTTTCATGCTAAAAGAAGTCATATGACATATTTTGGATGCATGAATTATATAAACAAACTTTGTAACGATTCGAGTAATACACTAACCATACTAATAGATGCCCTTATAACAATAAATAACAACTGATTATGATTACACGTTACCCTAAAAATAGATTTCCTAAACATATACAATTATTCCTTAATTTGCTTTAAATAGATGCCCTAAATATACACATAGATGCCCTAATTAGTAATACCCAAATTAAGAATGTCGTAGGTAATAAATAAATTGATGCCCTAATACAATATTATAGTGGATCCCTTGAGAAAATTAAATTAAAAAAATTAATCAAATTCCATTTCACATTTTTTGATTTTTTGTTCACATTTTCAATATTTTATTCAAATTTTCAAAAGTATCGATTTTTTTTCAAATATTATAATTTTTTTCAAATTTTCGACCTTTTTTCATAATTTCCGAATTTTTTTTCAAGTTTTCGAGCTTCCTTGTCAAATTAAAAAATCGAATCTTTGTTCAAATTTTGATTTTTTTTAAAGTTTTTTTTACTTTTTTAAAATTTTCGAACTTTTTTAGAATTTTCGAACTTTTTTCAAATTTTCGAATTTTTAAAAAAATATTCCAAACTTTTTTTTATAAATTTCAATCCTTTTTTAATATTATCGAACTATTATCAAATTTTGATTTTTTTCAAATTTCCGAACTTTTTTAAAATTTTTGAATTTCTTTTTCAATATTTTTTAAAAAATATCGTTTATCTTTTCAAATTTTCAAAGAATTTGTTGAAATTCTTTTCTAAAAAAAAAAGTTTTGAAAAAAAAAATTTGAAAAAAAAATTGGGAAAAAATAATTTAAAAAAAATTATGAAATTCTTTTTAAAACAAAAATTTGAAATTTTTTTTTGAAAAAAATATTTTCGAAATTTTAAAAAAAATTGAAAAAAAATCTCAAATTTTTTTTTGAAAAAAAATCGATTTTCTTTAATTATATAAGTGAATAAAGTTCTTTTTAAAGTTTACCCTGATGTTTGAATGTTTACAAAATCCACCCTCTAACTTAGTTTTCTAGATTTTCTATTGAGATGAGGTTTTCTCTAGAACCTATCCCTATATATATATATATATATATATATATATATATATATATATATATATATATATATATATATATATATATATATATATATATATATATATATATATATATATATATATATATATATATATATATATATATATATATATATATATATATATATATATATATATATATATATATATATATATATATATATATATATATATATATATATATGTATAATTATGATTTGATACGACACTATTAATCCCAGTCATATGTGACATGGCAGCTCTTAGCCAATAGTATTTCAGAAAACCCTAAAATATCTCCATTTTCTACGTTTTTAAGGATCTGAAACCGCAGATTTTGAAAATCTCGTTTTTAAAACGTAGTTTTGAAAATCGTAACCCACTTGCTGGATTCCGAAAATTTGTGTATTTAAAAAACATTTGACCATAGCTGGATTCAAACTTATGACCTCTGACTAATATCGATCCACCTTTCCCAACTACGCAAAACCACCGTCGTGTTGTTCTTTCAAAATCAAATTAATATGCACACCCTAAAATAATTTATATTAATCCACAAGTTAAGGAATTTTAAATATGGATCAAATTATACAATGAAATCACATAACGCTAAAATCAGGTAAAAAAAACCACGCCGTTTTTTTCTTTCTCAAACCCTAACTGTGTTTTTTTCCAGGTTTTTGAACATAGAAGCCGTGGAAGGTCTTTCTTCTTCTTGATTATACTTGCTGTTTTCTGATAATGGGTTTTTTTAGCATTACAAAGTCCAATGTTTTAAGAGGTTGTCTTTCATTAACTTTTTAGGGTATTCTGCAACGATTCTGTATCTTTGTGGTCCATTAACTTTAGTAATCAATTTAATTTCCATAAAGACTTGTGATATGTGCCACAACTTTATCATCTATCTAAGAACATCGATACCCTCTCAACCCACTTGCTGACGGTACCTGTTACATGCAATCATTTTCAACTCTTGTTTTAATTGAATTCACAAATTCAAAAGAATCTAATAAAAAAACCGTTAATGTGTAGCAAATAAGACACACAACAAATGGGTCAAACAAGAGATTCCTTTTCGCATATTTCAAGGAAAGATATATAACTAGATCTCAAGATCAATTTATGATCTATATATCGTTTATCATTTAGGATGTTATCATATGGTATATTTATGTGGAGTTTAGCGAGATCAGAAGGTATGTTCGAATTTTGATTCTTATCTTTATCTTTATTTGTATTAACATTCCTATCCGTGATCATGATGTGGTCGTTAAACTACACTAGCATACTTAAGTTGACTATAATTGCTTTTCCATCACAGGTTCAAAGTGATCATTATGAGTAATTTTTTACAACTGAGCTGGACAAACATGTATGTCAGGCTCCGTTTAAAAGGAAGAATGTCGTGGTTTACAATGGCAGTAATGACCTGATTGATGGATGTGCTGAGGTAAAAATGACATTATGTTAGTAGTTATTTAAGTACTAAATTGATTTTATATACGTATAAATTAGTAGATGCTTCTTCTGCGCATTGTGACAGGCAGTGCTGAGAAACAAGAAGACGAAGAGGATGCAAACACGTGTATATGTATTTACTCTCAACAATCAGTTTCACAACAGGAATTTTGGTGATATTGGGAATTCTAACACTTGGTAGAAAATTAAGACTATCTATCTATAATTTTGTGGAGTTCTGCACAGGCATCAAGATGGAAAATTTTAAAAAGAAATTACTGTATGTAGGTGCTTGATTAATTTCAGTGGCTTTTGTTTTATGGTCCAGGTTTGTTTCGGCTTATGGTGCTATTTCAGTAACTGGATTAATTTATTTCACTACAAAATAAGAACCGGGAAGATAGTTGGGCGTGATCCGAAACACTAAAATTTGTATACTTACTTAAAAAATAAGCAAAAAACACATATACGAGCAATTCCATAGACCCTATTTTCTGCCAGTGGTTTGTTTTTATGTAGTTATATGCAGTTGTCATGGTGAGAAATGTGCTATGCTTATCAATGATTAACATGGGAGTCCTCATCAGTGGTTTTAGTAGTTCTAAAGCAGGTTTGGTTCTTCAGACTTGCAATCTTTTTTCCATTTGAAATGGTGAAACCAGACTTCAAAAACACTCCCCTTTTTCTTAATTATTCTTTTTCAGTCCCTATTTACAAATCATATAAACCCATCGGAGATGAAAAGCAAACGATTAACATAGAACAACTATACATGTTTGCTCAAATGAACTAACAGAGAAAAAGATGTCCCACTTACTGTTTTGTTTTGCTGCTCTATTCTTATTTTCTGCAAGTGGTATATCTCCATTACATCCCAATCAAGTTGTGCTAGCATGCTTCTTTAATTCGCATTGATAATTTATACTACGTACTGCCTTTTATTTTAATTTTTCCAATAAATTTCAAGAAGTTTTTAAGTCTTATATTAGATCACGAATGTACATTTAGTTTTGTAGTTGGAAGAAAACATAATGTTCTACTGAATATCTTATGGGATCTGAGCTTCATCCTTACGATTTGTACAAATCAATAGCATAGATTGTATCATTTTGTTAATCAGAAGCAAAAGAAATTGCCAGATGACGAAAATTGCTTAAAAACTTCTAGTAAGATAAAATATATTCGATGAGATGTCAACATGCTATAGGTTAAGTTGTGGTTGAAGTCCATTTTCGTCATCCTTCATGAATATTTTTGAGACGACATCTTTATGTTTGGGTGGTGTGTAAAGTATAAACTATTAAGTTGTTTCAATATTTTGTTGGTTTAATAAATAAGTTGCAAGCTTTCTTGTCCTTCACATACATTATCCCGTATTTTTATAATCTGCAAATATAGTTTGGGATATAAGCTTGGTTTTACTGCTTTGTAGTAATGTATAGTTTATACACATTACCAATTTTATGCAGACAAGTGAAAGCTTATAAGATCAAAAGCTGTAAGAACCAGTAGTACAGGTGTCCACATAGACCAGCAGCATACCACCACCATCAGCTGCAACACCTCACGTTTGTCGCTTTGACTATATAGATAGTTCTGAAACTATAGAAATAGATGTTGGAGGTGTGAATACACTTACTCATGTTGCACCTCCCAAGTCATCCAACTTCTTTGCAGATTATGGAATGGACAGTGGTTTCTCGAAAAAACACGTCATCAAAATTCCAGGTAAATTATATTTAGCATTATTTGTTCCTTCAACTTTGCTACAAATCTTTTGATTGTGTACGAACACTTGAGCTAAAATGGTTATTCACACCTGTTTCATTGAATGATGTATGGCCAAGGTTATAAATCTCGGGGTAGTAACTTCTAAAAATTCAAAATAGAGATCGCAAGATGAGCGGGTCTGTGTCCAATGAGTAGATACTTGGTAATTTCTTTAACTTTGTTTATTACGGAGTATTCAGTTTCCATACCAGAAGTTATACTCCTACTTATTTGATGTCGGTATTGATTGATTCTCGGTAATGATCACCTAAGACTGATTGCTATGCTTATACAATGTATGCTTATCTTGGGTGTAACAGTATCACGAGATGAACTTGTCCTTCAGATATGTCGTCGTGCAATTGAACCATCTCGACAATCACATTACAAGGTAATTCTCGCTTTCCATAGAAGGTATGAAATTTTGTTATCATATTCTTATATTTACATATACTAATGACGTTGATTGCTTTTGACGTTGCACCATCCATCAAAAGTGACATTAGAAAATAAAAAAAAAGTGGAGACTTGGTTATGCATGAAGCTTTGTCTCCGTCTTTACGAGTGAATTTCCACTTCTAAGAAACTGGGCTCCTCAGCTATCAAGATGCCCATGAAGCTCAGGTAACATCTTTGCGTTTTGTGTTACGAATAAAAACATTACCATGTGGCTCAGTAGGTTGCATTATTATGTGGCTCATAAATCCGTTACACCCATGAATCACACTTTGGTGTTTTTGTTTAAACAATGAAATGGTCAATGAAATTGTATGTGGCATTGTGCAGTGAGGCAAATGACTTATCTATTGATTTATTTTTTCTTAATTGCAGGCGGTTGTCGGGATCGAAGCCCCAATCAGGGTTCTGCCTGACGAATCATTGATTCAATACCTTGTTAGGAATGAATGATTCTACTCCTATGCTGACAATGATACTTGATTTCATCCCGTTTGAAGTGTCCAAGAGTGGAATAGTGTCTCCATAATACCATTCAACAATCGTATCGACTCCCACTTTGGTTTGTAGTTCTTCAGGAGTCGTGGTACACCTAATCGGATTGTACATTTAGGTGACATAACACTGTTTTAGTTTTACATTCTACCAAAAAAACCGTTGGTTAAATGTAGAAAGAAGTACAAAGCGAATTTAGTAGTCGTTATTCAAAGGATTTTTTCATGGGTAAGCATATTCTTAAAGAAAGCTACATAGACATGTTTTTTTACATTAGGTATAATGTATGGACACATCAATGAGATTTTATAGTTATTCGGTACAACATTATAATGTGTGTCCCGCTGGCAAATACTTCAAATTTTTTAAATTCGAAACAAGGGATCCGCTGAGTTCTAAAATTCCTATGCTATTCGAGCCTTGAAAGGCTGGCATATGTATAATAGTAATAGGTCTCTATATATATATATATATGTATATGCTGATATGATACATAGGTTAGAAATCATAAGCTTTCTGTTGGTATGAGGTTCAAAATAAGATTTGAGAGGTGAAGACGTTCTTGAAAGAAGGTGCCTAATGTAGATTCCGTAACTTAATTACTTAATTCACCTGCTGCAGGTTTAGTGGGACGATAGTTGGTGTTGAAGATTCTACCTAATCTAAGTGGATCGTTTCTGAATGAAGGTCCCTGAAGGTGTCGTCTGATGTCATGAATCGAGAAGGCACGTTACGTTGCCAGGTACTTTTATTGTTGGCTTAAGCAATTGATTATGCTCAATAAGTTATGCTCGATACCTTCAATTACTTATTCCTTTAACACATTCCAAATACCCTGGCCACATAGATTTATGGTCAGACCCACTAATCCTCAAAAGTATCCATACAAAAAAAATAAAAAAATAATCATAATATTAAGACATTGCAACCTTGCTACTGTGTTTTTCCCATTTCCCCTACATGTCAAGCATAGAGCGTGAGTGTGGATGCTCACGCAGTAATCAGATGTCTGACGTCCTGCACTTCAAGAGAAATTGGGTAGCATAGAGAGTTCATACAGTCACATCACCAACCTCAAGATGAGAGGGTAAGCCTAACCAAAGATTTAAAACATCATACAGTGGCAATTGTTTTTATATTTTTAGGAAATTGAATAGGTATTTGGAGACTTTTTTTATTAAGGGTATTACAAGTCCTTGCTAATGGTAGCATGCTGATGATCACGGCTTGGTGATGATTGTTGTTTACTGTTGATGGCAAATTGTTGAGACTTGCTCTACATTATCTCCATAAGATACAAGATTCACATATTGGATTGAAAAGTGTGATCAGTTCATTAGAGGTAATTACATATAATATAATCTACTCGTGCTCATATATCTATCTTATCACCTTTCACCATAAGAAAAAACAATTTCTCCATTTCTTCTCATGCTACTCCACCAATATTCCTCCATATCCAGCTCTTTTAAAAACTACAGCCCCTTCTCTACTTTATAAAGGATTGTGTTTTGTGTTGTAAATTTTCAACTTTTGTTAGCTCGGGGTCTCATAATCTTGAACGTTTCTTCTATTTTTTTTATGTAAGAGTTAACATAAAAAAATGGTTGGAGTTGATGTAAGGCTGCCATTTGAACAAACTTAACATACTTACATATTCTTAAAACATAGATGAACGACAATTCTATAATGAATATTCAGGTTAATTTATGTAACTATTAATTCATATGTTTGTATTAAGTTTCAGACTCTTATCTTAACTTGGACTCTCTCTACAAAAGTGAACCACTACGATTTTCTTATGAATTACTGGTAATAAGTCCGCCCATGAATCATGTAAGAACCGATATATATTTATATAATAGTTTTCTGACTATGTTGTATGAACTATCTTGGATTTTAATGTGATAATCTTCATGTTCTAATCAATAATCATTTGTCAAGACCGTCATTGTGAACATCAACTGATAAATATTCATATTAAGCGGAAAGCGGAAGGATGTCATAGGACACTCTTTTGGGAAGTTACCATGCACTATGAAGATACTCCTCCCAAAACCTTTTAATTTTTCGAGATAGGCTGAAAGATAGAATCTTGAAAGATGTTCAGGAGCTGCGTATAAGCTGTCAAAGTTGTACCATTCACCATCAAATTTCCTTATGCAGAAGAGAGAAAGTAAGTGATGATCCTCCCGCCCCAAACCAATTTGTTTGTGTAAATAATTATTTAGAAATTATACATTAGAATACATAAAGGCAAAGGCTCAAAGTGGTTGACAAAATCAACCCTAAGGCTTTGATATTATGTTCTTGGGTCTGTTACTCCTTTCGAAGACAAGCCAACAATGAAATTACCTAGATTCAGATATCATAACCAAGTAACCAACAGTTAAGTTTGTATAAAATACAGCGCGTGCCTACTAATTTCCCTCCTTTTGCTTCCAAAAATCATGTGCTGTGTCTATGAGTTAGAATTTTATATGGTTGTATGTAAAAATGTTAATTAGGCTCTTGCACTTTTCTTTTGTAGTCGGAAGTATCTGCAACTGATGCACTCGGGGATTGTTCAATAAAAAAGAAATTTACAGCTATCATTTTCCTGTATATAAAGGAAAGCCCTATGCTAGATGAATCTGAAGTGTTTACCAATGTTTTGATTAAAGTATAAGTTTTCTTGAGAGCGAATTAGAATCAAATAATCAACATAGAGTGTGTTTCGATGTGCTTATCATTCAATCCAGTTAGCGTAGATATAGATCTGTTGAAGCTATTTATAAAATCATTGGAGCTGGTCCTGATGGTAAACATACAGCTCTAGAAGCTGTCACAATTATTCTTGATCTGCCACCTCCGCAGCCTGGTTCAATGGATGGGCTTACATCAATTGATAGGGTATTTGCATCTGATTCAGAGAGAACTCCTAATAGCTACAATGATGTCATTTCAAGTAGTGCGGCACAACCATCTCAGACTGCGTATCTGCTCTTTGAACCTTTTTTTATAGGTCATATTGTATTTTTTGTAAACACCCCATGACAGGTTGACTCCCACTTGATGCGTCACAAAGATATTCTAATCTTTGGATCATGCTTCAACTTGAATATAGCCTATTGTATAACTTTAGAAACACGACAAAAATAAATCATCAGAAAATCTAACATAGCTAATTCCGCTATGTGGTAATGGGAATCATTATTACTGATTAAATTCTAAAGTTCCATTTTCTGTAGAGAATTCAAGAAGAGGAGGGCGGACAACCCAATGAGAATCTTGAAAATGGAAGTTCCTTTTTGCTGCATCACCCACGCCATTTCTAGCTACCAAAAATTGTCGTGTCTGCTGTACCGTTTAGTGCAAAAAAACATGCTGATGGGTGACATGTGATCCTCAAATCCTACTTCATTTTGTAATAAAGGAGAGACATGTTAGTTTCTTCACTGTAATTATACTTACTTTTTTTATATTTACTGGTTATCATCCTGAGTTGCAGTAAATTGATGATTGGATTAAACAAATGATGATGCATATTTTTATTTCTACTAATATTATGGCCCAATCATGGTACTAATATCCTGGTACTTATCTATGTGGATATCAAGGAAAATGTGTCATAGATGCGCGCAAGAAGTTGACCCAACAAACTTGGAAGTTCTTCTTGGACTCGAGTCATCCACACAAATAGTATACACTCTGAAAAAGTCTTCTTTTCAGAACCTGTATCTCAGGGTACTTATAAATTATTTTATCGGTAAATGTGAAATGTATACACAAGTTTTGTTTGATATTTTTTTGCAATTTACGCAGGTCCACCACCTGAATACGTGCACCTCGGAACCTCTAATCAGATCAAGGGAATCTCGAGATTAATGTCACAAAGTTGTTGTTGAGGTCATATTACATCACTGTAACTTAGGTATCTCAACCAGGTCAAATTTTAAATCTGCAAACGTAGGAAAGTTTATGATTCTCTTATAAAGTAGGTTATGCCTATTTCATTCGTATGCTTGCACCTCTGACATATGTTTGTAATTGAATTGCTGGAACATTCATTTTTATGTTGCACCAAACATGGCAACATGATAGTTAGATAAGCACTATAAAAACCATACAAAGACTAACTGTATAGTGGTGAGAAAGAATGTTATGTTTGATCAATTATATGAAATTTCTTAACAGAACTTAATGCGTTTATACTATATCAAGTTGTGTGGTAGTGAACATATCTTTATTTTTGTTGTGTTTTCATTAGTTAACAGCTAAGTTGCACGGGTACGGAAACGGGGACGGGGACGGATACGGGTACGGGTACCGGGAAACGGCAACATCCTAAAATTCAAGATACGGGTACGGCGGGGAAACGTCTATTCTTCTTATGATATTTTAGTATATAGGAAATTGTGACATAAAAATATTACAAAACATTCAAAAACCCCAACAAATATTTCTCATAACATGGTAACAAAGCAAAGCTACTGAGATGATAAAAGCAGATTGTTAGGCGAGATGATAAAAGCAAAAGGGTAGTCTACTTCTAAGCCATCATTAGTTTCCTTCTGAGTTTGTTAAGTGATAACTAACATAACCTTTGATGTATCAACTATCAAATTAAACCTACGACTCTAAGGCATGCATGATGCATCTAATCCAAGTATATTGTAATGTAAAGTGTAACATAGTAAGGTAACAATTATCAGTTAACAAAGCAAACCTACGACTTTAAGCCTAAGGCATGCATGCAATTGACAGTTTATGACTTTATTTATGTAATATAATGAATTAGAATCCATCAATTATAGATTTTTACTAACCTTAAGATACCAGAAAATCAGATGAAGATTGAAGAATCACTGAATTGGTTTCTCAGTTTTGGAGGGTTGATAAAGTCGTCAGTTATGATTTATGAAGATTTATCTACTAAGTATTTAGATTAATTAAAAATAAAGGGTTTTTTAGTTAATGGTCAAGGAAACGCCATTTTATGGGCCAGAAACGTTTCCCAAAACGTATCCCTTTTACTATTACGCGTATCCTATTTTTAGAAACGTTTCCACTTCTCTCGGAGACGTTTCCCCGGCGTTTCCCCGCGTTTCCCCACGTTTCCCCGTTTCCCCGCGTTTCCGATACGTCATACGGCATCTCGGTGGAGTTTCCGTGCTTCCTAGGTTAACAGTACGTAATAAGAGCAATTTTTGTGATACAGATATAAGAGAAATAAGTAGAAACAGAGAAATTTTCGGAGTAATGGCAGCACATTCTGCAACAACACTGTTACAGATTTTCTAGATTGTGTACACAGAGCTTGGAACACAAGAGTGTTTTTGATTTACTACATTTTGTGATTCTTAGAAATAGAGTGTTGCACATATAAAGATATTTGGGATATACCAGTAACATGGCCTATGAACTTGGACGTTGATTAAAGTTTGTGTTTGGCAAATCAGTTGGCAACACTGAGCATGAGGAATCATAATGTGTCATCGTCTGAATAATCATCATCAGGTTCAAGAAAATGGTGAGTTAGTGACCATGTTTTCTAAGTGCTGTATAGATGATATATATATATATATATATATATATATATATATATATATATATAAGGAATTAAATAAAGATAATGCTGTAGGCTGAGCTATAGAAAGAGATTACTGGCGTACAGATGGTTGGGATTTAATGGACACCCGAATACTATGTCCCTAGCTTATCTTAACAGATCTAATATATTCCTTCAACATGAGGATCAGTAGCCTACTGCAAGAAGTACACCTTTGAGGGCAGTTCGTATTTCGCCTGGCTCTCAAAAGTTCAGGACACCAGCAAAGAAAGGGGAGAGTGATCTTCCTCATCCAACGTCTGGAAGATTCTATTGTTGCTTTTGAGCGCTTAGGTGTTTATCCAGAAATTGGACAGTGGTGCGACCATCTCAGGTAGTGGGTTTTCCTCTAATATCATACGTATAATATTAAGTACTTTAATATTTATCAATATTATCTTTGTCAAGCAAAATATCTGCAATTTTATTGTTCCATTCTGTTCATTACTTTTAATACTTCCGACACTTTGTCAAGTTGACTTTTGTGACAGTTCTAGATGGGCCAACAAAAGTTTTAAGAAAATGTCAAAAAAAAAACTGAATTTTGGACATAATTAATAAACAATGAAGCTCCAGAATTAATTTTTGACACAATTAAAGAAACAAAGTCCATATGGACAAAAAGGCTCTTCATCTGTTGACCATGGAACTTGAAGAAGAAAGAAGTGCATATGTCATTGCAGCTACAATGCTATGGCAATGATCACACGCTTACAAACTGAAAAAGCAGTTGTTCAAATAAGGATTGACTAATTTTAGACATTTATTTCTGCATCAATATAGTAATTTTTAAGTTTTTGCATTAATATTTGGCAAATCACATTTTCTTTGATTACCGAGAACATGACTTCCAGATATGTCATATAGAAAGGGTATGCCTTCCTTTAGTAATGGTGTATGATAGTTTGCTTTAAACCTTAACAATTGACTAAGAATTAAATTACATTTTTCTTATAATAATAACTGAAAGGGGTTCAACACTCAAGCTGATGCTCAAGCAAATATGGGATCCGGAGTACATCTACATAGTAAGAAAATGTAGACCAATTATATTCTCTTCTTTTGTTATAGTAAGGGCGTGTTTGGTTTGAGGGCATACTACTGTTTAGGTTAGATTATAATGAAAAAAGTTGTGTAGTTTTAGTCTTTGCCAATGACAAGTTGTGTAGTTTTAGTTGTACCATACAAAATGACATGTTTTTAATAACTTGATATTTGGTGTGGAAAATGTCGTTAGAAGGACTCCTTGGATCACCTTCAGATCCAATACGTGAAGAAAACCCATTTTTTTGTGAAATAGTCTGATGGGATGTTTGGTTTGGCTTATATAATGTAAGCTCATTTTGGCTTATATATAACGTAAGCCTCAATTTTGTATCTTATTTGGAGGTTTATGGGCTTATATAGGTTTATTATATCATGATAAACTTAAATAAGTCCCTAAGTCTCAAAATAAGCCAAAAAATTGGGGCTTACATTATATAAGCCGAAAATAAGCCATATTTTCGGCTTATATCATATATAAGTTTATTATATTATAACAAATTATATTATAACAAATTTAGATAAGCCCATAAGTCTCCAAATAAGCAAAATTGAGGCTTATGCTATATAAGCCGAAATAGGCTTACGTTATATAAGCTAAAACAAACAACCCCTGAAACTCCAAATAAGATGATCAATATTTTGAAAACCGTTTTTTAAATCAACCCGGTTGAGTCACCGGATCTGAGTTAACCAAGGTCGATCCGGGTCAACTCGAGTCTAACCCGTTTTCTAAATTCTTTTTAATATTTTCATGTTTTAAATATTAACAAAAATAATATATAAAACCATAATATGAACTATCTATCAACCATATAACATATAAAAATAAAATTTCGTTGCATATACATAAATTTTTCAACATTTTTTCCTAAAAAAATTCGAAAAAATCAAAACCCAGTAGGGTCTCGAAAACAGGGTCACCAGACCCGACAGGTCTAATCGAATTTCGAAAATGTTAAACTCGAGTCTATATGATCCGCTTTTTCTACTGGAACCAGGTCAACCGATTGACCTGTTCAGATCAACCCAAGTCTAAAAACAATGGAGATAATCACTTCATTGTATGGCTTTGGGTGAAGAGCCTTCACCATTCAAATTTACTATAACCAACTAATATTAATTTGTAAAAATCTACTATTTTACATTTGCATATATGGTGTCTCAAATTCTATTCTAAATTAACTTTAACTTGATCGTTGCAGTAAAAAAGAAAGTATTTGACTTTTAATGTTTAGTTTTTTTGGTAAACAATATGAATGATAGTTTGGGATTATTGTTTGGTGCCTTTAGATGTACTACCATGGCAACAAAGAAACACTAAAAAACATTTGTCTTATTATTAGCGAAAGTATGATCCTATTGTTTAAAAATAGCTTATTGTTTTGCTCGCTTTGGATGGAATGATTTGTAGCAAACTCAGACCGGTACATTAGCTCGAACTTAACTTTTTCTCTTTTAAATTAAATAGTTTTCAAACTTTGAAATCTCATCAAATGACCAAGCACTTAAAAAAACAAAATTTCGTTAATTAAAATACCATCATAATGTGTTTCTCACATAATTTATGCATAAAAGTATTTAAGTTGAAAAGGATCATTAAATACTCAGTTATTTAAAGAGGAAGGGAGAACCATATATTAATATTGTTTGAGCAATTTGTCAGTCGCATAGTAGCCTAAACAATTCAAAAAGTATAACACATTTGGTCAATCACAATGTCAAATAATGGATTGTTCGGTCAGGTCTTGGGAGAACGACCAAATGAAAATGACGGAGTAAGCTTAGTCTTAATGTTACTTATCCATAACACTATAAAAGATTCTTCGCCTTTACCCAATACAATATTATCACACGGACGGAAAGAGTAAAAAGGAATATTTTATTATAATAATAATAATAATAACACCACACCTTGTAAACGTGTAATAGTTTGTTATAAAAAGCCTAAATGGATTATATAAAATAATTATAATATAGAATAAAATAATTAAAAACACCATATTTTATAAACACGTATTGGTTTCATAATAACAAGTGAAATGAGTTTAATGTGACTAAACAAGATAACGGTTAGAATAACATTATACTATACTAACTAGTAGATACCTTTGATAAAATAATGAAGATAAAAGAACAGCTTATTATTAAAGGAGATGATAGATAAAGTGAGTTTTAGTACACTAACTGAGTTATGCCCTTTGATAGTAACGAAGATGGTAAAATATGACTATGCTTTCATTTATTGGTGTTAAAATATGGTCCTAATATAAAGTAACTAATTGAGATGAAAATTTAAAATTTTCTAAGATATTAAAATTTGGTAATACCAATCGTGATGAGTCTACCTTTTGTTGTTAGCACACTCCATTGATCTTTCGGATTACATTGTTTTGTTTCAGTTGCTTTGGCTAGGGTTCGTTTGACCCTATATTTTATTTTGGGACACGATTGTTTGGAATTATTTTGGTACACGTCATGGTTGATTTAGTTATACGGTTGTGGGAACGTTAGGATGAGAGGATAGAGTTGGGTAGTATTACTTATGGTTAGATATTAGAATGGAGAGATGTATTTTGGTTTAAATGTTGTGTTGAAGGAATGATTAAGATTTGTGGAATTTTGAAACTTAGATTGGTTACGAGAATAAGGGAGTAAGTAAAGTTAGTTGACTGGCTGTGGGAACGAGATGTCATGCTATGAAAAGTTAGTTGAAGTACCATTAGGAGATTGATGAAAGTATTAGCGGATGTGGGGGTAGAGTAGAAAGTTTCTACTACTGGAAAGATATGGAAAATAACACGCAAGGGAATTGGTATAGTTATGGAGGCAAGGTAGTAGTAGACTTGTGAAGGAAAACATGGATGTGAAAGAATGATTGGTAGGAAGCTGATTAATGGTGAAGTACAACAAGTAAGGAAGAGTGAGAAATTGAGGGGTTGAAGTACCTTTAGATATATTGTGGTTGATGAGTTGAAGTTAGCAGCTACTGCGTAGTGTGAAGTTCCTAGGTAACATCATGGAGACGAGAAAGAGTGCGTGAAGAGCTACATCGTGAAGCAAGGAGCCGAAATGACTACGTGTCGGCTGCTAGAAGGATGCAAGACATTTAATACAGGGCTTTTGGCCAGTATAAAATTAAAGTTCGTTGAAGTGGTCTAATCGAATTGATTACTGGATTAATGTGCGACTTAGTCGTCTTTTGGTGAAAAAAATGTTGTGTCGTTGTAGTAACAGTAAAGATGCACAAACTTTAAAGTAAAAGCAAAGTAAATAAAGCTGAAAATAATTGAAAATAAATGACGAGAAATAACGCAATTAAAAGTAAATAACGCAAACTTAAAACTATCCTAAAGGCAAACTAAAACTTAAACTAATGCAAGGCAACTAAAAGTGTAAACTTAAAATAAATCTAAGGCAAGTAAACTTAAAGTGCGACTAAAGGAAAAGGCGGGAAAAGTAAATGCTAAAAACTAGAAAAACTTAAGTGCGAAAAGTCCAAAAACTAGCCTTATCCGGAGTCGGTGATACTGTCACTATCCGGAAAAACCAAACAAGTCTAATCCGGAAAACACCCTAAAATCTTATCCGGAATACTCCCTCTAAAAACCTTATCCGGAAAATGGATATGTCACTTATCCGCAATCCGTAATGTGTTCTTATCCAGAATACGTTCTTCCAACGCTTATCCGGAATGCAATCTTAGTCTTATCCGGAATACTGGCTCCAAAACCACTATCCGGGATAACTTCTAATTCCCTTATCCGGAATCCTCGCTAAAATCCTTATCCGGAAAAACCGTGACTCTCTTATCAGGAATACACAAACTTGTGTTATCCGGAATCCACGTTCTGGTCTTTATCCGGAATACACTAGAGTTAATTATCCGGAATATGGGTTTGAACCCTTATCCGGAATTCTCACCTTCACCTTATCCGGAATTCTCACCTTCACCTTATCCGGAATTCACAACTGCTTGTTATCCAGATTATGAGGGATCTTGGCTATATCCAGAATAACTTACCTTGTAGCTTATCCGGAATGAGGGGATGGAGGTGCTGTTCGGAATAAAAGGGTTTAACAAAACCAGAATACAACTAAAATTAAATAAGCTCAAAACTACCAATAAGCTAAACACAAATAAGTACTTATCTAAAAACTTTACCAAATCAAACTTAAGAAAAAGCTACTAAGCCAAAATTTAAAAACTTTTAAAAACACTAAATAATAAAAATATTAAAAATCCACTTTTTATAAAAATTAACTAATAAGCCCTTGATTAAATTTAAGAAAAACATAATAAGCTATAAATCAATAAGCTAACAGAATCAAACACATAAAAAATAAAGATTAAAGCATATAAAGAAAGGTAGATGAGAGATTAACAATAAAAGTAAAGATTAACAACAATAAAAGGAAACTTACTTGAAATCAAAGGAATTAAAAGTGCAAGACAATTAAGTAAATAAAATGAATTTAAATTGCAAGTAATTAAATGGTGGAAGTACTAATTGTCACTATTAGCCAACAAAATGAAATGAAATCCTAATGACTCTATTTATAGGGGAGGAGGTGATTATTGGAAGGAAGCTTCCTCCTCTCTTTCTTCTTTCTTTAATTATCATTAAGTCCTTGTCTTCTTAATTCTTCGACTTTAACGACGTTGTCTCGGGATTTCTTTAAACTCGTCTTGAAATTTCTTCATAAATAAGACTTGAGTTCTTCGGCTTTATTAAACTTCCGTCTTTAGACTTTTTCTTCGATAAATCTTCAGAATAGGCCTTGGACTTCCGTTCTTTTTGCACTCTTGATTTCTTGACTTCGTCTTTTGTATTTTTCTTCGATAAAAGCCTGTGAAAGCCGTGTTTTCTTCCCTATTAACATTTTGATCCTAAAATCACAACAAAAACACAAACCACGCATAATTCCGACATTTACGACATAAAATACACGTTTTGGCCTGGTTATTATTATAATTAAGTGGTAAAAGGATGGGTGTTTACACACCTATCAAATCCCCTACACTTGACCATTGCAATGTCCTCATGCAATGCATTAGTTACAAAGCACGTTTTACATTTTCCATCATAATCAATCCATATTGGCCTTTATTAAAGAGATAGAAAATTATAAACATTCAAAGGAAGAAAGTAAGTAAAGAAATCATAGACATACCTTAGGGTTTTGGAAATGTCATGAATGATCATCATCCTCAAGTTTTCAAATTCTCCAAACCAAGCTTAAAAACGAGATCATTGTTATTATAAGTTAGCAAACTAACACGAACTCATGTGGGCCAATTATTTACTTAGACTCCCTTATTCCTAGGTGTATTTCTTATATTTTATTGTTGTCTTGAATGATCACGAGGATGCATTGTTGACTTATTTCGATAGTTATTTAGGCTGACAATAAAGTGGGACGATTTAATCAATAGTTAGCTAAAGGACAAAGTCTTTTAAAACTGCTTCTCGGGACCTCAAAAAGTTCATATCTTGGCATAACTCGTTTCGCGATTTGAGACCTTTCTCGGACCGATATTTGGCAGCGACTTCATACTTCAAATCTTGAGAGACGTTCATGAAATAATGGCCTTCTCTTCATAATAGGAATTTCTTCACTTGAAGTTTTGAGAGATTCTTCATACTTGGACCACGACTTCTTCATTTTTCTCCAATCTTTATTTGGGATTTTGATATACAACGATCCACCTCCTTTTTGGACTTGGATCTATTTATCCTCATACCTTGTTAGGGCCTTTTTGGATAGACTTCTCCATGATCTTTACGGGAGTATTTGCTTTTCGTCGTGTGTCTCGATCCTTCATATTGATCTTTGATAAATGATTCTTCACATCACTTTGGATCTTTAGCAACAAAATGTAGCCCTCGTGCCTTTTTAGGGCCTTTTCGGACTCGCCAATCTTCGCATCACGCTTCAATAAGTTATGCCTTGGCTATGAACTCTAATTAATGCCGAGCAACTTTTAAACGATATTGGGCTAGAAGCTAAGTAACTTTTCAAATCGTACAACCTTATTTATTGCAGATAAATAAACAAGCGATGGGAGAATAGGCTCATAATTAACTCACATAAATTCACGAAAGAATACCAAACTTATAATTGACTCTATCATCTCTCGTCCTCCACAGTTTAAAATCTCAAGGAATGAGACTCGTGGATGCTTAGCCTATTAAATCAAAGTTTTGGGTTTTCGAGTCATCTATAGGATCTTGCAAATTCTTAGACTTTTTTAAGTTTAGAAATCGCATTTTAAAGTTCCCTTGATAAACAACTCTCTAGGATCAATTATAGGAACTTGCGAAAAGTTCTTGTTCTTAACCCGTAAGAGTTAAGACTTTCGCGTTTTAAAGCTCCCTATATAAAAGCCTAGCAAAACTTGACTTAAACACGTTAAGGATACTAGCTAGAGTAAACTTAGATAAGTAAACTCGGGTTGAGTCAAAAGATTCACAACATTTGAAAATTAAAACCACTTTATTAAAATTTATTCTAGTAAAGAAAGAAAATAACTATACAAAGGTAAAACTAATAGGCCAAAATAGATCAAAAATTTTGAAAAATGTCGAAAAATTGATTTTCCGGTTAAAATGAGGACAAATACAAGGAAAAGACCACTTAACTTCGATAGAAGTCCCCCCTACACTTAATATAAACATTGTCCTCAATGTTTAAGCATATGGGAGTAAACTCCCCTACACTTAGGACATTGTGCACGTTGTTTAAATCTTGCTAAGGAAAAGACAACTAAAGATATTCCTATTTTAATATTGGAAAATATAAAATAGTGAATCGAAAAGAGTTTAGGATAGAACCGGGAAGACAGAAACACGGAATCACGGATCGTCAAAAATCATCAAGAGTGGATCTTTGAAAGCTTGAATCCCTGGATATGAGAAGAGAGGAGATAGCAAACACCAACGGGTCTCCCCTACACTTAAGATATAAATAGCTAAAAGATAGATACATGGGTTGCCTCCCAAGAAGTGCTTGATTTTTGTTCACCGAGTCGTGAGCCTGACTCGGCCTTGATTAACATAGGAAGAAGCATGAAACACATCCACCGGGATCAAAGACATGGTTTTCATCCATCAAGTAACACAAGCTTAAGGCGAACAAGGCAAGCCAAAGAAGAGTTGGCAAGGTTCCCTTAAGCAGTTGGTGAGCACGGTGGAAGCAAGGGTGTTGAGGTGCAAGCATATCTCCGATAGTTCCAAAAATCTTTCCTTTTATTTCATCAGACGGATACTGAGATGGCTTAAAATTTTCAATACCGGGGTCGAACACCTTTTCCTTTAGGGGAAAATAGCACTCAGGCTCAGCAGAATTTGAAGAACATCCGCGAAGAAAAGGCACAACCTCGTCCTCAGAAAGTGGACAAAGAGGTGTCAAAACATACGTGCTGCGGATGTTGGTGTCGTCCGGTTTCTTATCCTTTGAAAGAATTTTCTTCAAATCCGTAGAAGGATGAAGACCATAATCATCAAAGTCCAAAGGAGGTGCATCACTCTCATGAGGGAGGTATGTATTGAGAAAAGTAGAAAAGTCTTCCTCAAATGAGTAGTCATCCAAAGTAGGATCAAGCATGGATGGCGGAGGATCTTCAGCATGAGAAGAATCACTCGAAAGAGTATCAACCTCATCAAAATCATCATAAGTGGGCATGTCGGGATACTCAGAAGTAAAATCATCATAATCATCTCCATCGGAGCTAGAATAATCATCATAAGCATCAAAGATCGGTGGAGAATCATATATGGGTGAAGGTTCCAAATTGGAGAGAGAATCATCCACATCATCTTGAAATAGTGGATTATCATTGCAAGAATCGAATAGAGGATTGTTGTAGACGACAAAATCATCAAGCACATTAATCATATTCGCTGATTCTCTTCCATAGGATTTGCTTGTAAGCTTCCCTATTTCAAAAACTTGGGCATCATCCCCGACTCTTAAGATGAGTTGACATTTATCCACATATATTAAAGCTCTACCGGTTCTCAAAAATGGGCGTCCAAGTATTAACAGAATACGAGGGTCCATTTCATAATCAACAACGACGAAGTCGACCTTAAAAGTGAATGTGCCAACTTTAATGAACACATCTTCGGCAATACCAACGGGGTAAGCGAGAGTGCGATTGGCTAGCTCTAGAGTCATCTTGGTGGGTGTAAGGTCGGGCAATAATAACTTTTTCCAAATGCTGAAAGGCATCGAATTTATACTTGCCCCGGGATCGGATAAAGGCAGTAAATTTGTCGGTTTGGTTAAAAATACAAGGTAGCACAAAACGACCGGGATCTCCAAGTTTTTTAGGAAGTTCTTTAAGAAGGATTGCAGAGCAATTTTCATTCAAGCGAGTATTAACAAACTCGACCATCTTCTCCTTCTTACTAAGCAATTCCTTAAACATCTTGAAAAATTGTGACATTTGGGCAAGAGCTTCAACAAGGGTAAAAGGTAACTTTCATGTCGGCAATCTTTTCCAAAAAGTTAGAGACTTGAATGTCATTCTTATTCAAAATTCTAGCCTTGTTGAGTCGAGAAGGGTAAGGAATGCTGGGGTTGGGTGGTGGAGGTGTAAAAGGTGAAGGTTGAGATGTTGAAGGGTTAAAGGTAGAAGGTGGGGTTGGTGAAGGATTCTTCTTGGGTATTTCTTCATGACGAGGCAGAGACGGTAATGGTGAACTAATACTAGGTGTGGGAGTAGTAGGGATAAATAGTGGTGGGGGAGGTGTAGATGGAGTAACTGGGGGTGGGATAGATGGTCCGACTAAAGTTGCTCCACTACGGGTAGTAATAGCACTCACATTCGCTCTCGGATTGGTGACGGTGTTTGAAGGTAGAGATCCCGAAGTAGAGGGTTGAGTGGTGGGTAAGAAACTAGCCAGCATATTCTTTAAATCATTCGTTTGATTGCTGAAGGAGGATTGTATATCATTTCGAAGCTCGGATTAATGTCATTCCCTTGCTTAGTGATATCCCCTTTCAAATTGATAATTTGGCTTTGTAGATTCTTAATTTGCTCTCCTTGGGTTCTCATTAAGGCTTCAACATATTGATTGATGGGTGGGGATTGTTGAGCGGGTGGGTGATAAGGATTAGAAGCTAGAGGTGGGATTTGGTTGCTTCTATTGTAATTGTTGTTGGAGTTGTGGTTTTGAGGAGAAAAACCGGGTGAAAGGTAGTTGTTTGACCGGTAGCTTAGCAAATTTCGATCCCCTTGAGGTCGGGCTTGGTAATTTTCCGGTGAATAGTTACCATAAGCCGCATACACGTTTTCCGGATTGCCTTGAGTAGAAGGACAATCAGTGTATGAGTGAGGACCGCCGCATGTCTCACAAGGAATGGCTACCGCTTTAACTTGTTGTTGTTGGTTTGAAGCGATGAGCAAGATATTTTTGTTCATTTCGGCCATCATGCGGGTGAATTCGGTCATATCGGGGTTTGCTGAAGTAGAAGAAACATTGACTCTTGGGTTGTTCCTTGAAGAAGCGGAGGAATCCCAGTTTTAGTGATGAGTAGTCATGTTCTCAATAAGCTCTCTACACTCCTCGGGTCTTCTTTTCATAAATGTGCCACCGGCGGCTGCATTAATCGTATCACGATCACGAAAAGTCAAACCGTTGTAGAAAGTATCAATTAAGGTCACGAGGAGCATGTTGTGGTTTGGACAACGATCGATCAAAACATTATATCTTTCCCAAGCATCAAAGAGAGATTCATCGGGTTCTTGCATGAAACCGTTGATTTGATTTCGAAGGCTCGTGACCATGGATGGTGGAAAGTAGCGCGACAAAAAGTGTTGAGTCATGTCATCCCAAGTATGAATGGAATTCTTCGGGAGACGATCAAACCATTTTTCGGCGTGGTGTGATAAAGTATGTGGGAAGAGTTGAAGGCGAAGAACATCCATTGTAGCACCGGGCAACTTCATGCTTTGAGTAATAGTAATGAATTTGTCGAGGTGTTTGTTGGCATCATCATCAGGCAATCCGTGGAATGGATTAGTTTGCACTTGTTGAATCATGTGATGCTTCAACGAAAACTCCGGAGCCGTGATTTGCATCGGCGCAATCGGTCCTCCTCGTCCAAACATTATGGGTTGACAAAGCTCCTCCATTGTCCGAAGATCGGGCTGTGGAAGAACATTGTTGTTGTTATTGTTGAGGTGCGGTGGATTATTGTTGTTGTTCACACCTGCCATAGCTAAATCTTCACGAGTCTCGGGCTCTGGATAAGTAGAAGATCTAGTACGCATACACCTGCGAAAGCAAAAGAAAACAATACCAAACACAAAGAGAATATATATACACTATAAAGAAAATAAAATCTTTTTGGATTTTTGAAATTTTTTAATTTTTATGGATTTTTAACAATTTTTAATTTTTATGGATTTTTGGAAATTTTTAAGCAAGAAAATAACGCTCACGAATGAATGGATCCCAAAAAGCAACACGTCTCTCACATAAAACCGTTAATCTTTACGACAAGAGCCGGCAGCGGCGCCATTTAATACAAGGCTTTTGGCCAGTATAAAATTAAAGTTCGTTGAAGTGGTCTAATCGAATTGATTACTGGATTAATGTGCGACTCAGTCGTCTTTTGATGAAAAAAAATGTTGTGTCGTTTTAGTAACAGTAAAGATGCACAAACCTTAAAGTAAAAGCAAAGTAAATAAAGCTGAAAATAATTGAACATAAATGACGAGAAATAACGCAATTAAAAGTAAATAACGCAAACTTAAAACTATCCTAAAGGCAAACTAAAACTTAAACTAAGGCAAGGCAACTAAAAGTGTAAACTTAAAATAAATCTAAGGCAAGTAAACTTAAAGTGCGACTAAAGGAAAAGGCGGGAAAAGTAAATGCTAAAAACTAGAAAAACTTAAGTGCGAAAAGTTCAAAAACTAGCCTTATCCAGAGTCCGTGATACTGTCACTATCCAGAAAAACAAAACAAGCCTAATCCAGAAAACACCCTAAAAGCTTATCCGGAATACTCCCTCTAAAAACCTTATCCGGAAAACGGATATGTCACTTATCCGCAATCCGTAATGTGTTCTTATCCGGAATACGTTCTTCCAACGCTTATCCGGAATGCAATCTTACTCTTATCCGGAATACTGGCTCCAAAACCACTATCCAGAATAACTTCTAATTCCCTTATCCGGAATCCTCGCTAAAATCCTTATCCGGAAAAACCGTGACTCTCTTATCCAGAATACACAAACTTATGTTATCAGGAATCCACGTTCTGGTCTTTATCCGGAATACACTTGAGTTAATTATCCGGAATATGGGTTTGAACCCTTATCCGGAATTCTCACCTTCACCTTATCCGGAATTCTCACCTTCACCTTATCCGGAATTCTCACCTTCACCTTATCCGGAATTCACAACTGCTTGTTATCCGGATTATGAGGGATCTTGGCTATATTAGGAATAACTTACCTTGTAGCTTATCCGGAATGAGGGGATGGAGGTGCTGTTCGGAATAAAAGGGTTTACCAAACCCGGAATACAACTAAAATTAAATAAGCTCAAAACTACCAATAAGCTAAACACAAATAAGTACTTATCTAAAAACTTTACCAAATCAAACTTAAGAAAAAGCTACTAAGCCAAAATTTAAAAACTTTTAAAAACACTAAATAATAAAAATATTAAAAATCCACTTTTTATAAAAATTAACTAATAAGCCCTTGATTAAATTTAAGAAAAACACAATAAGCTATAAAATCAATAAGCTAACACAATCAAACACATAAAAAATAAAGATTAAAGCATATAAAGAAAGGTAGATGAGAGATTAACAATAAAAGTAACGATTAACAACAATAAAAGGAAACTTACTTGAAATTAAAGGAATTAAAAGTGCAAGACAATTAAGTAAATGACATGACTTTAAATTGCAAGTAATTTAATGGTGGAAGAACTAATTGTCACTATTAGCCAACAAAATGAAATGAAATCCTAATACCTCTATTTATAGGGGAGGAGGTGATTAGTGGAAGGAATCTTCCTCCTCTCTTTCTTCTTTCTTTAATTATCATTAAGTCCTTGTCTTCTTAATTCTTCTAATTTAACGACGTTGTCTCGGGATTTCTTTAAACTCGTCTTGAAATTTCTTGATAAATAAGACTTGAGTTCTTCGGCTTTATTAAACTTCCGTCTTTAGACTTTTTCTTCGATAAATCTTCAGAATAGGCCTTGGACTTCCGTTCTTTTTGCACTCTTGATTTCTTGACTTCGTCTTTTGTCTTTTTCTTCGATAAAAGCCCGTGAAAGCCGTGTTTTCTTCCCTTTTAACATTTTGATCCTAAAATCACAACAAAAACACAAACCACGCATAATTCCGACATTTACGACATAAAATACACGTTTTTGGCCTGGTTATTATTGTAATTAAGTGGTAAAAGGATGGGTGTTTACACACCTATCAACATTTCGAAGGAGTCACAAAAGTTGCAAGGACTGGAAAGGTGACAAGCACTATGATGGGAATCTCCATATGGTTCGTGACGGAGAAGGACAAATCGAGTACCGGAGTGGAGCTACAAAGAGCTGAACCAATGGATCGTGATGGAGTGAATACATAACATGGGAGATTAAGAACTCGTGCAAGTAACAAGGGGAGTCAAGTAACTAAACAAAGATAGAATTTTGTGGCAATCAATATCAAGGGATGAGTAGTGAAGTTGAGCGGAATAAGTTCGTGGATAAGTGATTATAGGGTCAGTTTAGTGAAGGTGTTTATGAAGGATCTTTGGAAGAGACAGTTATGCATTATCCAATGAAATAACGATTTCCATAGAGTTGATGAATTGAGTGAGAAATTTTGGTTGGACATGATAGTGAAGGAATTAGGGAGAACCATGGAAGGAGAGAACCAAGTATTCTTAGAAGATGATGATTGAAAGTACCTCATGTTAGGTGCAAGGTCATAATGGAAGTATGAGACTTGAGTAAGAATTTAGAATATGGCTTAGTTTAGACATATGGAAACTAGTATGGGTATAAGATGAGAGTGTGATCCGCATGTAATCACATGAAACTTTAGTTTGTCGCTATTAGGAAGGAGTAGGAGAACTGGTCGTGAGGAAAACAAGTGAAGCTACATGGAAAATTTTGATGTATAGATGACTTGAAAGACAGGAAGCATAACCTCGTGATGTATGCCATTAGCTGAGAAAGAAGAAGGAAGCGTGGATAGATGCGAATCATGAATGAAATAGGTCGAGATAGGAACCGAAGGTAAAACTTTGGTATAGCCTAATGAGTAGACTAAAGCAAAAGCATGCTAATACTGTTGTAGTGTGGAAAAGGGAATGGCACTGATCGATACTGTTGGATTGGAAGGCTTAGTATCGGTAATCGAATGGATGAGGAGTTATAGATGTGATGTGTCATGAGAGACGAAGGTTTTGGTCTAACTGAGACAAGATGAGGAGCACTATGACCTTGAAGGTAAGAAATTGTGTAGGTATAAAGGAAGTGTTGGCTATAAAAAAAATATAAAAAAATATTTCATTGAGGAAATTGAGAAAATGTAAAACCCGCATGCTTTTACCATAAATAGTACCCTTACGATAGTACGTACATGATTAGGACTTTCCTTTTATAACATGTTTACGTTTCACGAACAAGAATTCCAAGTATTACGTACGTGTTATAACACGATAAGTATTTATTACGTATGAACATACGATAATTATTCCAATAATAATTATAATCACGAACATACAAACATGAAGCTAATATTACGTAGGTATATATATTTATTACGAACACGAATAAATATATTAAGTCACGATCGATAACGAATTCGATCACGTAAATTAAGAGCACGAGAACACACTTATTAATTAGACACGGAAAACATTCGGGTTACCCCATGTGGGCCCCATTACCCACGGCTAGAAGCAAAGAAGAGGGCCAAGCCCATTGGTTTTTACTAAACAAGAAAAAGGGAAAAACTTGTTTCATTATAACAAAAATTAGAAAAAAACTAAGAAACCCTAATTCTCCTTCTTCCTTCTCCTTTTGGCCGCCACTTATAATCACCATAGAGGGGTGATTCGGTTTGATTTTGGTCTTTGATTTATTGCAAGGATCGTTAGTGTATTCATCTCCTTTGATTCACGTGATTGGTATAACCTTTAATCTCTCTTCTTTTATGTTTTGATTTATTAATCACATAAAATCATGAATGTTTTTAATTAACTTATTAAAAACAAGATATAAACATGTTGTTCTGGTCATGGGGTTTAATTAATATGATGATTTAGGGGTGTTTGTTTGTTGGCCGTCGCCTAAACCGAGCCCAAGGGGGTCTCGGCTTGGCTTAAACTCACACCACCGAGACCTTAAGGTCTTGGTTTGGTGGTGGTGTTGTCACGGCAGCAACAAGGAAGGGAACCCCGACCTAGGTCGGGGTATGGTGGTGTTTCGGGTCCGGTTCATGGGTTTTAAACACAGGTCCGGTTCACATGTTTAGATTTAAAACACCGTCCGGTTCATGAATCATTTTTCTCATGGTTTATGATTTTTACAAGTTATGTTATTTTTTTAGACTTAAATTAAATTAAATAAAAGCATGAACTTGATTAATTTAATTTACATGACTTAGGTTATTAATTTAATTATTAATTCATAAATTTTAACCTAAGTATTTATCTTTAATTAGACTATATAATTAATTAATTATTAAAAACCATGACTTATAATTATTTAATTTACATGACTTAGGTTATATTATTAATAGATAATAATACAAGTTTTAACCTAAGTATTTTACCTTTATTTAATTAAAATCATGTTATATTTAATTAAATACTTTAACCTATAGTTAATTTAATTTACATGTAATAATTAATAAACTATACTATATAATATCATGACTTAGAATAATAATCAGAAAACACTTAAGCTTATGTAATTAGCTTAATTAACCAGCTTATATCTATTTATGGAAACTTTTTATTTTTAGAAACTTATTTAATTAAGGCAGCTAATCTATTTATGGAAACTTTCTATTTTTTGAAACTTATCTATTTTAAGCAGTAATTCTATTTTTGGAAACTTTATATTTTTGGAAACTTTCTATTTTTGGAAACTTTCTATTTTTGGAAACTCTCTATTTTTAGAAACTTTCTATTTTTGGAAACTTTCTATTTTTGGTAACTTTCTATTTTGGAAACTTTCTATTTTAGGAAACCTACTATTTTTAGTAAGTTACTTATTATTACACCACAAGTATAATAATATATGAAATACAAGTAATACTTAATCAGAATGGATAGAATATACGATAAACACAGTATAAAGCTTAAATCAGTAAAACATGACATGAACATATAAAACAAGCTAAGACATGATATAAAATCAGTTACGTACTCAGTAATCAGATACTTATACACGTATGTATTTATGTAGCATTAGTGATACCGAAGTAGGACTCTCTTCCGTTCGTCTTCTTCGTTCACTGGACATAAGGTACGGATTCTCCGTCCTTTCAGTATGGACATTCTTTCCTTATTAGGATTCCCCGTATGCAGCCAACTGTTTTCCCTAGTATATGTTTATATGTTTGATTGCTTATGTTTAGTTAAAATACCTAAAGCCATATACATGCATGACCAGTTTCACCTAGTTATGGAGGTACCATAACCATAACACTAGAGGCACTAGTGTTATGACTTCCCCACGGTGGAGTGATTGCTCATGGCGTCCCTTCAGCTTTTGGCCATATTATTATATTTATCATGTGGGGCGTATGGGTGCATCCTAGTTACATGTTTTCAGCTGATTAATCAGTTTGAATGTGGTGTGTGCCTTGCATCCTTCACAAGGAGCTGATCCCTCCTACCCAAAACCAGTATATTAAATTAGAGGCAGCCCCTCTAATTTGCATGACGAGGTCACCCCTCCAAGTATTCATGCACGTTGATATTTCATGACCTATATTGGCTAAATGGTAAACATGTTAAACAATTTTTATAAGATAAACATAAGGCTTTTCAAACTATAAATCCAGTTTTATGAAGTTATACCAGGTTTTTCAGGATATATATATTTCCGCTGCTATATGTTATTCATGCTTATATTGTTCATTTCATGCTTGTATATCCGTGCACTGAGCGTTATGCTCAGCCATTACTTTCCTTTCCATGTCCCAAAACGGCAGGTACCCAAGGACAGACTTGAGCATTTTGGAGGACATGCATAGGATGGAAGCTGCCATAGACTCCTTCTCCTTTTGCCTTCATATAGTTAGGCTTGTTTAAGTCTTTAATTCATTTCATTTACTTTATTATGTTTGGGAACCGATGTTTGATTCTGATTTACCCTATGGTCATGTATGTTTTACTACATATTACCTTGCATGCTTTGATGACACGTCATAATTACGCGTAATGGTCCACTTATCAAAGTGAGGTGTTACAATTACGGTATCAGAGCCAAGGCTTCGACCTGTACTAAAACTCGACCTGTGACTAGTTGGTAGTCACCAGGAGCTTCTTAAGACAACGCTTGTTATTCCACGAATAAATGTTTTCAGCACATTGTTGTTTTAACCATGATGTTTTCAGCACCTTGAGGTTTTAACCTTGATGTTTTTCATCGATATTGTTTTACTAATATGGATGGACAACCGTCATTCATATTTAGTTATGTGTCATGGTTTCATGCATGACGTTTCTCGTGAACTGTGACTATGTGGACTGAACCTCAGTAGTCATAATTAGTCACATAAAATTTTTTCTAATAAGTTTTGACAGATGATTTTCATTTATTTATGTTTCATGTATCATTGTTGCAGGGATTATGACTAAGTAATGGTTGGTACAGGACTGGCCCTATTTAGTCTCATGCGCTTTTATCGAAACTTTTAACTTTGGGACCGACCCATAGGCGTCCCCTTGCCATGTCTTTTGTTTTGGGACCAACCCATAGGCGTCCCCTTGCACATATAAAGGTTTTTATAAACTACATCATGCATTCATGCACTGTTTTTCATGCATAAAATTTTTCTCATGATTTATTGGCATAAATTTTTTCATGTCCCCTCATAAGTTACTATGTCTTTTATGTCAAGTATGCTTTCATACTATCACGGTTAACTTCAGTTTCATGCTAATTATGTTATTCACTCCTTCATGTTAAATTCTATCATGTTTCTTCATGATGATTCCATCTTCATGTTGATTACGTCTTACGCCTCTTTTGTTATTTATGCTTTCATGCAAGACATTGTTGGATTTCATTGAATCCTGCTTTCATGATAGTCATGGTTGGTTTTCATTGATCATTCTTTCAATCATCGTTGAATTTTGTGTAACCACACTTTAACGTTTCTCTATACAGCCAGAATGATGTCTATGCTAATATTGCTAGGCTATCATGATGATCAGCCCAGTTTGGTCTTTAAACCATGTAAAATCATGTCAAAAGATCGGACCATGTCGATCATTTCATGTGCATTCCATGTGTACTCCACGTACAGTATTCCATGTGTATTACACGTACCATAGTCCATGTGTATTCACTTACAATACTCCATGAGTATCCACTAGTCGATTTTAAATCATCTCATGCGTATTCCATTTGTTGATGTTCTACAAATTATTGATGCCGCTCATAGCTTGGAGATGTTACTAAGGTTGATGCTGCTGATGTTTGGAGACGCTAAGAGATGCTGATGCTGTTCACAACCTGGAGATCCTACGAGACGAAGACAAAGGCGTCAGAACAAAGAAATTGGACGAGAAGATGCTTCACCACCAGACGAGTTCCATCAATAATTGTACCAAATTCTTAGTTACATGTCACACATCATTCAGTTGTCGTTTCAGTCATATGAGTGGAGAACCGGTACCAGCCGGCCACTCAGCTGAATAGTTACATGAATCACAGTCATGAGAATGACCTTCATGGAACTGACAGACAGGACGATAGTAACCACTACGATGACAACAACTATCCAAGAAATCGCAACCGAGGCTCCGGCCGCGGACGTGATCAAACATACAAAGGATCAGTAGTCCAACCGATCCGCCAATTCTGGCATAATAACCTAATATTTGTAGTTCTATTTGTTTCACACCTCGAGACACATGTCAAGACATCAGTCAAAGACACATGTCTCATGTATGTTTTTAGAAGACACATGTCAAGACACATGTCAAGACACCAGTCAAGACGCATGTCATGCGTATATTTCCAAGACACGAGTCAATACACATGACTCACGTCAAATTCTGGAACCTCCCTAAGAAATTCAGGGTGCCCTCCAAAGGGTATACCCATTTTGTTGTGCCATGTATTAATCAGGCCACAAGGATTTCAGTACCAGCACCGTCATATTAGTGAGAACTATCACGGTTGCTCGATTGACACTTTCATTTCTTACACCCATATTTCGTATATATTCATGATCATGAAGGACGCCATTCGTATTCCCCAAGGACACGAAGGTTTTCCTTCAGCCTAATGATAAGATCCAAGCTGCGAACGCATTACCCCAGACAGATGCGAGTTGAATTTAATCCTAAATATGGACTACGAACAACACACCATGCTATGACTCACGATTTTGTACAGTAATGTTCAGGCTCCTGAATATATTCAGCATGATTTTCCATCAGGAAAATCTGTACAAATTATTTATGCTTTACAAGCACATGCGTTGTCAGCAATTACTGCTAAAATATTCTAGCTGTCAGTTAAGACACGACCACTTAAGTCATTTTACGCATAGCCAGTTGATTATTCCAAAAATCTTCCCATACATTCCAGAAGAACCTAGAAGGAGAAGGACGATACCATGAGATGTGTCGACTACCGTCAATTTAAACAAATCACCATTCATAACTGTTATTCTCCTCCATGTATTGACAACATGACCAATCGACTTTAGGGTGCTAAGCATTTTTCCAAGATCGGATTCTTGATCATGCTGCCAACAGTGACGAGGGAAAGAGCAGGACATGTCCATGACTGCTATTCGTACACGACTCGGTCATGCTAGATTTATGATTTTGAATAAGTCTCATCAATTCTCCATCAGCATTATAAGAATGGGTTTCCATGAACTCGTAGCAAATTCATCAGTGTTTTCATTGAGGATAACCTGATTTTTTCTCTAAGTCTAGAGAAGAACAGGAAGACCATATTTGCACTATGCTGCAAACTCTATGACAAGAGAAATTTTACCCTAGAAATTCTCCAATATCAATTCTGTTTGATTACAGTGACACGCTGAATCACATGGGTTTCTACGGTTAATCTTACCATGACTCAACTTATGCGTAAAGGAGAGAACCCTACACTACATTAGGTGTTCTAGAAAATCCTACGCTAGGAGAAGTCTAGATTTAGAGACTCAGAGTTTCGCAAACTCCTATGTATCAAGTTCTATGAAGCAAGATACAGTTACATTCATATCTACATACCTGTGCTACCAACAGGATAAGGTAGAACACCAACAGACTAAGATGTTTTCCATCATCAGATATGTGAATAAAAATAGGACAAGATCTCCATGGATTTTGGTTACCAGATTAACGCAAACTCAGAAGAAGCATGATCCTATCTGAGTTATTGTCGACAATTTGATCAAGTCGGCAAAATCCTTACATCCGCAAGGATTTTAAGAAGCAGCAGATAGATCAGACATGTTCCAGCCAAGGCTCATCCAATCACTTGGTAATCCCTCAGCTAACGGACCAGACAAAGTTTCGCATTTGTGCTCCTTATATACGTTCACCACTTGCTTTCACGCTCACGTTCAGGACACTATTCACGTTCATGATCGTATCTTGGCTTACGATTCTACGTTCATCTTCGTTCTGGGAAGTTTTTGCAAGAACTGGAGAGACCAGACTCAAGTTTAGTATAAACTCCCTATCCTCAGATAGACGTTTCACGTCACATTCCACGTCTCACCTTGTAGCGTTTGGCGTGACCGCAGTTGTATTACATGTTCACGATATGTTTCACATGTCATGTTCATTCCACGTTCCTCATATCACGTTCACGATATGTTACACGTATCATGGATCACGATATGTTGCTCATACTACACTCGCCATATCTTCACGTATCACGTTCAAAAATTTTCACGTATCACGTTCAAAAATTTTCACGTACTACATTTCAATATGTCTCGCGCATCGTTGCTAATTATCAGTTAAGTCAGATTGTCTTGCATCGTAACGTTTCAGTTACCCTTGCACGTTAGTTCGTTTCCCTCGATCGAATTCAGGGGATCTATCTTACGTATATGGCAATGAACTTTTAGAGTTTTCAAGTCAAGGTCAGGAGGACCAAGATTTAACATTGTGTCAAGATCTTGAGAATAAACTGTTCCAAGCGGGAGGCCACTTGGAAACGGAAAAGTTCATCCGGACTTCGTATGCGTTTTCTCTTATCGATTAGACATGTCGTTTCAGTCACGTCACGTTCCATGTCCTTTCACTCACGTCACGTTTCATGTCCTTTCAGTCACGTCACGTTCCATGTCCTTTCAGTCACGTCACGTTCCATGTCCTTTCAAGACATGTCACGTTCCACGTTCCCTTCTACCATGTCATCTTCATGTCCTTTTATCGTACATACCCTCTCAGTTTGATTCGGGTATGTTCCTCTGTCAGTTTAAGTTATCTATAATTCGGGGACGAATTATTCTTTTTAGGGGGGAAGAGTTGTAAAACCCGCATGTTTTTACCGTGAATAGTACCCTTAAGATAGTACGTACATGATTAGGACTTTCATTTTATAACATGTTTACGTTTCACGAACAAGAATTCCAAGTATTACGTACGTGTTATAACACGATAAGTATTTATTACGTATGAACACACGATAATTATTCCAATAATAGTTATAATCACGAACATACGAACATGAAATCATGAACGTAAATTAATCACGTGCTAATATTACGTAGGTATATATATTTATTACGAACACGAATAAATATATTAAGTCACGACCGATAACTAATTAGATCACGTAAATTAAGAACACGAGAACACACTTATTAATTAGACACGGAAAACATTCGGGTTACCCCCTGTGGCCCCCATTACCTACGGCTAAAAGCAAAGAAGAGGGCCAAGCCCATTGGTTTTTACTAAACAAGAAAAAGGGAAAAACTTGTTTCATTATAACAAAAATTAGAAAAAAACTAAGAAACCCTAATTCTCCTTCTTCCTTCTCCTTTTGGCCGCCACTTATAATCACCATAGAGGGGTGATTCGGTTTGATTTTGGTCTTTGATTTATTGCAAGGATCGTTAGTGTTTTCATCTCCTTTGATTCACGTGATTGGTATAACCTTTAATCTCTCTTCTTTTATGTTTTGATTTACTAATCACATAAAATCATGAATGTTTTTAATTAACTAATTAAAAACAAGAAATAAACATGTTGTTTTGATCATGGGGTTTAATTAATATGATGATTTAGGGGTGTTTGTTTGTTGGCCGCCGCCTAAACCGAGCCCAAGGGGGTCTCGGCTTGGCTTAAACTCACACCACCGAGACCTTAAGGTCTCGGTTTGGTGGTGGTGTTGTCACGGCAGCAGCAAGGAAGGGAACCCCGACCTAGGTCGGGGTATGGTGGTGTTTCGGGTCCGGTTCATGGGTTTTAAACACGGGTCCGGTTCACATGTTTAGATTTAAAACACCGTCCGGTTCATGAATCATTTTTTTCAAGGTTTATGATTTTTACAAGTTATGTTATTTTTTTAGACTTAAATTAATTTAATTAAAAGCATGAACATGATTAATTTAATTTACATGACTTAGATTATTAATTTAATTATTAATTCATGAATTTTAACCTAATTATTTATCTTTAATTAGACTATATAATTAATTAATTATTAAAAACCATAACTTATAATTAATTAATTTACATGACTTAGGTTATATTATTAATAGACAATAATAATACAAGTTTTAACCTAAGTATTTTGCCTTTATTTAATTAAAATCACGTTATATTTAATTAAATACTTTAACCTATAGTTTATTTAATTTACATGTAATAATTAATAAACTATACCATATAATATCATGACTTAGAATAATAATCAGAAAACACTTAAACTTATGTAATTAGCTTAATTAAGCAGCTTATATCTATTTATGGAAACTTTTTATTTTTAGAAACTTATTTAATTAAGGCAGTTAATCTATTTATGGAAACTTTCTATTTTTAGAAACTTATCTATTTTAAGCTGTAATTCTATTTTTGGAAACTTTCTATTTTTGGAAACTTTCTATTTTTGGAAACTTTCTATTTTTCGAAACTTTCTATTTTTGCAAACTTTCTATTTTTGGAAACTTTCTATTTTTGGAAACTTTCTATTTTTGGAAACTTTATATTTTTGGAAACTTTCTATTTTAGGAAACCTGCTATTTTTAGGAAGTTACTTATTATTACACCACAAGTATAATAATACATGAAATACAAGTAATACTTAATCAGAATGGACAGAATATACGATAAACACAGTATAAAGCTCAAATCAGTAAAATAAGACATGAACATATAAAACAAGTTAAGACATGATATAAAATCAGTTAAGTACTCAGTAATCAGATACGTATACACGTATGTATTTATGTAGCATTAGTGATACCGAAGTAGGACTCTCTTCCGTTCGTCTTCTTCGTTCACTGGACATAAGGTACGGATTCTCCATCCTTTCAGTATGGACATTCTTTCCTTATTAGGATTCCCCTTTGCAGCCAACTGTTTTCCCTAGTATATGTTTATATGTTTGATTGCTTATGTTTAATTAGAATACCTAAATCCATATACATGCATGACCAATTTCACCTAGTTATGGAGGTACCATAACCATAACACTAGAGGCACTGGTGTTATGACTTCCCACGGCGGAGTGATTGCTCGTGGCTTCCCTTCAACTGTTGGCCATATTATTATATTTATCATGTGGGGCGTATGGGTGCATCCTAGTTACATGTTTTCAGCAGATTACTCAGTGTGAATGTGGTGTGTGCCTTGCATCCTTCACAAGGAGCTGATCCCTCCTACCCAAAACCAGTATATTAAATTAGAGGCAGCCCCTCTAATTTGCATGACGAGGTCACCCCTCCAAGTATTCATGCACGTTGATATTTCATGACCTATATTGGCTAAATGGTAAACATGTTAAAAAAGTTTTTATAAGATAAACATAAGGCTTTTCAAACTATAAAACCAGCTTTATGAAGTTATACCAGGTTTTTCAGGATATATATATTTCCGCTAATATATGTTATTCATGCTTATATTGTTCATTTCATGCTTGTATATTCGTGCACTGAGCGTTATGCTCAGCCGTTACTTTCCTTTCCATGTCCCAAAACGGCAGGTACCCAAGGACAGACTCGAGCATTTTGGAGGACATGCATAGGATGGAAGCTGCCATAAACTTCTTCTCCTTTTGCCTTCATATAGTTATGCTTGTTTAAGTCTTTAATTCATTTCATTTACTTTATTATGTTTTGGGCTTATGTTTGGGAACCGATGTTTGATTCCGGTTTACCCTATGGTCATGTATGTTTTACTACATATTACCTTGCATGCTTTGATGACACGCTATAATTATGTGTAACGGTCCACTTATCAAAGTGGGGTGTTACAGAAAAGAAGTGTATGGGTGCTACTAATGAGCTATCCAAATTTGATGGAAGTAGTTGTAACATGGGTTTGGATGACAGTTGATAAAACTAACTAATGAATATGTGAAAGACCGTCATAGGTCACTTTTTTAAGGAAATTGGATTTTTAAGTGGTTTGGGGTACGGACTAAAGGTATTGATAAACATGATTGGACATGAGTATATCCGGCTAACTGTAAATGGATGGATGAAGTGAGAAATTGCTACAAGTATAGCAGTCGTGTTTTGGGTGACTGATTTAGAGGGAGGTGGGAAACTCGTTTGCAATGTCTGAGTTTTCATATAATGATAGTTATCATACTAAAAGTCAATGAATGCCATTTGAGGCACTATATGGAAGGATAGGGTGAGTTTCCCCTATTGTGGACTAGAATTGGTGAAAGAGGCTGCTAATATAATAATGGTGTTTGTGGAAAGGACGAGAGAAACAAGAGATGATATGTTAAAAAGGAGGAAACCACTACAGTTTAGTGACAAAGTTATGTACGAAGTTTCACCCATAGTAATGGGCGCCATATTTAGGAAAAAAGGAAAAGTTAATGTCGAGTTTTATAGGCCCATTTATGATCTTTTGAAAGATTGGACCAGTAGTTTATGGGTATAGAATTACCTGGGGAATTGAGTGGTGTACATGATATATTTCATGTATTGATATTTGGGAAATGTGGTTTGAGAATGCATATTTGCATGTGCGGTTATTAGGGACTTGTGTTAAAAAGAGTCAATTCTGAGATTTATGGGATGTGAGGTCAATAGTTTGGGAATGAGTTTAAATAATGTTGGTTAATATATGTGGTAATTTGAGACTTAAACTAATGTACACATGGAAATGAGAGAAGTTCATTTAGAACAAGTATCCTCAATGGATTTGTTGTTTGTGTGTTTGATCCTAAGGAGTAAATCTTGGGATGAGATTTCTATTAGGGGGGAGTGATGTGACAACCATGGTTTTGGGGTCTGTCACTTAGACTATAGTTTAGGGTGTTTTGTGCATATATGTGCTTTTATGTGCTTATGTGTTTATTTTGTGTGTTTGGAGTGAGGTTTGGTTTATGGGTAAATGGTACTCATAAGTATATCGAGGAACGGTTATTTCATGTTCATGAGCTCACAAATTGGTGACTATGAAATGAAATGGTGTTATTTTGGTGTTTTACGTATACGTATAAGAAAAGGGGAAAAAAAGGAAAAAGGGAACCGGGCTTTTGTACATGGGCCAAGGACTTGTTAGGAAAGTATATAAAGTCTTTTTATTAATCAAAACACTCATAAAATCCCTGAAGATCAAGGTTTAGTCGGCATCAATGGAGACTTTTAGGGTTCTTCATAATTTTCTTGTCTTCTAAAAATTCTAAGGTAAAACCTATGTTTCTCTTTTCGATTAAATTATTTTTAACTCTTTCTTAATCAATACATGATGGATCTGGGGTTAGGTTAATTATGAATTCTGTATTATAATGGTATAAACATGATTATATTAATTAGAGACAATAATTGTACATGGTGATGGAAATTAATTAAGCTAATTGTGTTAAATTCCTTTTTAAAAACTTGGTAGAATTTTAGGTCACTTGTTTTGATCATATCTAGAGTTTTACAAACTTTTATATTGCGATATTGGTACCCCTGGAAAGTTAATTGAGTTGGCTTTCAAATGCAAGAAACGAGAACTAAATAAGAGGTTGGAAAGTGGGTCAAAAACAGGTTACAACATTCGGAGGTAAAAGCAGTTTTGAAATCAGTCGAGTTTAAATTAATGTTTTAAGATGTTTAGGGTACTTAGGAGTATAATTGGACCTTCAAACGAACATGAGACTTAGATTATATGTTAAATAAAATATCTGGAGTAGGGCTAAACAAATGGGTTAGGGTAAGACCATCTGATCATAACAAACTTTTCGTATGTTCAAAATCAGTAAATTCTGGATAGGTAAAAGTATATATATATATATATATATATATATATATATATATATATATATATATATATATATATATATATATATATATATATATATATATATATATATATATATATATATATATATATATATATATATATATATATATATATATATATATATATATATATATATATATATATATATATATATATATATATATATATATATATATATATATATATATATATATATATGGAGGCCTTAACAGTAGCTTTAAGGTTTCGGCCAAATGGGAGAGTTAACTAACACATGCAAGGGCATAGGGTTCCTTTTACAGGGTATATTATTTTTGTTAAAGGGGTGTTCGACCCATAGTTTGAAGTATGAAAAACGGGATTGTTTTGGGTTAATTGTTAACGAGGCGAGTTATGAACTAAACTAAGTTAAGGGCTTTATAGAGGGATGTAATGAGATGAATATGGCATATCAATGGGGTTAAGTGGTAGGATAAGGTTATATATCCATCATAGATTGATGAGCCATTTTGGTATGTGGTTCATGTCTTGATTGTATACGTTTGTGTGTTTAGATTTTTGTTAGAGCGCGGATACTTGGACAAGCTTGTTTAGGTGAGTTTCATAGTCCCGTGTCTTTTTATGATTTGAATTACAGATGGGATGGAAGAGACACTCTATGGTTTTGTAACTAATGTTGTGAATCTTTTTATGGTTGTGATGGACTTGTGTGTGCACTTATGTGATTAACTACTATGTGATTCTTGATTGTGTTTATTATTTGGATCGGGGGACACGTATCGTCTCAGTTATTGTGGTTTAACTTGGTACCAAGGGGATGTTGAAAAGGCGGGGCATTGGGATTGGTTCATAGGTTTATGGGCGCCTATGGGACCATGATGACTGGTATGGCTTGGAGCCTTGGAATTGTGGTTATTGGTAAGGCTTGGAGCCTTGGATTTGTGGTAATTGGTTAATTTTGAATGCTAGTGTAACACCCCACCTGGATAAGTGGACCGTTACGTGTATTTATGGCGTGTCATCAAAGCATAAGGTAAATGTCCTAGAACATTAACTGACCATAAAGGAAATACCGGAATCAAACTTCGGTAATCCAAACATAAGCCCAAAACATGAAATATAAAATACTGAATGAAAGGACTAAACAATGTCCAAATAAGCAGAATAATATAAGTGCATAAAATAAGAAGTCTGTATAGCTCCCATTCCAAATGCACGTACTCTCAGAATCCTAAGAGCGTCCCGGTGTACCTGCCGTTTGAACATGAAAGGAACTACGGCTGAGCATAACGCTCAGTGAACGGATATAAAGCATGATAAGGAGCTACTGAAATGAAACAGATGGTAAAATGCTGGAGCTGTAAGACTGATAAGGAAAGTTGCAGCGGAAATCTGTGCATAATCTGTAAAGTCTGATTCGTAAATAATAAAGCTGAACTAATATCTGATAAATCTGAAAAACATGCATTTGCTGTATTTTAATTTGCCAGAGCTTATATAGGTCACGTGTTGTAACAACCGTGCATGAATAACTGGAGGGGTGACCTCGTCATGCTGTAGAGGGGTGACCTCTAAATAACTATGCTGGGTGGAGGGATCAGCTCCAATGTGAAGGATGTAGAGCACACACCACATTCACCCTGATAAACATGAAACACTTATAAGCCTAGGATGCATCCATACGCCCCACTAAAACATACATATAAAAATGGCAAACTAAACATGAGTGGGACGATGCAGGATATCACTCTCCTGCATGTGAGTCACGACACCGGTGCCTCTAGTGCCGTGGTTACGGTACCTCCGTAACTAGTACATAAACTGGTCGTGCTTGTATATAACGCTCAGGCAATTCTATTTAGTTATTAACATGATTTCTGATAAATTTAAACATATACTGGGGAAAAACATTTGGCTGAAGATGGGAAATCCTAATCATTCATAGAAAGGAAGTCCTTACTGAAAGGACGGAAATCCGTACCTCGTGTCCAGTACTGAAATAAGACTGAAAGCTGACGGATCGAATCTGACTTCACGGATACTACATAAATAATGTACGCGAAAATCAGTTGACTGATGTTTATTTATTTTACTGCTCTACTGTTTTCGTTGGATTTAAAATTATTCTTGAATACTGATCGTATTTAATCTGGTAAGTTCTGACTGTTCGAAACATTGTAGATTAAATATATTATGTGCTCCTGATTACTGTGTAATATCTATTCCAATAATATTACTATAAATAGTAACCTGCTTTAAATAGCTTTAAATAGAAAATTTCTAAATTTAGAAAGATTTATAAATTCGTTTCTTTTGGAAGTATTAATTAAATCACGTTTTAAAAAATAATACAAGGTAAAACAATATCGATTTAATTTTACTAAATAAATTAATAAAATTAACTATTTAATTAATCTTTAATTACTCCTTGTAAAATAATTAACTATAATAAATAATTTTCTCGCGTATATAATTACTAGCTAACTCGAAAACCCGTGTAATATTCCCACTGTTGGTCGAGTTCCCCCTGCCTTTATTAAAAGTTCCCACTGCCTTTATTAAAAGTTCCCACTGCCTTTATTAAAAAGTTCCCACTGCCTTTATTAAAAAGTTCCCACTGCCTTTATTAAAAAGTTCCCACTGCCTTTGTATTTAGACAGACCCAAACACACCCTTAGTCAGTTAATCCCAAACGCCCCCTTATTTCGCAGCTTTACACCAAATGGGTTTAGTTGACAGCTTTTGGTTAGGTCACAGCCCGAGCCGCCCCTGTGTGGGTCACGGCTGGGCAAAAGGTGAGGATGACGAGACCCCAGCTCTCGGTATCGTTAACCCCACATAAACCGTATCATCATAATCTAAACAAACACCCCCTGTTGACCTTTTGGGGCTGCGAATCCAGTCAACCGCACCACACACCCATATATGGGTTGTGGCTGATCAACAAAGCACGACCAAGACATGTGGTCACGACTTTCTTGCGAAATCAACATAACCCGACACCCCATAATCATTATAGATTCGTTTTCTTTTTTTTCTTTTTTTTTTAAATAAAAGAGAAAATTACTTACGAGGGATTTAGGGTGGGAAACGAGTACACATGAATCCAAGGTTAACGAAAACCAAAGTCGTCTTCTCTTGTTGCTTGTTCTCAGCCGGCGGCAGTCCCACAACAACCCTAATCTGCTCTTATTTTTTTTTTGTACGACTGTTATGGGGAAAAACAAAACCCCCGTTTGATTTATTAGTGTAAACCCAAAATGGGCTTAGCCCACTTCTTCTTTTTCTTTAGTAAATCTGGCCCTTAAGCCTTTTCTTTCTTAATATTTTTTTTTTTTTTGCGTTTAATTATTTACGTAAAGCTCGTACTTAAAAATCTCGTTCTGAAACGTAAGTATATTTCTCGTGTTTCTGAAACGTTTGATCATTTTCTGAATAATTAATTATCTGCAGTATTTAAATAAAACTGAGTGCGTAATTAGTGTTAACGTTTCCTTATTTATTTCTGAACTTAATAATTCATCTGTAATATTTTCTGAGACTAAATACTTATTATCTGAATAAACTGTAATATTTATAGTATTTAAATAAACTGGAATAGCGTATTTAATTTCTGCGTTTATATCTCTTGTCTAATAATTAATACTTAAATAGTTTATTAAAATTAAACTGCGTATTTAAATATCCTGATTTTTAAATACGGGTTTTACAGCTAGTTGTTAATACATAATTGTAGCACATTGTCCATATATTAATATGTTAATGGTTGTTATTCACAACTTATAATTTATTTGGTGTTGGAGTCTAAACCTATGACTCTCACCAACTTTATGTTGACGTGTTTTATTGTCTCTTTCAGGTGAGAATGTGGTTAAGCTTGAGAATAGGAGTGGCTAGCTGGGAGGCTTAGGATTGCATTAGAGGAACCCCCTTTCCTCTTAGTCTTTACTTATGTTTAAATAAGTGATACTTTGTAGACACCTATTTGCTAATTGTATGTCTTTGGTAAGAGGTAGACCTGTTACTTACTTACCTAGACGCCTGCATTGTTTGTGATATCTTCATGACATTGTGTCACCATTTATGATATTTCCATTTCATTTAGTTATCTCTATAGACACGCTATTGTTGTGATGATATTTATACGCCGCGCCCCATATTCCGCCATGGTGGGGTGTGACATACGCGCTCTGAATACAAGTATGTAATGTCATAACAATATATAATTATTGTAACAAGACAATTCACAAGAATTTAAGAAATGCAATAAGGGTAGATGTAATCACAATAATATCCAATAATAATCCATGAAAGACAAAGGATTTGGAAAGAGATAGCAATTATCGTCAAAATGTAATCAAGAGATAATATTTCAAAATGTAATCAAGAGATGAAATACTACAACGATAATTAAAAGTAAATAATAAGGATTAGAGAGTTACTCGCGCAGATATCGAACAACAATGGCAGATTCTGTGTTTGACACTTAGAAACATGAAATATTTGAACTTTCGATTATAGACTAAGTTTTGAGAATGACTCAGTTCCCTATAACCATCGCTCTGATACCAATCTATGAGACCCCCAAAATTAGGCAAGGAAACATGTAGGCAGCATGGGGCGCCACGTCATGGAAAAGGAATCAATAAAATACAGTTGATATAAAAATTGACGTAATAAAACATTTACATTACATCATAAAAGATCAGAGTTTTTAAACAAAGGTCCCAGATTTTTATAAGCGGAAAAATCTATGGTTTTGTAATATATGGTTACCAATAATATAGGATAGACTTCTGACAGCTTTTACCAAAACCAAAGTTTAAAATATAACCCAGAAATCTCCAAGCTACGAAAATATCATGCGGGCTTCACATCCAAGCAAAACTAAATATTATTACCTGAGATTAAACATGTAAAACGTCAACACAAAGTTGAGTGATGTTCATAGGTTTAGCAGTAAAGTTGTGGAACACAAGCATTCATTTGTAAACAAGTAATAGGGAAAATGGTTATATACGTCAACCATAGTCCGAAACCATTATTATTGCTATTTAGCTCATGACACCGAAGCTTAACAAAAGGTAAGTTCCCCTAGTTAGTATTCAGCCTAAACACTCAAGTCTAAACAAATGTAATGCGTCAAAGTAATACGGGACGGGGATTGTCAATCCCGATGGATCCACCCACAACATTTGCGCTTAGAAAATGTAACACTAGAAAATTAACGGTGCATGAAATGGTAGGGAAACTTAGTGGCTATGGAAACTAAAAGCAATGATAATAATGGTAATCTGTTCTGGAAAGCATACAAGTTCTGGAAAGCATACAAGATCTGGATAGCATACAAGTTCTGGATAGCATGCATACAAGTTCTGGATAGCATATAATTTTAAATGAATGTGTTCCACCATGTAAAATCTCACCCCGTGTTTAGAAACAATGTATAAGTAGTAAAAAGGGGCTATGAACTCACCTGATATAGATATTGCATGTTTATCGAGGAAAAACAACCGATAGTCGACAAACGACTACACAAGATAACAATTACTCGTTGATCAAGAAGGAGATGCCAACGTTTGACACATGACCGAACGAGACCTAATATAACGAGACGAGCCTTAGGCTCGAAACGAGAAATAAATCACATTATAATGTGTAAATAGTATCTTTTAGTAGATTTTGGACATTGTATAAGTTCTATAAACATTTTATAAAAAGAACGATAAAATTCATCATTTTGTAAGTATTATTCAATTTATGACAAAAGCCCATCATTAGCCCGCTAGTGGTCCATGAAGTGTCTATAAAGTGTCTATAAAACTTAAAATATAGATCATTTTAGATCAATTTTGAGTTCATATATTAAACTTAACCTTAGACACAATAGCCGTTACAAATGTATATTGGACTTTTATGGCCCAAGTCCGCTATATACACATTGGGAGTTCTAAAACATCTCAGATGATATCAAATTAATATTTTACGTTGGTTGGGTCTCAGGTTTTCTAACCATCAGTATATGAACGTGTCTCAACTTCCGATAAGCAGATCTTACCACCTAGGGTTTTATAAAAATGGCCAAGTTACATATTTTATTGTTACGGTTCAGCTACGTCGATTTTACAACATGCCCCGGTATTTAAGTAATTAATTCTAAACGATAATGAGTCCCGACTCGTTTTCAAACTCCCATTATCGTAATTAAGTATACTATGCAGATTAAGAACTTCCATTACTTATGTTTATAATGAAAAAGGGTTAAAATGATCAAATATCAACCCAGGTCAAGGCTGTTTTTAGACAGCCAGGATCGGGTTCACGGTTTTGGCCGCCATTTCCAAACTTCATGTCCGTAGAAATTTATCCGACTCGAGAAGGTCCTATATAAGTTTATCTACATCCCATAGTTTTGACTATTTCAATGGTTCAGAGTTCTTATAGGAGTTTTCAGTCAGTTTCCACAGCATGTTCACATTTAACACTTTTTATCATTTCGGTCATATCTAATTTATTGGGTATCGTCATGAGACGAGCGACCCGGCCAAATCACCACCAAACACAGGGCTAACTCCCTATATTTTTATCTAATGCTCATAACTTACCGGGTTTCTACAAGGCTCACGTTTTTGCTGATGGTCTAAATCCATAAATCACCACTATGGGCTAGGGCATGTTTAAGCTTTGTATTTTGGGGTCACAAATTTATACAATGTCCAACCATCCCATATAAGCTACTGCATCAATAATTACAGAAGTAAAATGATTTATTTTACATATAAAAATAATTATACAAGTCAAAATTAAAAGATGTAGATATAGACCTTTACAATGGAGTGTAGAAAACCTTAACACCAATTACTCAAAACCTTCAATATTCACCATTTTGAACTAGCTAAGATTTGTAATATAAGGATTCTTATGTGGTAAGTATTCACGGTAGAAAGGAAGAACAAAAAGGGGATAAAATGAGTTGATACTATGAGAAGTATACTTATTCTAATTGTTGATATACATGAAAATTGGTTTTAGCATGTGTCTTAGACAAAGACACGTATATGGCTTTGGTCTTTAAAGGTGACACGCCACAAGTGGGGTAAAGTTTTTATATAATAAAACTTTATTCCATAATTTGTTAAAGCGGGTATACTCGAAGCCCGATACTTTAAGAATTACGCGTTTTGAAAGATATGCGTAAAACACGAAAAATAAACGCTCAATATAAAATAAAAACATAGACATTCGGAGAACATTGACATTTTGATATAAAAAAATAGCGATTATATATAGTAAACATTAACGTGTATTATAAATGAATGACGCTTAAAGGATTATCGTAGATTCACGAAGCGTGCTGGTTATATGAAAAACTAAACGACGACAATAGAAAATAATTCTATGTCATAATGAGGATGTTTATGGAAACATAATATTCTTTACTTTTTAGAGTAAAAATAACCATCAGTTCTCGCTCCATCGAATCTGGTAAACATTTTATAAAACACGTGCGAGTGCTTTTATATCCAAACTTTTGATTTAAATAAATAAAAAAAGATAAAATTTTTTTTTAATAATTCCAAGTAAATTACTTTAAATTGTTAGAAAAATAATTAAAATTCAATTTAACTAAAATTCTTGAATGTTCAGGATTTACGCATGAAAAAGTAAAAGAAACTGGTTGAACATTGTAAAATTGAAAAGTACTAATAAAAAGAATAATTTAATTACTGAGAAAAATACGAGTTCTGACAGAGACGGCGCGAAGCACTTAAGAGCCTTTTTCTTTAGTTGTATTTTATAACAGCCGCCTTATATCCACCTTATAATTTATACTAATCGAGATTAAACCTCTTAAGAGTATTTATCTATTTTGCCTTAAACATTTCTTTGATCTATACCACCAAAAATTAACGGATCGATAATAAGTGGGGTGAGTTTTCACTTTTTTGGAGATATTTTGTATTATTTGTGCTACGTAAGTACAATATAGTATTCACAAAGAAAAACAAAAACAATTTTGTGTTAATTGAGTTCAATTAACACAATTATTTATATGGCGAATAATATATACGAAAATAAAAATGATTATTCACTATTTGTACGCTTCTCAAAAGATAGAAGGTAAAAAACGTAGCTACTCAAACAAATACGTATATGGCTAACCAACCTTTCCTGACAGCGGCACCATTTGATAATTTATAATATAGGTAGGCATATAAAGACGAATACGTTTTAGAAAAAACGTATGTGAATTTAAAAATTGACGGATTCGTTCTTTGAGGGGGGTGTTATTGGGCCAATTATACGTCTTTGGATTAGTTAAGTTTTTGTAAAAAGAAAGGTTTTAAAAGTGAAGACGAATCTGTTGGGTCAAAAGTGAGTTGATTAGTCAAAATACAAAGACAATGACTAAATCTACCTATATCGAATTGTTCAAGCTGGTTGAAGAATTACTTGAAGATAATAATTCACCAGATGTTTTATTTATTTAAAAAGATTTAGTAGTGATTTGATATTAAATTTTGTAAAAGTCGGTGGTTTCTAGTTTATAAAGAAACACAAACCCTAGGTTTTCACACTTCATCTTTCACAATGTAACCTACAATAAGCTTTGATCTCTAGGCATGAGATTCAACGTATACATGTCTAGAGTTGTTTGTGTTAATTATTAATACAAGCACTCTTTGGGAGAATTCATCTTGTTAAACATCTTGTTATGATCAATTGTGATATTCCGCTATGATTAACATCATACGTACAATTGATAATCCTGGATTAATGGTTTTTACCATTGAGTCTAAATGATCCATGGATTCCAAAATTGGTATCACAGCCTAAGGCTCGTGATATCTAGGATTTACAAGATGTTTATGATCGTGTTCGTGTAGATGTGAAGTCGCTGTCTAGAATTCGCGATAGTTTAGCCACAGTTTTGCGACGAATATGGTGTCGCTAATGCTTATTTTAGGGTTTTGTAAGAAACCCCTAATTATGAAAAAGATGAGGTTTGATCTTTGTTTTTGTTTATTTTTAATCTAATTTATGTTTACAAGCTGCTGAGAAGTATCCTTGTAGGCATGAATTCAGAGAAAGAAGAGGTAAAAAGAATGGTTGAATTTTTGTTTTTTTTTGTTTTTAGAGTTTAATTAAAAACGTTAGATCGGTAATTAATTTTCTTTGCTGTAAAGTGAAGATGATGTTTAGGGTTTATTGAGAGGAATAATTCCTCAAACCTTAAAAATATTGGTGATTTGTTGAGTCTGTGATGTGTTGAAGATTTTTGTTTTAGGGTTTCACACAAAACCCTAGATATGGCTGGATACAAAGAGGCGCACGTATGATTGTTTCCGATCTTGAATAAAGAAGTGAGTATACTGATTTGTATTTATATGTAATCCTCAAAGTGGACTCCACATTGTTGATGTTTCAAACGAGGGGTATACCAGTAAAGGTATTTGTATATCTATATTGGTGTATTTATATTGACTTGAGAAAAATATTGGTCTTGTTTTTCTGTTGACGTGTCCAATATATAAAAGTGATTAGATATTCAGTCCAACAATTGCAAAGAAAAGAAGTAGCAGTCAAAGAAGTGGATCTCACGTAACGTGTATTCAAAAGAAGTGATTTGTGATTGGTCGTACAAAGTGTATGTTTTGTATATTCACATCGAAATAAATTGCTCACGTGAAAGACAGTGACGTCAGTGAGTATTGGTTCAATGAGATTATGGGTCAGCAATGGTGGTGTTTTTCCAAGGAATAAAGATATTCGATTGTGGAGATATATTCTTAAGTCTGATGACGTCTGAGACGCATTTGTTAATCCCACTTCAATCCATAACACAAGATTTAGATAGAGAAAGAGAAGAAAGTAAGAGAGATAAACCAGAGAGAATGGTGGAAGGTTAATGTTTACTAGAGAGAGAAAGTAAAATGAACCAACACCCTCTTCCACACAAGGAAGAGGGTATATATACCCACAAACCACATGGGCTTTCCATGGGTCGTGGGTTTTTTTCCATGAGTCGGGCTTGGCTTGTCTTGGGCTTAGAGCCCCTAACTTATACAATATTAGCGTAAGTCCAATCCTGGTTAACCCGACTAGCCTACTACTATACAAGACCATTAACGACTAAGATGACCTATTACATTCTTGTTAGACTATATAAAATCTAGGGCTAACAATCTCCCCCAACGTATCGGTCATCTTTAAAATGCATAAGATGATGGAGTGAATACATTCTTGTGGAGGTGATCTTCCTTCTTAGGTCTTGTATCTTGGTCTTGATCTTGTTTGTAACATCTTTTTTCCTTCATGCTTTTGTGATCTTTATCTTGAGCCTTTGTCATTTGACTTTGAGTGCTTGAGATCTTCAGTCTATCCTTGAAAGTGTTCATCTTGTGCTCTTGTGACAAGATGACATATTACATTCTTAAGTATCTTGATTATCGCCATCTTGTGCTCTTGTGACTTCTGAATCGACATGTTCATAGTTTGTTGAATTCGAGAGGCTAACAAACTCCCATACAAATATAGTTGTAGTTGGTCCTTCAAATATCCATTAGAGTTGCGGAAGACTTTAACTTTTAGTATGAACATGTGAAGACGACTTCGGTTAGTACACAGCTACGCCACCATCTTGGTATGCAACAATATATATTGACACGGAAGAAATGGCTTTGAACATTTCACCCTAACTCGGTAGCGTTTTACCTTCGGTCGGGGAAGACCGTTAGACGGTATTAGATACCGTACCTGTGATCGGGTAGATTCAATTAAGAACCTCCTTGACAGGGTTTCCCGGCGGTAGTAGCCAGTTCTCTTTAGCAGGCTGCGAACGTAAAGAGTGAACCATAAGGATATATTATCCGTCTGATTAGAGTCGTTAATTCAGAATTCCTGGAACAAGTTTGATTATATAAGAATCGCACCATTGTTGCTTTCCAGTTTGTCACAAGCTTGATTCATAGAGAATCTTGTGAGTCACCTACCACAGTGCTGTTTAAGGTTGACACTGGAAGGATTTCCATTCGTCACTGCGAACACTAAAGAGTGTCACTCTGAATGTTCGGGCAAGATCACACGGATTTTACAAAGAAACCTGGAATCAAGTTTAAATCACTTAATAATTTAAACTTAGTTGCATTCCAGTTCTCACAAGTTTGATTCGTGTAGAATCGCACAAGTTACCTACCATGATCTTGTTTTATGTTGACTCAAGCAGGATTTTCATCTTCATTGTGATCCGCATTAGTCAGATGTTATGACAATATCACAAGGATAATGCGTAGGACTCGATTGTGTCCTAATGAGATGATAGATAGATCTCGTTTGGCTCTAGACTCGATAAGTGCATTTTGGTAATCGGAGGTTGGAGCAGACTACCACCTTTTCAATATTAACTAACTCGGAGTGAGAAAGTCAATAGATATGTGTTGATCTCCGTGACAATGAGACAAGTTTCTCTTGAGAGAAACCTGAATGGCTAGGAAGGGTTTTGCATTGCATCACTGGGTCTTGACACTTGTTTTAGATGTGTTAACCTGGTTTCTTCCTATGTTGCATAGAATATTCAACTCCTTCAATGCTTACCAATACGTCATCACTAGCACCTTGTTGTGATTGTTCCAGTGCTAACTTAAGTAATTGGTCCGCATTCACCTTCATTCCACTCCATCTTTCCTAAGGACAAGTATTTCTAGCTATGGAATGTCCTTGGGTAGATCCCTCCGGTTCTGGTTGGATCATAGGACTTAGTTTCCTATCCTAAACCACCTTTTGACTCCATCGTTCCATCGTGGATAGTAGGTTGTTTTGGGTATAGATCGAAACGATAAAACCATTGAAGACGATTCAAAGTGCTTGATAAAAATCAAAACTTTTAACACTTTTAAAGTTTTATATTTCCGAAAAGCTCCCCCTATACACATGCATCGATATACGAAATAGTTTAGCATGTGAAGGAAAGAGTTGCACTAGAGTCTTTAAGATCACATGTTGCGATATATTACATTTTAATCGCATTTTCTCCCCTATCTCTAATAAAAAAAATTAATATTAGAGATACCAATTGATTAAAATATGACAATGTCTGAAAACCGATTGGGAGAGAAACATGTGTGCACGCATGAATCATGGAAGTTTTATAGTCGGGTTGCTCCCCCACAACAATATATGTGTGTCATGAAACAAAATTTGACAATATTTTGGAAAAACGACACCACAAAATATGTTGAGGTACGGAGTTGAGATGCATTATTCGATATGGTATATTACATATGACAGTTTTAAACCATTTTTGGAATGTGTTGGATACATAAAGTATGACAATTTCATAGATGTACCCAACAACATTAAAGGCTTGATTTTAAAACGCTCCCCCTCAAAAATTGATACAAATAACATATGACATTTTTGAGATATAAAAATCTATTATATAAGATGGGAGTGTTGAACACATAATTTTGAAAGATTTAGAAAAACCTTTTGAAAAATTCTTGAAAAATTATGTTCAACGGTTTTAAAATGATCAGGATAGAAGACTTCTCTTGTATTGCTTAGGGAAAACGCACTGAAACGTACACTTCCTTTCGGGTCCGTTTTTCATGAGCTCAAAACTTTGGTTGTTTTATGACTAGCTCATTACCGAGAAAAATTAATTTCCCGTTGTGAAGGATAAGTTATCATCCGTGATAAACTTTCCTTTAGTTGAAGTGCGAGTTCTAAGCTGACATTTACTTAGAAATCATTTTTCATGAACTTAAAAACTTTGATTGTTTTTATGAGAAGCTCATGACCGAGAAATATGAATTTCTCGTTGAGAAGGATAAGTTATCGTTCGTGATAAACTTTCCTTATTTGAGGTCCGAGTTCTAAGATGTGATGCGCTTAGAAGCCATTATGAGAGAATATCAAACAGCTTAATTTGCCAAAACCTCCAAGTCTTCTAGAGTCATATACTTTATACCAAGACGACCAACGAGATACTGAAACCTATTTTGGGATAGAGATTTTGTAAACAGGTCTGCTATCTGGTACTCAGTTCTGACAAAGTATAATTCCACGATACCACGTTCCACTTGTTCCTTGATAAAGTGATATCTGACTACGATGTGCTTGGTACGGGAGTGCTGAACCGGTTGAAAGAGATGGATATGGCCGACTTGTCACAATAAATAGGTATTTTATCAAAGTGGAAGCCATAATCCGTGAGTTGAGTTCTCATCTAGAGGACTTGAGCACAACACGCGGATAGAGCCACATATTCTGCTTTAGCTGATGAGAGTGAAGTACAATCCTGCTTCTTTGACGACCAGCTCACAAGCTTGTCTTCCCCTAGAAATTGTATGCTCCCATAAGTGCTTTTTCGACTATCAAGGCAACCTGCGTGATTAGAATATGAAAAAGTTGTTAGATGAAAACCGGTTTCCCTCGGATACCAGAGTCCCATGTGAATGGTATTCTTAAGGTACCGAAAGATCCGTTTAACCTCTTTGAGGTGATTTTGAGTAGGTCTGGCTTGATAGCGTGCACAATAGCATGTGGCATGATGAATATCAGGCCCCTTGGCTGTAAGGTACATAAGAGACCCGATCATACTACGATATCACGTTTGATCTACGAGATATGAGTACAAGTCAGCATCTAGGGATGTGGTCGAAAATGGTGTACCAACACGAGTACATGATGTCATACCATGCTTTTTAAGTATCTCTTGAGCATACTTAGCTTGGTTAATAAAGATACCACGTGGGGATTGATGAATCTGAGGCCCAAAAAGAATTTTATCCCCCATCATTGATATTTCAAATTTGTTGTGCATTAATTATTCAAAATGTTTTGAATGTTTTGGGTTCGTAGAACCAAAAATGATGTCATCAACATAAACTTGCACAAGCAATATGTCATCCCCATATTTATTAATAAAGAGAGTAGGATCAATGGAACCTTTGGAAAATCCTTTGGATACCAAGAAGTTTGATAGTTCATCGTACCATGTCCTTGGAGCTTGTTTGAGTCCATATACTGCCTTCTTGAGACGGTAGACTTTGTCAGCATGATGAGGATCAACGAACCCTTCCGGATGATTCACATATACTTCTTCCTTCAAATGACCGTTGAGAAAAGCAGTTTTAACGTCCATCTAATAAAACGTGAAGCCTTTATGTGCATCATAAGCAAGGAATATCCTGACAGCTTCCAAACGAAAAATTGGAGCAAATGATTCATCAAAATCTATCCCTTCTTGTTGACGATATCCCTTAACCACAAGACGAGATTTATTTTTGATGATGGTTTGTTCTTCATCCAATTTGTTTCCCAGATACATTTAAAATATAACATCGATTTTCCACAGGGTCTGTCAACAAGTTCCCAAACATTTAGGTGTTCAAACTGATGAATTTCGTCTTGCATTGATTCAATCCACGCATGATCAGTCATGGCTTGCTTGATGTTTGTAGGTACAGTTGAACTTACGGTGAGTGCATACATACACACATCGCCATCGGTTTCGAGTTGTCTGTGTGTTCGAATCGGTTGTGAAGGATTTCCAATAATTTGTTCCAATGGATGATCACGTATCCAATGGTGAGTGGATGGATATCGTTGGTAGAATGTATGCATGTTGGACGAATCAACATGTTGAGTAGAAGACTCTCCGACTTCGTGTACTGGTGTACCAAATGGGTTGATAAATTCTTGGTCGTCAGACTGTGCATCGACTGCTTGATTGTTGTCTCCTCCTGCAACATTGACGGTTGGTGAAGTTGGTTGTATGATAGTTTCTTGAGTTTGGTGAGTATCTAGTGAAATTGTCTCTTGAGCAACGGTTGCTGAAGTAGATGCAGTTGTGTCCTGTTGACTTTGTTCGGGTGCATCAGCAGTATTGACAGCGGAAGGCTTTGACACAACATGATTGTTTCCATAGTAATATTCATCAAACATTGGATCATATAAATCAACCAACTCATTCATTTGTGTCTAATCCGTCGAGTCTGCTGTAGGAGTACTTTCTTGACGTTCTTGCACGGGACGTACACTGTTTTGTGTAGGTGCCATCGATGGACCTTGAGGAACGGGACTTGAGCTGTTTTGTTCAAGTACCATTTGTGGCAATTCGTCAAAGTTCACATGAATAGTTTCGACAATAATCCTTGTTCTCTTGTTGTAAACTCGATATCCTTTCGACAATGTAGCATTCCCCATAAAAATACATGCATCACCTTTTTTTCATCTTGTCGAGATTCTCACCGTCTTTAAGAATGTAGCATAAAGATCCAAATACGTGAAAGAATTTAACAGTAGGTTTCGTGCCATTGATGATGTGGTAAGGTGTCTTTTCATGTCTAGGTATTACGAGAGAACGATTATGAGTATAACAGACAGTTGCAATTGCTTCAGCCCAGAAGAATATTGGTAATTTTGAAGCAGAAAGCATTGTTCGAGCTACCTCAACCAAAGTACGGTTACGTCTCTTGACTACGCCTTTTTGTTCAGGTATTCGAGCAATATACGTTTGATGTTCGATGCCTTCTTCTTGAAAGTAAGATTGCAAAGTCTTGTTTAAAAATTCGATACCCCTATCCGTTCTTACGGTTAAGACTTGAGCTTGAAGATTGCGTTGTATCAACTTGAGAAAGTTTTTGATAAGCTCTGGTGTTTCATCTTTAGACCTTAAGAAGAAAGTCCATGTGTATCTAGATTAATCATCAACAATCACGCGAATATACTTTTTCCCGTTAATACTCTCTACACGCATAGGACCACATAAATCCATGTTTAGAAGTTCCAATCGTCCTTTTGAGCTTGGGGTAGTCTTTGTTTTGAACGACTTTCGTTTTGCTTTCCCCAACTTACAAGAAGAACAAAGATGGTCTTTGACTAATTTTAACTTAGGAAGATCAGCCACAATAACATTCTTCGAAAGCAAGTTGATGGTGTGAAAGTTGAGATGTGACAATCGTTGATGCCATAACCATGCTTGAGATGATGATGCTTTAGCCATTAAGCAAATTGGATTTGTTGAAGATGTGTCTTGAAGAGTTACTATGTAGAGATCACAACCACGAGAACCTGTAAGAAGGTCATTCCCATCATAGTCTCTAACATAGCAAGTAGTTTTCCAAAAAACCACTTCCAAATCTGCATCACAAAATTGACCAACCAAGAATAAATTGTGATTCAGTCCCCCGACGTAATAAAACCGTTTGATAGTGATATTTCCTTGAACCAAATCTCCATATATCCGAGTATCGGTGCAAACTGATCATTTCCAAACCGTACCGTACCCAAAAACTTCTCCATGAAGTTACTGAGAAGCTTGAGATTGCCCGTCATGTGCTTTGTGCACCCGGAGTCCATTATGAATAGAATGATTTCGACGAGTTGCATAAGAATTAGAAGATAATGTAGAGTTTGACAAATGGGAGCCGTTGATAGAAGTGGGTTCCAAAATATTAGTAGGCCTAGATACAAATTCTAAAGGCAAGCTAACATTCATAGACCCATTTAGAATAGTGGTTGTCTTAGGTACCCATTTGTATCTGGGTGGTGTAAATCTTGAATACCCCCGTTTACATGTCCTACTCATGTTCTCATAAAGCTTCTTTAACATGTTTTGTTTATGCAGAGTAGTGGATTCTAACGTACTTAGTTTCTTAAGTGGTTGATCAGTGGATTGGATCAAAGTTCTTGTGGGTTTTCTAGTACTAGTGGGCACAAGAATATGCTTCCTAGTTCTAGTATTCACGCCATTATGATTAAAAGCACAAGCATCATGATTGAAAGTACGAACATAATTTCCACACTTAACACAAACAAATTCAACATTCGAAGTCTTAACATTCAAACTGTTATTAAATGCAGTTACAGTCGTTATATTCTTAGAAAACTTAAAATTCCTACGGTATCCTTCTACTTCCATCTTCTTCCCTTGATTATTGTTAGGCATGACTCTATCTTGCATTCTAATGCTCTTAAGCTGTGGTCCGCTAACGCTAGCAGTGGGAGTTACTCCTATAGAAGAAGACACGCGTTGATTAGTATTCCTAGTATTCTAAGGTAACCGCGATGTTCCAGTTTGAGTAGACCTAGTGTTCATCTTATACATTCCAGGTGCTATCACATTTTTGCTCTTATCAGTTCCTAACTTAGGCGAAGTCTGTGGGGGTTTGCCTAAAATAGATGATTTAGGGCATTTAACCACATTCGGTTGACGAACGGCGGATGGTTTACCCAATTCAGACTTTCCTTTTATTTTCTCAATGAGTTTTTGTAACTCACTGATGGCTATGTCCCTTTCTTGTAATTGAGCTTTCAAATCATTTATTTCGAAACATTTTTCAATTAATTGACGAACCGAAGAAGCTGCCAGATCTTGACACTTTTTATGATTATGAGATTTTTCACCTTTTTGTAAAGCAAGTTCAAGAGAAATAGAGTGTTTCTCAAGTTGGGAAAAACTTTTCGAAAGTTTGTTATATGACTGAATTTGTTTCGAAAGATCAACTTCAAGATTTTGGCATTTCTCATCCGTTTCTGACACTAGACATGCTACATGACAATATTGATCAAGATCGGTATACACACCAAGTATAGCATTCATATGGTCAGCATAAAAGTATTCCTTCGAAAGTCGATCAATTAGAAAGTTGGCGTTCTTGTGTCTTTAATTTAGTTTGAAGAAAGTCAACTTCATCTTCAATAGATTTAACATATTGTAAATCAGTTAACATTTCTTTAGTGAGAGCGTTATAAAACATTTCCACATTATTTGAAAGATCATCGATGGTTGGAACAATACATTGTTGAATGACGATTTCTAATTGTGGGTTAGGTTTAATATTCCAAACGGTATTTCTAGAAACTTTTTCATAATCGGCGACACCTTTGTACAAATTTAAAACCCCTTGTTTTATAAACTCAAATTGTTGAACACTTGTACTTTTCTCATCCCATTTACGTTTTTCATCCGAAATTTGTTTTTCTAACAAAATTGATTGCTTTTTGAAACCCCTTTTTAAAGAAACTTTCTTTTTCGTTTCAGGACTCGGTGGTGGAACATTTGTAAACATCTTTTGTTCTTTTGAAAGTTCTTTTTGTGGAACAAACTTAATATAATTATGAGAATCAGAAAGGTTTATCAAATCACTTAAGTTCGATCTACTTTCTTCTTGATGAAGAATGATTTCGTCGCACACAGGGGAAACCATAAGAGCAAGATTATCAACATAACAACCGATATCATAAAGAAGAGGCTTGATACTTTGAACTTTCTTGAGATAGTCAGGCTTAACAAAACTCGTTTTCATATTTCTATTGAGCATGTTCATAGTTTGAATAGACTGACCCGTTTTGTAAACAATGTTGTTTAACGTTTCGACTCTCTTTTCCAAAGCAAGAATTTTTTCAATATCCTTTTCTTCACGAGTTTTATAAAGCTCAGTTTGCTCTTTGTTAACCGACTCTAATTCAATAATCTGGAGTTTATGTAGCAGCAGTTGTTCTTCAAGTTCCGATATCTTTTGTTTTGACATATGAATTTCATGTGTTACTTTAGTACAATATTGTTTGTTGAGCACCTTACCTTCATATACCAAACCATTAGCTATTGCAACTCGTCGATCAACTTCTTTTACATAATCACACTCTTTAAGCCTGTCTATCTCCTCGGCTAAGGATGTGTTTGCTTGCTTCATATGTTTATTAGCCTCTTTGTTTTCCTTAATTTCATGTTTTAAAGAATCAATAATAGAGGCAAGCAAATCACGGTCCTCATCCGAGTCAGTATCTTGAGCATCATTTCATTCATCATTACACATATGCGGTGAATCCGTAGAGATATTTCTATCCTTCGTTTCCATTACATATGTGTCATTGATGCTTTTGGGTTGCTCAGGATGTCGCCGTTCATTAGCAAACACAATATAGTTATGGTATGATGGTACCTTTTCAATTGGCTCAGTATCAAAGATAGGTCCAGAATTGTCAGTAGTCTTTGGAATCACTTCTTGAATCTTTTCCATGTACACATAATGTGCCTCCAACTCTGGATCATCGGCTTCATCATCAGTGTCATCACGCCAACCTTCTTCATCTGCTGTGAGTGGAATCCATGCTTCTTCTTTCTTACACAGCAACATTTTTTCCTTGTGATATCCAGAATCCTTAACCCGTTTTGGCTTCTTACATTCCCTAGCCATATGCCCAAATCCCTTGCAATTGAAGCATTGAATCCCAGTCTTCTGCACAACCGGAGTGCCTACAGTATCTCTAGCCCCAACTTGATTCGGTATCCTCTGATTATCATACCTAGCATCATAATCATACCATGGAGTATTGTCAACTTCCTTATATCGAGCATTGGAGGATGATCTGAGGTTGTTGTTGGTAGGTTTGTAGATCTTCTGATATGTTGTGGTGAGTAAAGACATGAGTTCTTCAATCTTCTTGTCCCTTGAAGTTTGTTCATCGTCACTGTCTCCATCTGACACGGTGTCATACTGTAACACCCCCAAATTTATACAACTCAATACAGCGGAAGACTCGTTGGTGTTACGGGATAGCACATTACTCACATCATAGACAACGCATAAAAATCGCGTCGTTTAATAATAAAGCATTTCCATTCATAAATATCAAATTTACATAGGTCCCAAGTCATTGTATTTTATACAAGTTTTACAAAGCATTTGAATGGAAATTAATATTTAAGTGCGGGCCATGAATTCTTGTTGTCTTCTCGAGAATTACCTTCAAGTACCTGAGATAAAACATGTTAAAAGAAAAGGTCAGCGATAACGCCGAGTGAACTCATAGAGTTTAATAAACCATCAATATATCATCGGTATAAAATTATTACCGAAAACCATTTTGTACAAATCATTTTAATGGGCCATAAAATAGCCAAAGTCATTTTATACAATTCCTTATCAAAATCATAATGTAGGCTTTCGCCTTCAAAATCGTTATACGAACCAATGTCATAAAAATATCATACAATACGTTTTATAACCTTGTATGGAGTTAAATAAAAACCGTTATATGATTATGGTTATGAAAACCAAAACACGAACATAATATCAATAGTATGACCCCATATTGCTAGTCAGGCAATATATCGTAATTCGGTGCATATAGCAGTATTTCGTTAATTGGATTATTATAAGCCGCATGACATTGTTACCTTACTACAACAAACAACGGGTAGCTAGCCCGAAACTCATTTTCCCATCTAAATTAGTGTGTCGTCACAAAGGTCACGCTATGTAAATCTTCTCATACATAAATTCGCTTACGAATCAATGTGGCACGACGGGGATCAACCATCAAGGCGCGAACTGGGGTGATCGTCCCCAAATAGTAATATTATATGCATAAGCGTCTACCAAATCCTGGTAGTTCACAATTCATGCTAATGGGACTTTTAGTGACATAACCTAACTTTAATAATCCATTTTATTTCATCTATCGGGTCATTTAATCATTCATCGGGTCATATAATCATTCGGGTCCAAATCAATAAAACAAGCAATCGGGACAAATGGTGTCCTATTTTATAAAAACTAACATGTTATCTCCCTCGCGGGTTTGTAAAACATTTCATAAAAACATTTAAATGAGTGCGAGGCTATGAACTCACGTTGATGTGGGAAGGTGAGTTATCGGCAATTCGGACGTACGGTACGTGCTTCAATCACGAAAACCTAGACAAATAATACTCGTCTTAGACTCTTGTCCAATGACTTTATAAAAATAACAATTATGTATACATATGATGATTTATATATATATGATGATCAAGTGGGTTTACATATTCTCATTTACTCATTTTAGTGCTATGTGTTGATAACTTTTATACTAGTTTACTAGTTTTACCTATTTACATGTTTTAGGCCCAATAGGCCCATTACAAGCCCAATATATTATATTAGGCCAATTTTACTTTTATTATCAGTATCACACTTTACATGTTGGGCCCAAATGGGTTAAGCCCAATAAATAAGTTTATAAGTGTTTTAGCCCATTTTGTTGTATTATTAGTCCAATAACGTTAACTTAGCCCGTTAATGTCCGTATGTTATATAGTTCGGGTTTTATCGGTTTTTACTTGTTATATATGTTTATATATCAGTATATGAGTTTATAAAAGTTTACATTAGACGGGTCCAACCGTCTAAGTTTTATTTAACAAAAACGTTAATTTTACGGTAATAGCCGAAAAAGTCGTAAAAATCATGTTTATAGTTTTATAACTTATAAAACTTATCAAACTACCATTTTTATAAAATGTCACTTTATTTATCCTTATACATATTTATATAAATATATTATATGAGTTAGTGGGTTTTAATTCACATTTTATACTATTTTTATTTGAGTGCTTATATAATACTATTATACTTTAATTTACAAAATCTGATTTTTACTTTCATGTTCACCAAAACAGCCATATCTAGAGTTCTATATGGAGATAGAAGCTCAAATCTTTATGACATAAACTACATGATATGTGCTCCATTGAACTCTTATATAGCTACTGTTGAATCAGCCTCTAAGTATTTTCTAAAAATCGTCCAAAACAGTGAACTCAGATTTGTACTCTAAACTTATTTTGATCATATCTCACTCATCCTAATGATTCCATTGCATGGCCAACTCTCACATGTGTACAAGACATATTACTTACTGTATATCCATTAATCTATGCCATTTTATCAGTTCATCACATGGTTCTTTACTGTTTTATACAGCCATCATTTTAAGCATGATGATGACGTATAGTCCCCAGCCGGGTCATTAACCCGGCCCAAGGGTACTACCCGTATCCGGCCCATTACGTATGGGTGGGATAATGTCAGTCAGGTTTATGGGCCTGAGTAAACAGTAACCGCGCACATGTGTGCGGCCCACGGCCCGGTACGGCCGATACGGCCGACATAGGGTTAGACAGAATAATATCCTGTCTAGGGATATCTTTACCCCATTAAGAGAGGATATTCACTACCAGAATTAGAAGATTACAATCATTCTAATTCTGGTGTTTATCTTTTCCTTGGGGCCGAAGGATCAGTGAAAGCCCACTAGGGTTTCACTGACTATAAAAGGAACCCCCAAGGGTTCCACAAAGGTATCACAATTCTCTCTAAACTCACATATAACTCTAAATCGATTACTTACTCTCACGCCTGAGTCTAATCGTGGGAAACTCTCCCACGGTAAGCCTAACGCGTGTCGTTTAGTGTGCAGGATCCCAACCAGAAGATTCACTTGGTGCAGGAACTGGTACCCAGCCAACCCGAATTAAGCCTAATTCGGGTCTAACAAGGATCAACCAACTTTTACATCAACAAGTTGGCGCCATCCGTGGGACCTTAACACTAAGCTAGAACAAATCCTCATCTCGATTGTTTCAATGACGAAGGGGCATCCGCCAGTTAACCCCAGGAACGTGAATCCTGGGAATCGGAAGCCCTCAGGGGAAGGGATTCTTATTCCCAACCAATCACCTAGCCGCCTCGCAGGCGGTCCAGGTAACCGTAGCGGTCTTCAGTCCGCAGGGGTGACGAGCACGATCTCGGTGACACCCCCGCCCACTTCAACCCTGGACAACCCTGATCCGGGAAGTGCGCCAGCCCCTCCTAACAAGGAGCCACGTAGACCCTTAATGGAGGAAGAAGTGGAAGCTCAACCACTCAGCGAGGACGAGCTCACTCGAGTTCTCACTCAGAATTTTGAAAGGATCGTCCCAGGGATCGCATCAAGATTGAGCCTGGGGAGGAACCTCCAAGCCCGACTCAACTTTGGCGACAGTGGACCATCCACTCCTTCCCGAAATCGGAGAAAAAGGAGGACTCAGCCTCGGGAGCAGGGAACCTTTGAGGAAGACCCTCAACCCCGGAATGTGTTTGAACGCATAGGGGATCGCATCATGCAAGAATTAACGCAACCTCAAGATGGGGAAAGGTCGGATGGCTCACCCGAGCGGTCAGACCGAGAGCTGACCAGAACCACACGCCGCCCAAGTGTGTGGGATAGGATGAACACAGGAAGGAAGGCTCCTGGCTCGTCTCAAAAAAGTGGTCCCTACTCAAAAGGCAGGGCACCACCGCCGTCCCCAGATCCGTCTGGGGAGGACTCAGATGACCATCCGCCCAAACGCCGCCGGCCAAGGCGCACGCCACCACCACCAAGCAATGATGAATATTATGGTGGCCCCTACTATAGGGATACGGAAGCAGAGGACCTCTCGCGTCCGTGGTGTGAACCATGGGATGACCCTAGGCTCACACGGCCATGGGCTGATCCTAGGGAAGATCCGTTTACCCTTCGCATACGGAACTACTCTGAGGACACCAAACGTCGCATGCCGGCATGTATCAAGACGTATGATGGGTCCGGTGATCCTGTCGATCACCTCAAAATATTTGATACCCAGGCTAAAATCGAGCGATGGCCCATGCCCATATGGTGCCAAATGTTCAATTCGACCTTAATTGGTAACGCTCGTGACTGGTTCGAGGCACTCCCCCCACGGAGCATTGATAGTTTCACGGAACTACGCACTGCGTTCGAAAACAATTATACTCAGAGGAAGAAGTATAATAGGGATCCGGTTTCATTGGCAACCGTTAAGCAACGGCCGGGGGAGTCCACAGAAGCCTTCACTGAGCGCTTCAATGATGAGTGCACACGCACGAGAACCATGCCAGAGCTCCTGAAAATCTCGGACTACATGCACGCCATAACAGACAGAGAACTAATCAGGCGTCTCAACGACAAGCGTCCAGAAAGATATGATGACCTCATGGAGAGAGTGAGGAATTTCATAGAGGGAGAGACAGCGGTGGCCGCAGCCTACCCATCCCGAGGAAATGGGTACCGCTCAAATGACCAGTCCCGGAGACAGTCGGGTGGTCAAGGCAACCAGAACAATAACAAGGGCTCGGACTATAAGAGCCAGAGCAAAGGCGGACGGTCAGACGACAAGTTCACCCCCCTAAAGATGTCCTACCGGGAGATCTTGTTGACTGAAGGGGCGAATTTTCCAAGGCCTCCCCCAATGACCACACCCCCGGAACGTCGGCAGGGAAGTCGCTTCTGCGAATTCCATAATGATAAAGGACACGGCACCGAGGAGTGTATCCAGCTGAAGAAGCATATTGAGTCACTAATCAAATCAGGCAAGCTTAAGCACCTGGTTAAGGATTGGAAAGACGGAAAGGACAACAACAAGAAGTATGATAAGAAGGACCCCCAAAAGGACAAGCCTTCTACCATATACATGATCCAATCCAGACAGCGCCGCACGAGACAGAAAATTGGCCAAAAATTTTCCCGCGGCAAGGAAATCTCATTCCCTCTCATCACAGCAAGTGACGTGGTTGATGCGCCTCTCACTATTGAGATAAGCATTGGAACGCACAATGTCCGCCGCATGTATGTGGATGGAGGATCGTCAGCAGAGGTATTATATGAACACTGCTTTGTGCAGTTATGCCCAGAAATAAGAAGCCAATTAGTACCGGCCACGTCGCCGCTTACTGGCTTTAGTGGAGATACTATCTGGCCAATAGGGCAGTTGCGTCTGCTTGTCACCATTGGGAATGAGGAACATTCCACTACAACGTGGATGAACTTCATGGTGATACGTTCACATTCCCCTTATAATGGAATCATAGGCCGACCAGGCATTTTGGCTATCCGAGCAGTACCCTCTACGGCACACGGAATGATTAAGTTCCCAGTTGATGGGGGAATCGTTACTATTTATAATACAGTCGTGCCGACATCCGAGTGTCACACCGTGACAACACCGGCACCACCTGTACCACCCAAGGATGGGGCACCACCACCCAATTGGAAGGTGGCCATTCACCCTGACTACCCGGAACAGGAGGTATCCATAGGAGGGGCACTCTCAGATAGCGGCAAAAGGGCCATGTGTGCACTTTTAAGTGCAAATCTGGACATATTCGCATGGGAGCCAAAACATATGACGGGTGTGCCACGTACGATAGCAGAGCATAAGCTCCAGATCCGCCAAGGGTACCAACCCATCAAGCAAAAGAAGCGCGGCCAGGCGCCCGAAAGAAGCCAAGTTATATTGGAGGAAGTACGGAAACTGGTGGATGCAGGCATTATGCGCGAGGTATACTACCACGAGTGGTTATCCAATCCAGTCATGGTCAAGAAACATGACGGAAGTTGGCGCATGTGCGTGGATTTCACGGACCTGAACAAGGCCTGCCCACAAGACTGTTACCCGCTTCCAGAAATTGACTGGAAAGTAGAATCTTTGTGTGGATATCCTTTCAAATGCTTCTTGGATGCATATAAAGGGTATCACCAAATCCAGATGGCGGAGGAGGATGAAGAAAAAACTGCGTTCCACACAAGCCAGGGCGTATATTGCTATACGAAAATGCCGTTTGGATTAAAGAACGCCGGCGCTACGTATCAGCGGTTGGTGGATAAAGCTTTCGAATCACAAATAGGACGCAACTTGGAGGTATATGTTGATGACTTGGTGATAAAAAGCCACACGGAGGAGGCACTCCTCCGGGATGTCCAGGAGACATTCGACACGCTGAGAAGGATTAATATGAAGTTAAATCCAAAGAAATGTACGTTTGGTGCAACAGAAGGAATGTTCTTGGGATATTTGATTGACCCAAACGGCATCAAACCTTGTCCAGAGAAGACGGACGCAGTGATACGGCTACCGTCCCCGCAGACACGGAAGGAGGTGCAATCCCTGAATGGGAAGTTAGCCGGACTAAATAGATTTCTATCCAAATCCGCAGAGAAGTCACTGCCCTTATTTAAGACACTGAAGAAGTGTATTAGAAAGGGAGACTTCCGTTGGACGAAGGAAGCTGAGGAAGCCTTTGGCCAACTCAAGCAGCATCTCGCATCTCTCCCCATGTTGGTAGCTCCCCGCCCAAAGGAGGAGCTTGTTATGTATCTCTCGGCTACCCATGGCGCAATAAGCGCGGTACTGATGACGGACAGAGACACAATACAGACCCCGGTCTACTTTATAAGTAGAACATTACAAGGAGCGGAGCTGAACTATTCCCCCATGGAAAAATTGGTACTAGCACTAGTATTTGCTACAAAGAGGCTGCGCCGGTACTTTCAGGCGCACCCGATTGTCGTGATTACGGATCAGCCAATCAAGCAGGTTATATCTAGACCAGACGTGGCAGGGAGACTAGAAAAGTGGAGCATCCTACTGGGGGGGCATAATATATCTTACAGACCAAGGACGGCTGTTAAAGGCCAGATCTTGGCAGATTTCCTGATCGAGAAGCCGGATGAGGAAGAACCAATCATTAAGCAAGAAGAGGCCCTATCGGAACCTTGGGTGCTATTCACGGACGGATCCTCATGCACAGACGGATCCGGGGCAGGCCTCATCCTTACAAATCCAGAAGGTATGGAATTCACGTACGCCCTCCGTTTTGAGTTCACGGCCACCAACAACGAAGCGGAATATGAAGCATTAATTGCGGGTTTAAAAATCGCCGCTAGAATGGGAGTTCGCAACCTTGAGGCCTACGTGGACTCACGGCTTGTCGCGAACCATATTCTAGGTGGGTATGTGGCTAAGGAGGACAACATGGTCAGATATTTGGAAAAAGTCAAGACGTTAATCGCAACTTTCAGTAAGTTTTCCATCAAGCAGGTACCAAGGGGCGAGAACAAGAAAGCGGACGCCCTCAGTAAAATCGCGTCCACAAGCTTCGCGCACTTGTCTAAACAGGTTTTGGTGGAAATACTTAAAGAAAAGTCTATTACGGAAGGGGAAGTGACTGCTATAGTTGAAGAAGAGGGACCTACGTGGATGACCCCAATCATCAACTATCTGGCTAGTGGAACACTCCCAGACGAGGAAAAAGCAGCAAGGCGCGTTAAAAGGAAGTCACAATATTTCTAACTCCGGGAAGGCATCCTTTATAAGCGCTCTTTTTTGCAGCCGTGGCTGCGGTGTGTTGGACCACGCCAGGCGGCCTATGTGATTAGTGACATACACGAAGGATTGTGCGGCATGCATGCAGGTCCACGATCCGTGGTAGCTCGAGCCTTACGAACAGGATACTATTGGCCCACTATGCACAGAGACGCGCGCGACATGATTCGCAGATGCAATGATTGCCAAGTGCATAGGCCAGTACCGCGACACCCACAGCAGGAGCTTACACCTATCACGTCCCCATGGCCATTCTACAAGTGGGGAATTGACATCGCAGGACCATTTCCTGTAGCTGCGGGAGGGGTTAAATTCTTGATTGTTGCAATGGATTACTTTACACGATGGATAGAAGCCAAGGCAGTAAAATCTATCACGGGTAAGCAGGTCAAGAAGTTTGTGTGGGAACACATTGTATGCCGTTTTGGTCTACCCGGAGAAATTATATCAGACAACGGCAAACAGTTCACGGATAACCCATTCAAAGACTGGTGTGCATCATTGAACATCAAGCGGCGCTTCGCGTCTGTCAAGCATCCACAAACGAACGGCCTTGTCGAACGAGCAAATAGGAGCTTGGGGAATGGGATCAAGGCGCGGCTGGATGAACGACAGGGCAAATGGATCGAGGAATTGTCGCATGTGCTATGGGCACATAGAACCATGATAAAAACAGCCAACGGAGATACTCCGTTTGCATTGGCTTACGGCACTGAAGCCGTTATACCAGCAGAAATAGGGATGCCTACCATCCGCACGGCGGAGGTTAATGCAGTCACAAATGATGAACAGCTGCGAATCAACCTAGATCTGTTGGAGGAAAAAAGGGAATTAGCAGCCATCAATGAAGCTAAGTCCAAGGCTAAGATGAAGGCTTATTACGATGCCAAGGTCAAAGGTGTTTCTTTTCGACCGGGAGACTATGTCTATCGTGCTAACGAAGCAAGTCGCGTGGAAAATACAGGAAAACTGGGCCCTAAATGGGAAGGACCGTATGAAGTCACTGAAGCCTTGGGACGAGGCGCGTACAAGCTACGCGATATGGATGGCCGCGACCTAGAGCGCACATGGAACATCGCCAATCTAAAAAGGTGCTATCTTTGAAAGCTACGGCTCCCGCATGGATACTTTACTATAGGTGGTCTTAATAAAGAACCATGCGGGTTATTTGTCTTATCTGTTTTTTTTCTTATGTTTGTTTAAGTTTCCTTTATGGACTTTTTTAGGACTTGTCATCATTGTTCAAACAAAAAATGTAAATGTTCTAATAAAATGCCGTGGTGCCTAGCTAGCTCCACGACTTGTTTCGTGCAAATTATTGTCTTCTTTGTTAGATTCTTTGTTAGCCGTATGAATTTTAATTGTGTTCTACTATGCCATGTTTCTTTCATATGCATTCTCTCGAAATACCGTACATGTACTATACGCCTCCAGGAGGGGTAAGAGGATTAAGTGAACCTACTAATTCAACTTGCCGCGTAAGAGGGATGCAACCCCAGCCGCACGGATCACGTATCCTTACTAGACACCTTACTCACGAGACGTTGGGGTAAGTTTCATATGCTATAGCCATACCGTGCTCCGCATAATAAAGACGCACGTCGCACGTCTAGTATATTGTAGACTTGAATGTATTTTCTTTGTGAGTAAGACGTGGTATGTCACGCAGTATTAAACTACAATGTTTCGAACACAAGCACAAATACACAGGTTTCCAAAAACAAATCAAAATCGCCGTGGTTGCCCACGGACTTATATACAAAACATAAAATTGTTAACCGTGTACATACACGGACGAATCAATACATATTCAGAGATTACATAACAAGTGTTTGATTGTGGACAAAGAAGCATCCTAAATTGAGGGGAGAAACTTACCCATCTCTGCTTGTTCTTCCACCAGACGCGGCAACCATTCATCACGCTCTCCCCGCTTCTGGGCTTGGGCTGCGGTCTTTTCCAACACCACGTCTAAGGGTTCCTCGTCCAGTACGACCCTGGTTACGTCTTCATATACAGGAAGGGTTAGAGGAAAGTTAGCAGTGAAAGGCATGCTAGGATTGAGCTTCTCCATGATTTCAGTGTTCGGGGCATCTTTGGTGGCCTCTAGCTCATCCAGGAACGGGTAATGCAGATCTTGCATCGCGGCCATGGAGGCGGTCATCTTGTTGGCGGCTTCGGGCTTAAAAAAGGTGTGATGGGCGATGTCCCCACCTTTGGTAATCAGTTCAGCAGCCTCAACCATTCCTTCGTGCCGGCCATGGTCGATGCCATCAGATACAAGATTGGCAAATTGTTGTACAAAGGATGGGGCCTCTAGCACCTTCGTCACGGCCAGGCGTGCTCCATGTCCAACCATCCACCTACGGCCCGCAATGGCTGTTAGCAGTTGAGGGCACAGTACATTGTCACGCTCAGCGGTCAGGGCATCCATCACCAAATCTTTTTGGGCAATTGCCTCTTTCAGCTCTTGGGTGATGGCCCTTTCCTCAGCAAGTTCTGTCTGCATTTTTTCCATGTTTTGGACGGCCAAATGCGCGTCCTTCAGCTTCTGGTTCAGATCATCTACTTGGCTGGCGTAAGAATGGACAGAGGCTTCGGCCGTGGTTACCTATAATGAAAGACGTGTTAGTACATTCATTATTGACATATATGGGTAGTACGGCACGGACATGTACCTTGGTGTTTGCGGCATCTAATTGAGACTCAAGGTGGACTACTTGCTGATCATGTTCACTCGCCCGGGCCGATTGTGTCTTGATTGTTGCCTCAGCACTCGCCAGTTTGGATTGGAGGTCAGCAATCAGGGCTTCATTATCTTCAATCATTTTTTCCCTCCGTCCAACTTTTCTCTTGAGGGATTCGACGTGCCCAAGGGCAGCTTCAAACCTGACTCTCATCGCGGTTCCCATCGCCATTTGATGAACGAGCGTCCCATTATACTCATCAGCCAAATCCGCATGGTTTAGTGAGTTTACCTCTTGCACCAAGCTTGGTGGTATGCAGTTGTTAAGGTACTCACGACACTCCTCAGCACTCCTCAATCGCGACGCTGTGGTAATGGTCCATATAGGGTTAAAAGGTTGGGGAACACCGGATGTGGGGAAGTCTTGCGAAAGCAGGGGTGAACCATCTTCAAAAACAGGGCCGGACTTTGTGGGGATCGCAGGATTTTCTTCGACAGCCTTGCCTTTCTCCTTATTCGCTTGGGTGTCAGAAGGAGGTGCGGCCTCAGCTTGGTTGTCCCTGCGACATAAGTATCATGGAATATCTTAAGTATGGCTAAAAAAAAAAAAAAAAAAAAGAGAAGACATTCTTGCATATTTGGATGGTTTCTTACATATTTTTTCTTGCTCCTTCGGAAGCAGTTGGGGCAATTTGGGTGACGGGATCGACGTGAGTGACCCGGTTAGCCTCGGAACCCTGGGTGGCACTCCCAACGGATTGATACATAGGGTGGTCCTCTCGAAGCCTCTTACGGGGAGCATTGTGTTCACCAATCTCGGCCGATGCAGTCTCGCCTGCACGGTTTCCCCTCTTCCGGGTTCGCCTAGTGAGGGGCTGAGCTGTGATTTCAGCAATCTCCTCTTCGACCTCCTCATCTTCGTCCAAGTTAACATGCTGTTGCACTTCATCATCATCATCATCGCCCATTAGTCGGCGAATGGTGGAATCGGTTTCGATGTTGTCTCCTTGTTGTTCTCTATGAGGTGAGGAAGGCCCGGCTCCCCCTTGGTTCATCTGGTCATTACCATCACCATGGTTTCCATGTTCTTCATCAGAATGGGGATCAGGCACGGCTTCCAAGGCAACCGTCACTGGTCGGGTGTGCTCCAGGAGGGGCTGTTCATTTTCACGGAGAGGGCGGAGACCTTCCGGCACAAGCTTTGGATCGCCCTGGCGCAACAGTCCAAAGAAGTTCATTTCTGTCCAGCACAACACAAAAGATGTTAGTTATACAAACACATATACATTTTTATGGACGTACGGATGGTGGGCCTACCTTCACCCTGCCTTCTCCAAAACACAGGATACCTATTGGAGGGACCAAAGTAATTGCGGCTAATTCCTAGCAAGCATAAGAATGATTCCGGTAGGTTTCTGTGGAATCCAGTCCTATTGAGATCTAACTCTTGCGAGTGAAGGGGATCGTATGTACTGGCGTGCGGCTTAGGGTCGTGCGGTAGTCTGGTCCTAATGATGAAATCACCCGGCCATACAACTTCGTCAATGAAAAAATAATGGTCATACCAGTTTTTCAGTGAATCCATCGGTTTGTTGTGTGATTGTGGGCTGTTGGAGGCTCGTTTTTTGAAAGATACCCAACCGTTCACTAAGTTTGGGGTGTAAAACAACCTAAATAACTCTACGGTTGGGGGGATTCTCCTAGCACGGCAAAGGATTTCGAATTGGCTAATTTTACAGGCACCTATGCAGTGGAGCTGACTAATGTGTACATTGTAGTATCCTAACAAATCTACGAGAAAGTGGGTGAAAGGAATACGGTAATTCGCCGCATCAAACAGGCGAGTATAAAGGCCTATCTTACCCGCTGGAGCCTCAGTTATGAGGTCCCCGACGCCAGGAAGTGAAGGGTGTAGGTTGGAAGGGATGAAGTAATTTGTACAAAAATGGTTTAGCTGGTCTTGGGACATGACATTTAGCACGGATCCGATGGAAGGGCTGTTTCTATTGGCCATTACTAAAAAAGAGTGTAAGGACGTGGTATTCTAACCTGCGTGTGAAGGGATCCGTGCGCGCTTGGTTCAAGATAAAAGGAAAGCTTTAATGGCAGAAATGGAGGTTGTGAACTGTGTGTTTCACACAGCCGTATGGGTGGCTTATTTATAGGGTTACCTTGAGGGTCAAAGTCTGTTGGATGAGTGACACGTGTTGGCCACTATTTTTAATCGTGTGGCTAGGGGGCAACTGGCAAATGAAACGTCAGGTGGGACCTACGGGTCATATCTGACCCACACGTTTGCACTGCTCAATGTTCTGATTGTCTGCACTTTTGTCAGTCAAACAAGTCAGATGAACAGTTGTTCATGTCGGGTTATGCGGCTTTAACGTAAGACTTGGCATTTAATGATATATTTAATTTGTCTCGGCTACTATGTATCGAGCATCATTGTCCTTTGTTATGAATTCTTTGGTACGTCCGGGAGCATCTTTGTAGTCTAGAGGTTCCACCTACGGTTGTAACAACTAGACTGGGGGGACATGATGACGTATAGTCCCCAGCCGGGTCATTAACCCGGCCCAAGGGTACTACCCGTATCCGGCCCATTACGTATGGGTGGGATAATGTCAGTCAGGTTTATGGGCCTGAGTAAACAGTAACCGCGCACATGTGTGCGGCCCACGGCCCGGTACGGCCGATACGGCCGACATAGGGTTAGACAGAATAATATCCTGTCTAGGGATATCTTTACCCCATTAAGAGAGGATATTCACTACCAGAATTAGAAGATTACAATCATTCTAATTCTGGTGTTTATCTTTTCCTTGGGGCCGAAGGATCAGTGAAAGCCCACTAGGGTTTCACTGACTATAAAAGGAACCCCCAAGGGTTCCACAAAGGTATCACAATTCTCTCTAAACTCACATATAACTCTAAATCGATTACTTACTCTCACGCCTGAGTCTAATCGTGGGAAACTCTCCCACGGTAAGCCTAACGCGTGTCGTTTAGTGTGCAGGATCCCAACCAGAAGATTCACTTGGTGCAGGAACTGGTACCCAGCCAACCCGAATTAAGCCTAATTCGGGTCTAACAAGGATCAACCAACTTTTGCATCAACACATGATTTTAACCTTTTTACATATAGTTTTTCATCTTTTTACCCTTGATTATCAACACCAAATCCTCACACAATACTTTTATCATAATATATTCATCATATTCATATACAATAGGAAATAAAATACATGATTACATAATCAAAATAAAAAGAAGGATGGGAAGAACTATCTTTATACCACCATGATGATGTAGGTTATGATCAAGACATGGATTTTGATGGAGAAACTTGTGATAAATCAAGACCATCTTCAAGTCCACCAATCTTCATGAACTCCTTGTGGAAAATCAGCCCCAAGACTCCATAGAAACTCCTCCTTGGATGCTATAATCACCACCAATCAATAGGGCTTCAAAAGAGCTTCAACTTATGTATGAATAACATGAGATTTTGTGGTTAATTTGGGTATGAATGGGGTGTTTGATGGTGTTTGTTAGACGGCACAAAGAGAGAGCAAGAGAGAAAATGGAAGCTTTTGCATGGATGAAATGAGGTTTCTAGTTTTAGCTTAGTGGTTTTGTTGGTGGAAGGCTTCAATGTTAAGCTAACTTAGACAAGTGTTAGCTTATTGTTTACAATTTGACACATCATGAGATGTGTTGGCTTACATGTTGCCGTCCATATAGTGGGGTGGGGCAAGATTTATCTTGTCTCATCCCACTAATTTACGGGTACTCCTCGATTCTAGTTTCCTCGATTTGCGTGCCTTCGGGTCGTTTTACGAAAAACGTTTTTATAAATTATGAATCAACGGCACAAAACGAATCTAATAAAAATTGTCTCATCAAAAACGGAGTTCGAAAACGTAAATACGTAATCCTAGGGTTTCCGGTTTAGTCGTAAAGGACGTTAAATTTAAATCGTAAGTCCTAATCTCTTCTCGTAAATTTGTGAGTTTATGAACCAACACAAATTTAAAACTCCAAAATAATATTCACGGATAAATTTATTTTCTGAAATGTCGGACTGTCACCAAAACGGTGTATGTAAACGTAAGCACGTAACGTTGAATCCTCCGGTTTAGACGTAGTCGATGCTACTTCAAGACGTAAATCCAAATTTCTTCCCAAAAATAAGTGAGTTCATAATATAACATTAAAAATAAGGTTTTTAAATAATACTTGAGAATAAAATATCAACCATAAATTGACAGATTATCACAACATTTACCCCTAAACAGGATCTTTGTCCTCAAAGATCATCTTGCTACTCGCTTCTTATAGAGTTAAAGCCATGTGGGTATTTCCTCCACATTCGGTCTTTTCTCACAAGTGCAATTCATTACAATACGCGAGTTTCATCAAACATAACTACGGGATTAAGATCAGGCTTAATGTTGACTTACTTTCTCTATCCATGATGTTCACGGGTTTTTTATGAATGCAACTTTTCGCCGATCTAAACTTCATCAAGAAGAAATCAGATTTTCACTTGATAGACATTTTATCAAGTTCGATATACGAAACATAATTCACGCAGCTCTTGAAGTCCTAGGGTAGATCCAGCTTATATGCCTTTCAAATCAATCTTTTACATCATCTCAATGGTCCCATAAAACGGGGACTTATATCCCGTGATCTTTCAGATCATCGATTCATTATTCCATAGTTAAAATTTTTGGCATAACTTTGCTACCCATCTGGCACTTCAAGATCTACATTTTATATTCACATAACCTCCTGCCCACTACCGGCAGTCAATAATCAGATCCTAATTTCAACAATCATTTCAGGTTTCACAGGTCGGGTATTCTGTAAGGTTAGGTTTGCCATCATAGGAAACCTTAAACCTAAAAGACATGTCCAGCTCACAGTGGGTGTATGTCGGGTGTCTTCATTCCAACTCCTGCTTACAGATGCTCTAATATATATCCTCACAAGATGCGATCTCGATCCTAATACGATAATTATCAATGATAATCTCTCCAAAAGAAAACAATTTTACAGTCTATTACCAAAGGTCAATCATTCATACATAAAACAGCACTTATAGTATTTTGTATCGTTGCTTTACCTGGTCCCTTCGATTGGGGTGGTACACAGTACTCTCATCAAGATTCATTCTCAATGACTTCTGAGCAAATCTCTAGAAATTCGATGCGAAGCGAGGATCTTGATAGAGATGATCGATACAGGCACACCATGTTTACATAACTCCTTTAAATACAAAAGAGTCAATTTCTTCATCAAGAATATATCATTAACAGGAATGATATTAGCAGATTTGGTCAGTCTGTCGACGATGACCCAAATCAAATCAAATTCAGATGATGACCTTTGCAATAGCTAGACGTTTACTAATGTATGAGGCGATGTCTGCCTTCATAATTTGCCATCGGTACAACTTCTTCTGATAATGATACATTAAATCAGAAATGACAAGAATAGAATACTTATACTTACAAGATTTAATTATAACTAAATCTCAAAATATCCATATTTAGGCAACCTCAAGTGGCCTTTTATATATGTACCGCCATCGGCTTCTTAATTCTAATGGTTCACATTAGCCGCGAACCCCTTTTTATTATCCATATTATCCTTCTTACAAGCATTGTTTATTTTTATATTGTTCGGCAAGTTATTTTGCACGTTCATTATTAAGAAATATATCCTAATTGATTCTTTATCCTTTTTATATAAGGTGTCAGTATCTTCATTCATCTTTTCCTGATAAAATAATTATGATGTCTACAATTTACTCAGAAATTCTTTCTTCACATTTTCTAAGTTTTAGTTTCGTCTAAACTTTCATTTTTATCAGTTTTACTCAATCTGACGTCTAAAGCGTCGATAAGTATTACAAGTAATTAAATGTTAAATATTCAAATTTTTATGAAACGTAAACGTAAAATTTTAAATTTCCTAGTTCGACCAATTATATAAAAATGTTCAAAATAATTTGAATTTAATTAACAAGATTTTTGTTGATTTACTGAAATAATTAGTAAGATTCGTAAATGTTCGAAAAACCTTCTTTTATTCTTTGGTAAAAATTTTCGTAGTTGAAAAGCAAAAATTGTCGTTTCAAATTTCAAGTCATAAATTATATAATTTCCTCAATTCTTCTTAAGATGTCTAGAAGTATACACAAACATTTACCCCTAAACAAGAGTTTAGTTAAATGATTTGTGTATAAGGGAATAATCCCTCAAAAGTTCTTTTTGATAAAACATTTGTCAAATCATATTTGCACTTTCTTTTTAGTAAAACCCAAAGTCTTAAAAGGGTTCTAAATTTTTGAAGAATCAATACAGATTCCATTATCTTATTAATCACATGGTCAAATAATGTAAAGGATTAAGTCTTTAAACATATGTTAAATATTCAAGGTAAAGGTTTTCGTTGTTCGGCCAATTTAGGGCAGTCTATAAATAATTATTAACTCATTCTTATTCTTATAAACAAACAAATAGTCCTCAATGATCACAAGCATCAATTTATCAAATTACAGCCCACACACGTGACTCACTAAATTTATGAATGCTACATGTGTATTAGTCAATCCAAACGACATCACGTGAAACTCATAATTTTCATTACAAGTACCGGAAGTAGTGATTGGAATAGATAATCTCCTTCGCGGACACGAAGTTGATAATAAACATGCCGTGGATCAAATCTTTAAAACATACGCTAGAACCTTGTAAATGATCGAACAAATCTTCCATTTCGAGTTATGGATATCGTTTTCGATTGTCAATTTACTCAGTTCACAGTAATATATAAATATAAGGAATGATAACACCATAGCTCTTCATGATGACGAGCTCGGTAGAATAAAATCTTTCTCCGACAACTCTCTCAGTTGTACGGTAATTCCTTTAATTCAGATGGTGCTGATGTACAGTGCACAAGCCATAGGTGAAGCACCGGAAATATAATCAATACCAATTTCAATCTGCCTTAATGGCAAAAGTCTAGGTAATTCACCATTAAATACCTCCTAAAGTTTTAGATAACAGAAACATCTTTTAATAAATTCATATTAGGTTCTTTCTAGATTATAATATCTATGACTAATTCACAACCATTTATGGTATAATTCCAAGTCATCCATCAATAATTATTTAGATTACTTTTGATAATCAACATCTTATCATTTAGGGGAATTCAATTCGAGTTCCCATCAATTAAGATAATGTTGTCATGTCATAATCAATCAATCCATTCTACTGGCACTATCAACTTTCCAGTTTCATTGCCGTCGATAAGATGTGAACTTCTCAAAAGGCTAATAATAACTCATAATCCTTCACAAGTTCAGGGATATATGGAGACACAACTACTATTAAAAGAGTAAGGTCAACGCATAATCTATGCGAGAGAATTTCAAATTAGACACAGACGAAAACATTTAACGAATATGAATATATCCTATGTTTTCATAATTTGAGTACGCATTCGAAAGCTCCTCAGATCGTTACCCAGGTCATTCAAATGAAATCAAATCAAAAGAAATGATAGGAACGTCGATACATCCAATCGGGTATCAACACTCGGTGATCAGATACTTTTCCTAAGAATCTCACTACGGGAGAATTAGACAAGAAGGGAATATCAATTGTCAAATAAGACAAATTCCACAGATGAGTAAATTCGATTCAGAAGAATAGATGCGACAGGCACATATGTAGGTGTCCCTAACACTATGTCCCTATTTTTCACTTCTTGTAGATCTCATAAAATTTAATCTTTCACAATCTTCAAAGAAAATGTAGTGTTTATTCATTAGTTTTATGGTGACTACTAATCAGCCTTGCATGGTCCATTCCAAATTGTATGTAGGCGCGCAACTATATACAATTTCAAGATTAACGATGTAATACTCAGTTCGTCAAAATTTTATCATCATGTTTATAATAAAAACATTTTCATGCTTAATTCTTAAATAAGAATCAAAATAAATTTACAAAGATTTTCTTCGTTATGAAAACAATTAAGTTTTCCAAGATGTTTTATAAACAACTTCATTTCGATAACAATTACTTATAAATCTCACTTTGAATAATCCTTATAGTAATGAAAATTCAATTTTTCTCAATGGATACTGTTTTATCTTATAAAAACAATGTGTGATCTGCAAAAGAGTGATGAAAAGTTGTTCACCAAGAACTAACTACAATGTAATAGGAAATGAGCTTAGCCAAATAATCATGAGGTTCATGACCTCGATGGCACTCAAAAAGAATAATCCACAACGTAACTCAATTCGAGATGAGTACTTGTTCAATGGTTGCATCACTAATGAGAACATTAGGAATAAGCAAGAAAAGATAGATATCATCGATACATGTAGAATTTAGCAATCAAAGGTAGTCTTTTCATTAATCACAAACAAGTCAAAATTGTACCGTAACACATTACGTGTCACTATGTCATACAATTCCAAGAACTCATCCTACCAACTGATATCTCAGTTAAGTTAGGGATTATTTTTAAAAGATACCACAATGAATACTAATCTACAAGAGTCATTAGGTGTCCCACCTGTCCCGGAAGATCCATCGGTCCCAATTTAGAAGAAGATTTCTTCAATTTATTTCTTGGACACTAGGCATCCTCATTAGTGGACAATGGCCTAGGAACAACCCTTAACACAAACCAACAATCAATTAAAACCTTATAATTCAATCACAGGACTTAACGACATCCTCTTAACAATCTCATATTCCATTCGGGTTAAATTTTACTTTATTCAAGTTCCAATCCACTTATACTCAATTGGATATCCTACCTCATATTCCAATACTTTCAATCTTATTATTAGATCTTAAAAGGGCAATAAAAGCTCGATATGATCAACACTTAATTCCAATCCTATAGCTCTTACAACAACAATTATCAAATGAGTCACTAGCATGAGATGACTCACACATTCAATCAGATTTCTCGGAAAGGTACTAGTGGCATGAGGTTTTTGGGTAATGGTTCCAATGACAGCCTCAAGTGCAACATTCACCCTTTTGATTTCAATTTAAGAATTGGATGACACGAATCAGATGACATCTTTCTAGGTGGTAACGTTTTGTCAACTCCACTGTATAAGGAAAGATCGTCATGGCATCGATATCAGATTTAATCTCATCAATTCTTCTTTGATATCACAATCAACTAATATCAACATTTCTACGAATATAAACCATTTGTTGGGATCATAAATATCCACAAATTGGTTTAGATCTAGGATAGCTAGAATTCCTACGAGAATAGCTTCGATTAATTTACTAGGGGATTTAGGGTTCCTTGTGACAATCTACGCCATATAAATACCTCGTATAAATATCAAAATAATCATCAAACAATCATGTAATAAAATTACATCATATATATATATATATATATATATATTGATATGAGCTTAAACTCATATCCTTTTATCAAAAAATAACCCTAAAACATGAAGCAAAATACCCATTTATCTTGTAAAAAGCAGTGTTATGTGGTATGTTGTGTTTGTGTGATCTTATGTAGGTAAAAGGATACAATTTCAAGCAAACAAAGTCAAATCAAGCTCAAAAGGATGAAAAAGACAAAAGAGGATCAAAAGTGACAAGACTTTGAAGTTCAAGGACCTATCTTGACAAGTTATGAAAGTTGAAGGACTTAAAGTGCAAATTATGAAAAGTCAAGATTCAAGTCAAACCTGGTCAACTATCAAGTCAACTCAGTCAAAGGACCATTTTGTACAAGTTATGGAAGTAAAAGGACCAAAAATGTCAAAGGAATGAAGATCCTAGCTTAAAATAGCAATCTGCCAAGTCAAGGGGTTTGTTTTGCCAAGTTTGGAAATTATACAAGACATGATCCAAGTGCTTTAGCTCTAAACCAATCAGAAGCAAGAAAATAATATACATGGATCACCACGTCACCCACTACTGCCGCCTTTCATTTAATACACCAAATCTCAACAGTTCAATCCACAACTCTCTTCCTCAACCAATAAAAAGATGACACGTGTCATCTTCTTCACAAAGAAAATTTCCAGAATCGGGATTGAGATTGAAGCCGTTTCATGAGAAGATCAAAACACCAAACTTGCTCGTTTTGAAGAGAGGAATTCAATGGTGCAATCCAATTAACAAATCATCCAGTAAATCAAAAATCCCCAATTCAGTGTTCATACCTGAAAATGCAATTGAGCAGATTATTCCACGTGGCAAGCTATTACTGGTTCTGACACGTCACCAACTCCAACAAACTCTCATTTCTTGCCTATAAATACCTAGACTAGTCTTCATTTTTCATTGTAGCTTAAAATTGTAAAAACACATAGTTCAATTTTCCCTTTCCTTTTTTCCCTCACTTTTCCTCTAACTACTCAAGAGTCTGACAAACTCTTGAGTCAGTTAGTTAGTTAGTAGCTTGTAACAACCTTTATAACTGAATTCATTCAATAAAATTCAAATTTCCTTTTCCCGCCAAATTCTGTTCTTCAAGTTACTGCTCATTACCTGCTATTGTGTGATCTTATTGTTGCTGTTGAGTGTTTGTTATGATCAACCATTGATCATAGCTTACATTGGTGAAGTTTTGTAGCTGTTTGATCAGAATTCAAGTGTTTCCATTGTTCTTGAAGATTTGTAGCAGAAATGATGATTACAGATGAATTGTAGCTGTTTGATGGTTGATGTTTGTTGAATACTAGTGATAGGTGGTGGTTATCACTAGGGCAAGAGAGCTCAGCGCTCCTCTTCTTCCCAAAGGATTTCTACATTAGGTTCTAAAGTGCTTATTTTTGGTTCCTCTAAACAGTCAATTGCATGCTCATTTTCTTAGTTAATCTTGATGGCTGCATGATATAATTGCTTATAGTTGTTGTTTGATTGTACTTTGAGTGTTTGTAGCTTAATCTTGCCTTCTTGTTTACTGAATTGAGAGCTTGTAGTTACTAGCATAATTTCAGTCACTTTTTAGCTTACTAGCTTAATTGAGTTCTAGCCTTGGTTATTGTTTGTTCTCAGTTTGAATACTTTGCATTTAGTCTATTAAAACTAGTCTGCTATAGCCTTTGATTCAGCTTAAGTCAGAACTTTAAAAGCCTTTGTAAAAGTTTGATCATAACAGATAAAGGTGTGTTTGGGAGAAGCTTATAAGTAGATTTCAAGTATTGGAAATTTGAGTTTCAGAGTTTGTTTCCAGTCATTAGGTGTTAACAATTGGTTTTAGGTCATTTACAAGTCAAATATAAAGTCAATCAGGCAATTGGTACTAAAATTGTTTGGGTTAGCCTTATTTCCGCTTTGTTCTCTAAAACTTACCATTTTCAATTGCTTGTTTCTTATTCATTCCTTGATGAAATTTGCTCAAACTTGTTTCCAGACTTAGCTTACATCATAAACTTCTAGTTTCTAAAAGGAAATTCTACAGTTTTAGGATATAAGCTAGAAAATAGCTTTTTAGTTCAAGCCTGAGCATTTGTCATTCTCTGATATAAAGAGGTGACTGTTTTCTTAGTTCTCATTATCCACTTCATAAAACTTATGATTTTCTTTCACCAATCCATTTAGTTAGTATTGAATATTAAGTTTTGAAGTTTTGAGCTTTTTGCAAAAAAGTTGGTCAAACTTGGTCAACATAAGCTCAAAAGAGCTTATTTTAGATTTCTCATTCATTTCTGGATGAAAAACGTTCTAGTTTGATTTCCCCTTCTTTAAATCAAGTGCTTAATCAGTTTCATCACAAAAATCAAGTTGTGACTGTTTGGAATAAGCTGTAGCTTATTTTGTGCTTATTAATAAGCACTCTTTTGCTTATTTCTGACTTTTAGCTTAAATCCTTGGACACACGTAGTCTTAATTGGATTTTAAGAGTTTTGCAAGTTGTTTCAGCTGATTTGGTTGAGTATTAAGCTCAAACGAGCTTATTCTTCATTGTGTCCCGTTTTTAGTTAAAAGTTTGTAAAAATTGCACTTAGGTCCTTAGAAGTTTAATCAGTTTCTATACCTAGCTAAACTTCCTAATTTTGTGGTATTTGCAAGTTTTAGTCCTTTACTTTTGAAAGTTTGTTACATTTCAGTTGTTAAGTTTGTTGGTTTGTTACTATTTGGTTAGTTAGTTATAAATTTTACAAGTTTGGTCCTTATAGTTAACAATTTTGCATTTTTAGTCCCTAAAGTTGTTAGAATTTAATTTTCAAGCATTTAATTTTCCTAGAATTTACATTTTCAGTCCTCTTAGTTTTATATTTTGCAATTTTAATTTTGTTTGACTAAAAACTTGGTATTTGCAATATGTTTTACGTATAAGTAGGTTAATATTTTTCATTTTTAAATAGTGTTGTTTGAATTAGCATAGATTACCAAGCAAGCTTGAACAACCAAGAACAATAATAAATCTGATATTGGTTGGACTTTCTATTAGTTAAGAACTGAGAAAACGAACTTGCATTATACACATTTCAAATGGCGCCGCTGCCGGTTCTTTGACTACACGAGAGACTATCGATTGACGGTTTTCATTGGCTTTTGGGATCCGTTCATTTGGTGAACGTTATTTTTACGTATCATAAATCAAAAACAAATAAAAAATCAAAAATATAAAAATATATAAAACCTAAAAATTAACAAAACAATTCTTTTCCTAAAGAATTGACCAAAAAAAATTAAGAAATCCAAAAAGCAATCTTTTTCCTAAGAGATTGCACCCAAAAATATATATTATTGGATTCTCTCGGTTTTTATGTACATATAGTATTTTCCTTTAAAAAAAAAAACTCATAAATACAAAAATATTTTCCATATATTATTATAAGTAAATACGTATACGTATAAGAACAATCAATCTACATATCTTCCATAAGTATTGCCGAGGCAATACACCGTGTTGAGGGGCGTTCCGGTCCTTGACACGCGTATCGATCAAACAAAATAAAGCAAGAATAGATAAATACTCTCAATAAGCAACAATTCGAAGAATACGAACATTTAAGTGAATAGAAAGGCGATGTGCTATAAAATGCCATCTAAGGGTCAATAGGTACTTAAGTGCTTCGCGCCACCTAACCCCCCGTTCACTTGGGAGTATTCTAAGAAGGAAAGCTTCATTGAGGGTCTTGCACCCAAAGTAGTAATACATATATTGTTATTTTCTTGTGGATATTTAATATTGAAACTCGAAGAGGATAATCCATTTCTCTTCAAAGTCACCCGAGAGCTTCTCTCTCATTCCTCGTATTGAGTTGCATGCTCACTCGCGGGCGTGCACAAATACCGATTGGTGTACAACCTCTTCCTCCGAAAAGGAAGAAAAAGAGAAAGAGTAAGACCACCACCGTCCACCAAGCCGATCACGAGAATCGTGCTTTGTCACCACCACAAGAAGCCATGGCTATTGATAATCGTACTTTGTATGAACGTATGCAATCCAACATTCATGGATATGTTAGTGCCATTAAGATTCCCGACTTTCCCGCTAACACATTTGAGCTACATACATCTATGATCAATATGGTTTCTTCATCACCTTTCTTTGGAAAACAAAATGAGGATCCCCATGCTCACCTTAAGAGATTCCTTTCACTTTGCAATACCATTAAGCATAATGGGGTTCCACATGAGGTCATTAGATTGATGTTAGTGTCATTTTCCTTAGATGGGAGTGCTAAGCATTGGTTAGACACCCAACCACCCGATAGTATCACCACATGGGATGATTTTACCACTAAGTTTTTGAACAAATTCTTTCCTCCACAAAAGACTATGGCTTTGAGGAATTTGATTATGGGCTTTACACAAAAACCTAGTCAATCCTTTGGTGATGCTTGGGAAGAGTATAGTGAGTTGTTGAGGCGATGCCCTAACCATGGAATGGATGATCTAAGCCAAATCAATACCTTCTATAATGGCCTTAAACCTCACCACCAAGATTCACTAAATGCTTCCGCGGGAGGGAGTATTCTTTTCAAGACATACCACGAGGCTTTGAACATTATTGAGACTAAGGCAATGGTTCAAACAAACAATCCATTTGAAGAAAAGGTTCATGTCATCCAAAACACTTCTCAAACTCCTTGTGAAATACAACTTCTTCAAGAGATCCTTCAACAAGTCAAACAAGGACAAGAAATTACTCAAGGCATGTTTCAAGATTTTAAGAGCATGACATTGAACAATTCCTCAAACAATGTGAATGCCATCACCATTTCTTGTGTTACTTGTGGAGGCCCCCACTCTTATGAACAATGTGATAAGGTGCAAGGGTATCAAGGGGAATGCTATGCTTATCAAGAGGAACACCGTGAACACTTCAAGCCTAACATCAATCCAAATAACCTTTCTTACAAATCCCAAAATTACCTTACTCCACCCGGCTTTCCTCCCCAACCACCCACCCAAATTCCACAAAATCCTCCTCAAATTTTAGCAAGGAATCAAGGGCAAAGACAACCATACCAAGGAAATAATTACAAGGCACCCAATCAATTTCAACCTCAAGCAAATACCTTTTATCCACCAAATCAAGGATTTAACTCCCAACCTTTACCTTTCCAACCTCAAGGTTTTCAAGGTTATGTGCCACAAGAGTTAAACACAATGGATCTTTTGCAAAAGATGAATCAAGAGAATGAAAGAAAATTCCAAGCTATAGAAAAGAAAATCAATGACCAATTCAATAAGGTTTTAATGGCGGTAACTCAAAGACCACAAGGGGCTTTACCTTCCAACACACAAACAAACCCTAGAGCCAATGTTAATGCTATTACAACAAGGAGTGGTACAACAACAAAGGATCCTTCACCTCCTAAACCTACTATTGTTCAACCTACTTGTGCTCCTACTTGTGATAAGCCTTCTACTTCTACTCCACTTCCTCAAAGTGCTCCTATTCACTCAAACACACCTTCTCAACCACCTCATACTTCTCCTTTACCTTCCACACTTCCCAATGAAGAGGCTAACAAAGACAAATCTTCCACCACAACACCTATTCCACCTACACCAAAACCCACTCTTCCATACCCTTCAAGGTTGAAAAAGGACAAGTTAAAGAACAAAGATGACATACAAGTCTCCAATTTCTTAAGGATGTTCAAGCAACTCAATATCAACATATCCTTTGCGGAAGCTCTTGCTTATATGCCAAAGTTTGCTAAGATGTTCAAGGATTTGCTTTCAAACAAAGAAAAATTGGTTGATTTGCCCAACACATCACTTAATGAAAATTGTTCCGCGGTGTTACTTAAAACCTTACCAACCAAACTTGGAGATCCGGGGCGCTTCTTGATACCTTGTAATTTTCCCGGTGTTGAAAATTGCATGGCTTTGGCGGATTTAGGGGCGAGCATAAATCTCATGCCTTTATCGGTTTGGAAACAACTATCTCTTCCCGAGCTCACTCCCACTAGGATGACTCTTGAACTAGCCAACCGAACCATAGCTCACCCCGTAGGTATAGCGGAAGATGTGTTTGTAGGTGTGGATAAGTTTACCTTTCCGGCCGATTTTGTAGTGGTCGATTATGACATGGATCCTAGAGTGCCTTTGATTGTTGGTAGACCGTTTTTGAGAACGGGTCGTACCTTGATAGATGTGGCGGAAGGAGAATTAATTATGAGAGTAGAGGATGAGAAAGTGGTGTTTAAGTTAGGGAAAGTTTGTGATAGAAAAGAGGTTAAGGAGTCTAGACCTTGTGAGACTATTAACATTGTGGATGTGCTAGATGAAGTGTGTAATGAACACTTTCATGATGCTTGTAAGAATGCTAGTGATGAGATTCCACATGTTGAAACCGTGGCCTCAATTGCTCCCTCTTTAACACCTTTTGGAGAGAGTGATTTCCTCTTGGAGGAATTTGAGTCCAACTTTCTTGGTGATGATGATTCTCCCATTAATTGGGAAGAAGATATTCTTACAATCCAAAAGTTGCTCAATGAGGACCCTATTCCTTCCCCTATTCCACAAGAGATTACCATTGAGGAACCTTCCATAGTAAAACCTTCCATAGAGAGTCCACCTCCCATTGAACTTAAGGAACTTCCATCCCACTTAGAATATGCTTTCTTAGAAGGAAAAGACCAATTACCGGTGATTATTGCTAAGGAATTGAAAGAGGATGAGAAGGAGCAACTTATTGAAGTCCTTAAGAAACACAAGAAAGCCTTAGCATGGAAAATATCCGACATAAGGGGAATTGATCCACATTTTTGTACTCACAAAATCCTTATGGAGGACGACTATAAACCCGCCATTCAAAACCAAAGGAGAGTTAACCCAAAAATCCATGAGGTTATTAAGAAGGAAGTGATTAAACTCTTAGATGCGGGTATGATTTACCCCATTTCCGACTCTCCATGGGTTAGCCCGGTTCATTGTGTTCCAAAGAAGGGTGGAATCACTGTGGTGCCTAATGAGAACAATGAGCTTATTCCCACAAGACTTGTAACCGGTTGGAGAGTTTGCATTGATTATAGAAAACTCAATGAGGCAACTAGGAAAGACCATTTCCCGCTTCCCTTTATGGATCAAATGCTTGAACGCTTAGCGGGAAATGAGTACTATTGTTTTCTTGATGGCTTTTCGGGTTATTTCCAAATACCCATTGACCCTAAGGATCAAGAAAAGACCACATTCACTTGTCCATACGGTACATTTTCTTACAAGAGGATGCCTTTTGGCCTATGTAATGCACCGGGGACGTTTCAAAGGTGCATGATGGCGATTTTCCATGACATGATAGAGCAAACCATGGAGGTTTTTATGGATGATTTTTCCGTATTTGGGAACTCCTTTAGCTCTTGTCTCACCAATCTTGAGAGAATGCTTAAGCGTTGTGAGGAAACACGTTTGGTGCTAAATTGGGAGAAATGTCACTTTATGGTGAAAGAGGGGATTGTTTTAGGACACAAGATATCCAATAAAGGATTAGAAGTTGATCGAGCTAAAATTGATGTGATTGCTAAGCTTCCCCCACCCACCTCGGTTAAAGGTGTGAGGAGTTTCTTAGGTCATGCGGGCTTTTATAGGCGTTTTATACAAGATTTCTCTAAGATAGCTAGACCGATGACTCATCTCTTGGAGAAAGAGGCTCCTTTCATTTTTGACCAAGCTTGTTTAGAATCTTTTGAAACCCTTAAGGAAAAATTGACAAAGGCTCCCGTTTTGGTTTCTCCAAATTGGGAATTACCTTTTGAGCTTATGTGTGACGCTAGTGATTATGCGGTGGGGGCCGTCTTAGGACAAAGAGTTAATAAGCATTTTCAACCTATACACTATGCGAGTAAAACCATGACCGGTGCACAACTTCATTACACTACCACGGAAAAAGAGTTGCTTGCTATAGTATATGCTTTTGAGAAGTTTAGACCATACCTTGTGCTTTCCAAGACCATAGTGTATACGGATCACTCCGCTCTCAAGTATCTTATGACCAAACAAGATGCTAAGCCTAGGCTTTTGAGATGGGTTTTGTTGCTTCAAGAGTTTAAGATAGAGATTCGTGATAAAAAAGGGGCCGAGAATTTAGCGGCGGATCATTTGAGTAGACTTGAGCATCCTTTTCAAGGAGATTTCCCACATCAAGAAATCAATGAATCCTTTCCACTAGAGGAGCTCATGTCTATCTCTTCCCAAGAGGATGCCACACCTTGGTTTGCGGATATAGCAAACTATCTTGTGGGCAATGTGCTTATTGAGGGTCTTACTTATCAACAAAAGAAAAAGTTTCTTAAGGAAGTTAAGTACTTGAAATGTGTATAATGCAAGTTCGTTTTCTCAGTTCTTAACTAATAGAAAGTCCAATCAATATCAAATTTTTAATTGTTTTTGGTTGTTCAAGCTTGCTTGGTAATCTATTGCTAATTCAAACAACACTAAGTAAAAATGAAAAATATAAACCTATTTATACGTAAAACAAATTGCAAATTCCAAATTTTATTCAAGTAAAATATTAAAATGCAAAATTTAAAAGTATAAGGACTGAAAATGTAATTTCTATGAAATATAAATGCTTGAAATGTAAATTCTAAAAATTATAAGGACTAAAAATGTAAAACAGTTAACTACAAGGACTAAACTTGTAAAAATTCTAACAAACTAACCAAATTTAACAAACTAACAAACTTCTAAAACTGAAATTAAACAAACTAACAAATCCAGGGACTAATTTTTGCAATTACCACAAAATTAGAAAGATTAGCTCGGTTTAAACACTAATTAAACTCCTAGGGACTAAAGTGCAAATTTCCAAACTTATAACCAAAAAACGGGCTTAATGAAAGAATAAGCTCGTTTGAGCTTATTTCTCAACCAATTAAGCTGAAACAAATTGCAAACTACTTCAAATCCAATAATAGAAACGTGTGTTTAAGGAAAATGTCTAAAAGTCCAAAATAAGCAAAAGAGAGCTTATCAATAAGCTCAAAATAAGCTATAGCATAATCCAGACATCCACAACTTGATTTTTGTAAAGGAAATGAATAAGCACTTGATTTAAAGCAGGGGAAATCAAACTAGAACAAATTTCATCCAGAAATAAGCCAGATATTTGAAAATAAGCTCAAATGAGCTTATGTTGACCAAATGTTGACCAGATTTTTGAAAAAGCTCAAATTCTCAAAACTTGATATTCAACCCTTTCTAAACAGAATTGTGAAAGAAAACAAGGACTTTTATGAAGTGGATTATTAGAACTAGTAAAACAGTAAGGAACTTATATCAGAGAATGAACATTGCTCAGGTCTGAACAAATAAGCTGTTTTCTTGCTTATTCCTTGAAACTGTAGAATTTCCTCCTAGATACTAAAAGATTATGATGTAAGCTTTAACTAGAAACTGGTTTGAGCAATTTTGAACAAGTAATGAAGGAGAAATGATCAATTGAATTTGACAAGTTTATGAACTAAAACTGAAAACAAGTATGAACCAAAGTTTTTATCAACCAATTGCCTTTTTGACTTTTATATTGACTAGTAAAAGACTCAAAAACACTTGTTAACTTCTAATGAGTAGAAATGAACACTTAAACACTAATTAACAACTCTTGAATTCTGAATTACAACTAGTCCCAAACACTCCTTATCAGATTATGATCAAACTTTTACAAAGGATTATTGAGTTCTGATTAAGACTGAACAAAGAGCTATAGCAAACTAGTTTATGTGATCAAAATGCAGGCTAATGAAACTGAAATCAAGCTACTTAACCAACTAGAACTCAATTAAGGTGTTTAGCTAAGCAATTACTGAAATTTAGCCAAAAACTTCAATACTAAACTCAAGTGAACAAGATTAAGCTACAATACACTAGACTCACTCAATCAAACAACCACTTATCAAATAGAATCAGGCAGCCATCAAGTTTACACTAGAGAATGAAGCATGCAAAGACTGTTTAGAGGAATTTGAAAACAGAAGCTTTAAAACCTAATGTAGAAGTCCTTTGGGTAGAAGAGGAGCGCTGAGCTCTCTTGCCCTAGTGATACCACCACCTATCACTAGCTATCAACTCTTATCAATCACCAAAACAGCTAAAACTCATCATTCTGCCATGGAAACTTCAAGAACAATGGAAAGGACTGAATTTTTGATCAAACAGCAACAAATCTTCAACAAAGCCAGTTATGATCAATGTATGATCATAACAAACTTCTAACAGCAACAATAGAATCCAATAACAGCAAGTAAGGTAGCAGGAATTGAAGAACAAGAATTGGCGGGAAAACTTGGATTTGAATTTTTATTGATGAAAACAGTTACAATTGGTTGTTACAAGGTTCTAACTAACTAACAAACTCAAGAGCTTGTCAGACTCTTGAGTTGTTAGGTGAAAAGGAGGGAAAAGAAGAAAAGGGAAATTGAGAGAACTATGTGTTTTCTGAAAATTAACTACTACTGAAAATGAAGAACAAGTTGTGTATTTATAGGCTAGACTTGAGAGTTTGTTGGAGATGTGACGTGTTCAGGCCAATCATTGCTTGACACGTGGATGAATTCTGCCAATCTTCTTTAAAGGTGATGAACACATTTTGGGGATTTTTGATTCATTGGATAATATGCTAATTAAGTTGCACCATTGGATTCGTCTCATCAAAACGAGCAACTTTGATATTTTGATCTTCTTCTGAAATGCATTCTATCAAAAACGCGATCCTGGAAAATATTTTGGTGAAAGAGAGAGACACGTGGCAGCTTCTTATTGGTGGAAAAAGTGTTACACGGATCACACTGTTGTGATCTTGCATTAAATGTGGCGGCTTGTAGTGGGATTTAATTGTTTGATCCGTGTGACATGTTTCCTTGTTTCTGATTGGTTAAAAGCCTTTGCACATGGATTCAACTTGCAATACTTTCCAACTTGGCAATTTAAGTCCCTTAACTTGGCAGATTTCTCTTTAAGGCTAGAAACTTCATTCCTTTGACAATTTTGGCCCTTCAACTTTCATTCTTCAACAAAAATGGCCCTTTGACTTGATTGACTTTGTAGTTTGACCAGGTTTGACTTGGATCTTGACTTTGCAGTATTTGCACTTTAAGTCCCTCAACTTTCAAGACTTGTCAAGATAGGTCCTTGAGCTTTGAAAACTTGTCACTTGTGATCCTTCCTTGTCTTTTTCATCCATTTTAGCTTGGTTTTTCCTTGTTTGCTTGAAATTGTATCCTTTTACCTACATAAGATCACACAAACACAAACATACCACATAACACTGCTTTTTACAATATAAAAGGGTATTTTGCTTCGTGTTTTAGGGTTATTTGTTGATAAAAGGATATGAGTTTAAGCTCATATCAAATTCCCCTACACTTGAGCATTGCCATGTCCTCATGCAATATTATCTTTCAAGGCTTAAAAATTTACATTTCCCTCATAATTAATCACCTTGGCCATATGAGATGCATCTACACTACTCTAAACTAGATGATGCATGATTTTGACTTTTAACAATGCAATGGATTAAAATACAATTCTATCTATATCTTTTTGATTTTTCTTGAAATGGTTTTGATGGAAATAACTCATAAAGAATTCAATGACTTGGATTAGGGCTTGGGTACCATGGACACTTATCACCCTCAAGTTTCACTTTCCCCATACCAAGCTAGTAAATGGAATCATTGCATTCACAAGTAAAAAGTGCATCAACTTATTCATGACAATTAAATGTGGAACCGGTTATTATTTGAGCAAATTGCTTGTGAGCAAATTTGTCATTATTAAAGTGTGAAATATAAGAAATGTAAAATCCAAAAATAAGGAAGGACGGTTTTAATCCTAAGTAATCTTCTTATCCATTACTTGAAAAACCGCTCACAATTAATACAAGTCCGTATTAAGAATAATAAGTCATTCGCCTTATGTGTAAAATCCTCATGTCATGCTTTCATAAGTAACTACACACTCGCTAAGGAAAGAAAAATAAAACTCACGCAATAATTTACATCCGCATCTTTTTGAGATTTTGGATCTTCAACCCCGCAACCCGTCAAGGTAATATTGGATTGGAGCAATCTATTGAATCCCCGCAACCCGTCAAGGTAATATTGGAACTCAATAGTCACTATAATTAACACCACACTGCCCCTCTTGGGAGTCTTGCATTATTTTTTTTTTTTTTTCTTCTTTTTTTTTTCTAGCCACTCATTTTTTTTCATAAGCCGCTCTTATTTTTCTTTATTCCTCTCCAAAAAATTTGCAAAGAAGAAAAGGAAAAACACCCGCTAAATATGGAGCATGACACAAGTCTAGTACACATAAAACGTGCTAACTTAGAATCTTAAGACGTACTCATATCAACCATAAATGATTAGCCAAAAATGCATAAGAGATTACGAACCAATTAAAACCGTACTTGATTATTTATTAACAATTATATACAAGCGAAGAAAATAGAGGTAGAGAAGAGAAGGGTTTAGCCACAAGTAATTGCCATGAAGTCTATCTAGCCCTTTTATACTTGCTTCAACTCTATCATTTCCCATTCTCCACAAATTTAAAATTTCAAATAATGAAATTGGTGGAAGCTTAGCCTAATAGACCAATGAAGGACTACATGGTTAAGGATACTAGCTAGAGAATGCTAAAATAAGCAAACTCGGGTTGAGTCAAAATATCCATGGCGGGCCTAATATGTCAAAGAAGTCTAAATTTGTTAAAACCATGTTTTATTATATTTTTTTTTTCCTTTTTATATATTTTTGATGAAAAATAAAAGAATATATACAATGCAAATGTGTTATGCAAATGAAAAATGATTGATGCAAAAATTATGAATGCATATTTTTGTGGCCAAAGTAGATCAAAAATTTGAAAAATGTTGAAAATCCAATTTTCCATGTTATCATGCAAGACAATGACAAGTTCTAGGTAAGGTCACTTCGATAGAAGACCCCCCTACACTTAAGCTAAACATTGTCCTCAATGTTTAAGAGCATGGAAGTGAACTCCCCTACACTTATGACAATGAATAGACTTTGCTTAACCCAAGTTAAGGAAAGGACTACTATTAGTGAAATCAAGTTTAAGCACAACGTGTCAATGAAAAATCACTAAAGTAACGAAGTGAACCGGATACAAGGGCCTCCTCCATAAGCTCCAAAGCATGAGATGAGTGAGCAACCCTACAAACAAGCATGAAGACAAAAGAAGGTCTCCCCTACACTTATCTCCAAATCTATGCCTTTATTTCTAACCTACAACACTCTAACCTAGTTATACGATGCTTGAGTTAATGAGTCTCTAGCTCGACTCGTCCCTCAATGAATTAATTCATGGGGAAAATGGGGACCTCTTGGACCATTTCAACGGAAATGTCCTCCCCAAAGTAATGCTTAACACGGTGACCATTCACTTTAAAATTTGGACCATCGGGTTGGGACAACTCAAGAGTTCCATATGGAAACACTTGAGCAATAGTGAATGGACCGGACCATCTCGACTTAAGCTTGCCCGCAAAAAGCTTTAATCTTGAGTTAAAGAGGAGAACCGGCTCTCCAACTTTGAACTCACGATTCTTAATCTTAGCATCATGCAATTTCTTAGTCTTTTCCTTGTATAGCAAAGAATTCTCATAGGCATTGGCTCTCAACTCATCCATCTCATTGAGTTGATCTTTCCTATGTGAACCGGCTTGGTTTAAATCAAAGTTAGCCCACTTGAGAGCCCAAGATGCCTTATGTTCTAACTCAAATGGGAGGTGGCACGCTTTTCCATAGACAAGCCTATAAGGAGTACAACCAATTGGTGTCTTAAAAGCCGTCCTAAACGCCCACAAAGCATCATCAAGCTTATCCGACCAAGAAGCTCTATGCTCTCCCACCGTTCTCTCTAAAATTCTCTTTAAACCACGATTTGTGACCTCGGTTTGACCATTTGTTTGAGGATGATACGCGGTAGAAAGTCTATGATTCACTCCATATTTCTTCATAACTCTCGTGAATTGATCATTACAAAAGTGAGTACCACGATCACTTATGATGGCCCGAGGTACACCAAATCTAGCAAACAATTGTTTCAAGAACTTTACAACCACTCTAGCATCATTAGTAGGTAAGGCTTTAGCCTCCACCCACTTGGACACATAATCCACCGCCACAAGTATATACTTGTTTCCCTTAGAGGATGGAAAAGGTCCCATGAAATCTATTCCCCATACATCAAATATCTCACACTCTTGGATAAAATTTTGTGGCATCTCATCACGTTGTGTAATTTTTCCTTGTCTTTGACAAACATCACAAAATTTCACCATCTCTTGGGCATCCTTGTAAATGGAAGGCCAATAGTAACCCGAATCAAAGACTTTCTTGGCGGTGTAGTTAGGCCCAAAATGTCCACCCGTAGGTCCTTTATGACATGCCTCTAAGATTTTAAATGCCTCGGGCCCATCTACACACCGTCTAATGATTTGGTCCGCACATTGCCTAAAAAGATATGGATCATCCCAAAAGTAATACTTAACTTCCTTAAGAAACTTTTTCTTTTGTTGGTAAGTAAGACCCTCAATAAGCACATTGCCCACAAGATAGTTTGCAATATCCGCAAACCAAGGTGTGGCATCCTCTTGGGAAGAGATAGACATGAGCTCCTCTAATGGAAAGGATTCATTGATTTCTTGATGTGGGAAATCTCCTTGAAAAGGATGCTCAAGTCTACTCAAATGATCCGCCGCTAAATTCTCGGCCCCTTTTTTATCACGAATCTCTATCTTAAACTCTTGAAGCAACAAAACCCATCTCAAAAGCCTAGGCTTAGCATCTTGTTTTGTCATAAGATACTTGAGAGCGGAATGATCCGTATACACTATGGTCTTGGAAAGCACAAGGTATGGTCTAAACTTCTCAAAAGCATATACTATAGCAAGCAACTCTTTTTCCGTGGTAGTGTAATGAAGTTGTGCACCGGTCATGGTTTTACTCGCATAGTGTATAGGTTGGAAATGCTTATTAACTCTTTGTCCTAAGACGGCCCCCACCGCATAATCACTAGCATCACACATAAGTTCAAAAGGTAATTCCCAATTTGGAGAAACCAAAACGGGAGCCTTTGTCAATTTTTCCTTAAGTGTCTCAAAAGATTCTAAACAAGCTTGGTCAAAAATGAAAGGAGCCTCTTTCTCCAAGAGATGAGTCATCGGTCTAGCTATCTTAGAAAAATCTTGTATAAAGCGCCTATAAAAGCCCGCATGACCTAAGAAACTCCTCACACCTTTAACCGAGGTGGGTGGGGGAAGCTTAGCAATCACATCAATTTTGGCTCGATCAACTTCTAATCCCTTATTAGATATCTTGTGTCCTAAAACAATCCCCTCTTTCACCATAAAGTGACATTTCTCCCAATTAAGCACCAAACGTGTCTCCTCACAACGCTTAAGCATTCTCTCAAGATTGGTGAGACATGAGCTAAAGGAGTTCCCAAATACGGAAAAGTCATCCATAAAAACCTCCATGGTTTGCTCTATCATATCATGGAAAATTGCCATCATGCATCTTTGAAACGTCCCCGGTGCATTACATAGGCCAAAAGGCATCCTCTTGTAAGCAAATGTACCGTATGGACAAGTGAATGTGGTCTTTTCTTGATCCTTAGGGTCAATTGGGATTTGGAAATAACCCGAAAAGCCATCAAGAAAACAATAGTACTCATTTCCCGCTAAGCGTTCAAGCATTTGATCCATAAAGGGAAGCGGAAAATGGTCTTTCCTAGTTGCCTCATTGAGTTTTCTATAATCAATGCAAACTCTCCAACCGGTTACAAGTCTCGTGGGAATAAGCTCATTGTTCTCATTAGGCACCACGGTGATTCCACCCTTCTTTGGAACACAATGAACCGGGCTAACCCATGGAGAGTCGGAAATGGGGTAAATCATACCCGCATCTAAGAGTTTAATCACTTCTTTCTTAATAACCTCATGAATTTTTGGGTTAACTCTCCTTTGGTTTTGAATGGCGGGTTTATAATCATCCTCCATAAGGATTTTGTGAGTACAAAAATGTGGATCAATTCCCCTTATGTCGGATATTTTCCATGCTAAAGCTTTCTTATGTTTCTTAAGGACTTCAATAAGTTGCTCCTTCTCATCCTCTTTCAATTCTTTAGCAATAATCACCGGTAATTGGTCTTTTCCTTCTAAGAAAGCATATTCTAAGTGGGATGGAAGTTCCTTAAGTTCAATGGGAGGTGGACTCTCTATGGAAGGTTTCACTATGGAAGGTTCCTCAATGGTAATCTCTTGTGGAATAGGGGAAGGAATAGGGTCCTCATTGAGCAACTTTTGGATTGTAAGAATATCTTCTTCCCAATTAATGGGAGAATCATCATCACCAAGAAAGTTGGACTCAAATTCCTCCAAAAGGAAATCACTCTCTCCAAAAGGTGTTAAAGAGGGAGCAATTGAGGCCACGGTTTCAACATGTGGAATCTCATTACTAGCATTCTTACAAGCATCATGAAAGTGTTCATTACACACTTCATCTAACACATCCACAATGTTAATCGTCTCACAAGGTCTAGACTCCTTAACCTCTCTTCTATCACAAACTTTCCCTAACTTAAACACCACTTTCTCATCCTCTACTCTCATAATTAATTCTCCTTCCGCCACATCTATCAAGGTACGACCCGTTCTCAAAAACGGTCTACCAACAATCAAAGGCACTCTAGGATCCATGTCATAATCGACCACTACAAAGTCGGCCGGAAAAGTAAACTTATCCACACCTACAAACACATCTTCCGCTATACCTACGGGGTGAGCTATGGTTCGGTTGGCTAGTTCAAGAGTCATCCTAGTGGGGGTGAGCTCGGGAAGAGAGAGTTGTTTCCAAACCGATAAAGGCATGAGATTTATGCTTGCCCCTAAATCCGCCAAAGCCATGCAATTTTCAACACCGGGAAAATTGCAAGGTATCAAGAAGCGCCCCGGATCTCCAAGTTTTGTTGGTAAGGTTTTAAGTAACACCGCGGAACAATTTTCATTAAGTGATGTGTTGGGCAAGTCAACCAATTTTTCTTTGTTTGAGAGCAAATCCTTGAACATCTTAGCAAACTTTGGCATATAAGCAAGAGCTTCCGCAAAGGATATGTTGATATTGAGTTGCTTGAACATCCTTAAGAAATTGGAGACTTGTATGTCATCTTTGTTCTTTAACTTGTCCTTTTTCAACCTTGAAGGGTATGGAAGAGTAGGTTTTGGTGTAGGTGGAATAGGTGTTGTAGTGGAAGATTTGTCTTTGTTAGCCTCTTCATTGGGAAGTGTGGAAGTTGAAGGAGAAGTATGAGGTGGTTGAGAAGGTGTGTTTGAGTGAATAGGAGCACTTTGAGGAGGTGGAGTAGAAGTAGAAGGCTTATCACAAGTAGGAGCACAAGTGGGTTGAACAATAGTAGGTTTAGGAGGTGAAGGATCCTTTGTTGTTGTACCACTCCTTGTTGTAATAGCATTGACATTAGCCCTAGGATTTGTTTGTGTGTTGGAAGGTAAAGCCCCTTGTGGTCTTTGAGTTACCGCCACTAAAACCCTATTGATTTGTTCCTCTATTGTACGTTTCACTTGATCATTCATTCTCTTCTCAATATCACGCATTTTCTTGTCAACATACTCTTGAGTCTCTTGCATCCCATATCCTTGAGTTTGGTTTTGAGGGTAAGCTTGATTTGGAATTGGAGCATATGCTTGATTGGGAATAAATGGAAGTGGTTGATTAAATCCTTGTTGTGGTGGATAAAAGGTATTAGCTTGAGGTTGAAATTGATTGGGTGCTTTGTAATTATTTCCTTGGTATGGTTGTCTTTGCCCTTGATTCCTTGCTAGAATTTGAGGAGGATTTTGTTGAATTTGGGTGGGTGGTTGGGGTGGAAAACCGGGTGGAGTAAGGTAATTTTGGGATTTGTAAGAAAGGTTATTTGGATTAATGTTAGGCTTGAAGTGTTCACGGTGTTCCTCTTGGTAAGCATAACATTCCCCTTGATACCCTTGCACCTTGTCACATTGTTCATAAGAGTGAGGTCCTCCACAAGTAACACAAGAAATGGTGATGGCATTCACATTGTTTGAGGAATTGTTCAATGTCATGCTCTTAAAAGTTTGAAGCATGTCTCGTTGTGCTTGCAAATGCCTCTCACTTTCTCTATCCATCCTTTGAAAAATAGCTTCTTGAAACTTGAGGAGTTGGTTGTCAAAAGGGATTTGAGAAGTGTTTTGGATAACATGAACTCTTTCCTCAAATGGATCATTGGTTTGAACCATTGCCTTAGTCTCAATAATGGTTAAAGCCTCTTGGTATGTCTTGAAATGAATACTCCCTCCCGCGGAAGCATTTAGTGAATCTTGGTGGTGAGGTTTAAGGCCATTGTAGAAAGTATTGATTTTGCTTAGATCATCCATTCCATGATTAGGGCATCGCCTCAACAACTCACTATACTCTTCCCAAGCATCACCAAAGGATTGACTAGGTTTTTGTGTAAAGCCCATAATCATATTTCTCAAAGCCATAGTCTTTTGTGGAGGAAAGAATTTGTTCAAAAACTTAGTAGTAAAACCATCCCATGTGGTGATACTATCGGGTGGTTGAGTGTCTAACCAATGCTTAGCACTCCCATCTAGTGAAAATGACACTAACAACAATCTAATGACATCCGGTGGAACCCCATTATGCTTAATGGTATTGCAAAGTGAAAGGAATCTCTTAAGATGAGCATGGGGATCCTCATTTTGTTTTCCATAGAAAGGTGATGCAGCAACCATATTGATCATAGATGTATGTAGCTCAAATGTGTTAGCGGGATAGTCGGGAATCTTAATGGCACTAACAAATCCATGAATGTTGGTTTGCATACGTTCAAACAAAGTACGGTTATCAACAGCCATGGCTCCTTGTGGTGCTGACAAAGCACGATTCTCGTGATCGGCTTGGTGGACGATGGTGGTCTTACTCTTTCTTTTCTTCTTCCTTTTCGGAGGAAGAGGTTGTACACCAATCGGTATTTGTGCACGCCCGCGAGTGAGCATGCAACTCAATACGAGGAATGAGAGAGAAGCTCTCGTGTGACTTTGAAAAGAATAAGATTATCCTCTTCGAGTTTCGATATTAAATATCCACAAGAAAGTAACAATATATGTAATACTACTTTGGGTGCAAGACCCTCAATGAAGCTTTCCTTCTTAGAATACTCCCAAGTGAACGGGGGGTTAGGTGGCGCGAAGCACTTAAGTACCTATTGACCCTTAGATGGCATTTTATAGCACATCGCCTTTCTATTCACTTAAATGTTCGTATTCTTCGAATTATTACTTATTGAGAGTATTTATCTATTCTTGCTTTATTTTGTTTGATCGATACGCGTGTCAAGGACCGGAGCGCCCCTCAACACGGTGTATTGCCTCGGCAATACTTATGGAAGATATGTAGATTGATTGTTCTTATACGTATACGTATTTACTTATAATAATATATGGAAAATATTTTTGTATTTATGAGTTTTTTAAAGGAAAATACTATATGTACATAAAAACCGAGAGAAGCCAATAATATATATTTTTGGTTGCAATCTCTTAGGAAAAAGATTGCTTTTTGGATTTTTTTAATTTTTTTGGTCAATTCTTTAGGAAAAGAATTGTTTTGTTAATTTTTTAGTTTTTATATATTTTTATATTTTTGATTTTTTATTTGTTTTTGATTTATGATACGTAAAAATAACGTTCACAAAGTGAACGGATCCCAAAAGCCAATGAAAACCGTCAATCGATAGTCTCTCGTGTAGTCAAAGAACCGGCAGCGGCGCCATTTGAAATGTGTATAATGCAAGTTCGTTTTCTCAGTTCTTAACTAATAGAAAGTCCAATCAATATCAAATTTTTAATTGTTTTTGGTTGTTCAAGCTTGCTTGGTAATCTATTGCTAATTCAAACAACACTAAGTAAAAATGAAAAATATAAACCTATTTATACGTAAAACAAATTGCAAATTCCAAATTTTATTCAAGTAAAATATTAAAATGCAAAATTTAAAAGTATAAGGACTGAAAATGTAATTTCTATGAAATATAAATGCTTGAAATGTAAATTCTAAAAATTATAAGGACTAAAAATGTAAAACAGTTAACTACAAGGACTAAACTTGTAAAAATTCTAACAAACTAACCAAATTTAACAAACTAACAAACTTCTAAAACTGAAATTAAACAAACTAACAAATCCAGGGACTAACTTTTGCAATTACCACAAAATTAGAAAGATTAGCTCGGTTTAAACACTAATTAAACTCCTAGGGACTAAAGTGCAAATTTCCAAACTTATAACCAAAAAACGGGCTTAATGAAAGAATAAGCTCGTTTGAGCTTATTTCTCAACCAATTAAGCTGAAACAAATTGCAAACTACTTCAAATCCAATAATAGAAACGTGTGTTTAAGGAAAATGTCTAAAAGTCCAAAATAAGCAAAAGAGAGCTTATCAATAAGCTCAAAATAAGCTATAGCATAATCCAGACATCCACAACTTGATTTTTGTAAAGGAAATGAATAAGCACTTGATTTAAAGCAGGGGAAATCAAACTAGAACAAATTTCATCCAGAAATAAGCCAGATATTTGAAAATAAGCTCAAATGAGCTTATGTTGACCAAATGTTGACCAGATTTTTGAAAAAGCTCAAATTCTCAAAACTTGATATTCAACCCTTTCTAAACAGAATTGTGAAAGAAAACAAGGACTTTTATGAAGTGGATTATTAGAACTAGTAAAACAGTAAGGAACTTATATCAGAGAATGAACATTGCTCAGGTCTGAACAAATAAGCTGTTTTCTTGCTTATTCCTTGAAACTGTAGAATTTCCTCCTAGATACTAAAAGATTATGATGTAAGCTTTAACTAGAAACTGGTTTGAGCAATTTTGAACAAGTAATGAAGGAGAAATGATCAATTGAATTTGACAAGTTTATGAACTAAAACTGAAAACAAGTATGAACCAAAGTTTTTATCAACCAATTGCCTTTTTGACTTTTATATTGACTAGTAAAAGACTCAAAAACACTTGTTAACTTCTAATGAGTAGAAATGAACACTTAAACACTAATTAACAACTCTTGAATTCTGAATTACAACTAGTCCCAAACACTCCTTATCAGATTATGATCAAACTTTTACAAAGGATTATTGAGTTCTGATTAAGACTGAACAAAGAGCTATAGCAAACTAGTTTATGTGATCAAAATGCAGGCTAATGAAACTGAAATCAAGCTACTTAACCAACTAGAACTCAATTAAGGTGTTTAGCTAAGCAATTACTGAAATTTAGCCAAAAACTTCAATACTAAACTCAAGTGAACAAGATTAAGCTACAATACACTAGACTCACTCAATCAAACAACCACTTATCAAATAGAATCAGGCAGCCATCAAGTTTACACTAGAGAATGAAGCATGCAAAGACTGTTTAGAGGAATTTGAAAACAGAAGCTTTAAAACCTAATGTAGAAGTCCTTTGGGTAGAAGAGGAGCGCTGAGCTCTCTTGCCCTAGTGATACCACCACCTATCACTAGCTATCAACTCTTATCAATCACCAAAACAGCTAAAACTCATCATTCTGCCATGGAAACTTCAAGAACAATGGAAAGGACTGAATTTTTGATCAAACAGCAACAAATCTTCAACAAAGCCAGTTATGATCAATGTATGATCATAACAAACTTCTAACAGCAACAATAGAATCCAATAACAGCAAGTAAGGTAGCAGGAATTGAAGAACAAGAATTGGCGGGAAAACTTGGATTTGAATTTTTATTGATGAAAACAGTTACAATTGGTTGTTACAAGGTTCTAACTAACTAACAAACTCAAGAGCTTGTCAGACTCTTGAGTTGTTAGGTGAAAAGGAGGGAAAAGAAGAAAAGGGAAATTGAGAGAACTATGTGTTTTCTGAAAATTAACTACTACTGAAAATGAAGAACAAGTTGTGTATTTATAGGCTAGACTTGAGAGTTTGTTGGAGATGTGACGTGTTCAGGCCAATCATTGCTTGACACGTGGATGAATTCTGCCAATCTTCTTTAAAGGTGATGAACACATTTTGGGGATTTTTGATTCATTGGATAATATGCTAATTAAGTTGCACCATTGGATTCGTCTCATCAAAACGAGCAACTTTGATATTTTGATCTTCTTCTGAAATGCATTCTATCAAAAACGCGATCCTGGAAAATATTTTGGTGAAAGAGAGAGACACGTGGCAGCTTCTTATTGGTGGAAAAAGTGTTACACGGATCACACTGTTGTGATCTTGCATTAAATGTGGCGGCTTGTAGTGGGATTTAATTGTTTGATCCGTGTGACATGTTTCCTTGTTTCTGATTGGTTAAAAGCCTTTGCACATGGATTCAACTTGCAATACTTTCCAACTTGGCAATTTAAGTCCCTTAACTTGGCAGATTTCTCTTTAAGGCTAGAAACTTCATTCCTTTGACAATTTTGGCCCTTCAACTTTCATTCTTCAACAAAAATGGCCCTTTGACTTGATTGACTTTGTAGTTTGACCAGGTTTGACTTGGATCTTGACTTTGCAGTATTTGCACTTTAAGTCCCTCAACTTTCAAGACTTGTCAAGATAGGTCCTTGAGCTTTGAAAACTTGTCACTTGTGATCCTTCCTTGTCTTTTTCATCCATTTTAGCTTGGTTTTTCCTTGTTTGCTTGAAATTGTATCCTTTTACCTACATAAGATCACACAAACACAAACATACCACATAACACTGCTTTTTACAATATAAAAGGGTATTTTGCTTCGTGTTTTAGGGTTATTTGTTGATAAAAGGATATGAGTTTAAGCTCATATCAGTACTACTTTTGGGATGATCCATATCTTTTTAGGCAATGTGCGGACCAAATCATTAGACGGTGTGTAGATGGGCCCGAGGCATTTAAAATCTTAGAGGCATGTCATAAAGGACCTACGGGTGGACATTTTAGGCCTAACTACACCGCCAAGAAAGTCTTTGATTCGGGTTACTATTGGCCTTCCATTTACAAGGATGCCCAAGAGATGGTGAAATTTTGTGATGTTTGTCAAAGACAAGGAAAAATTACACAACGTGATGAGATGCCACAAAATTTTATCCAAGAGTGTGAGATATTTGATGTATGGGGAATAGATTTATGGGACCTTTTCCATCCTCTAAGGGAAACAAGTATATACTTGTGGCGGTGGATTATGTGTCCAAGTGGGTGGAGGCTAAAGCCTTACCTACTAATGATGCTAGAGTGGTTGTAAAGTTCTTGAAACAATTGTTTGCTAGATTTGGTGTACCTCGGGCCATCATAAGTGATCGTGGTACGCACTTTTGTAATGATCAATTCACGAGAGTTATGAAGAAATATGGAGTGAATCATAGACTTTCTACCGCGTATCACCCTCAAACAAATGGTCAAACCGAGGTCACAAATCGTGGTTTAAAGAGAATTTTAGAAAGAACGGTGGGAGAGCATAGAGCTTCTTGGTCGGATAAGCTTGATGATGCTTTGTGGGCGTTTAGGACGGCCTTTAAGACACCAATTGGTTGTACTCCTTATAGGCTTGTCTATGGAAAAGCGTGCCACCTCCCATTTGAGTTAGAACATAAGGCATCTTGGGCTCTCAAGTGGGCTAACTTTGATTTAAACCAAGCCGGTTCACATAGGAAAGATCAACTCAATGAGATGGATGAGTTGAGAGCCAATGCCTATGAGAATTCTTTGCTATACAAGGAAAAGACTAAGAAATTGCATGATGCTAAGATCAAGAATCGTGAGTTCAAAGTTGGAGAGCCGGTTCTCCTCTTTAACTCAAGATTGAAGCTTTTTGCGGGCAAGCTTAAGTCGAGATGGTCCGGTCCATTCACTATTGCTCAAGTGTTTCCATATGGAACTCTTGAGTTGTCCCAACCCGATGGTCCAAATTTTAAAGTGAATGGTCACCGTGTTAAACACTACTTTGGGGAGGACATTTCCGTTGAAATGGTCCAAGAGGTCCCCATTTTCCCCATGAATTAATTCATTGAGGGACGAGTCGAGCTAGAGACTCATTAACTCAAGCATCGTATAACTAGGTTTAGAGTGTTGTAGGTTAGAAATAAAGGCATAGATTTGGAGATAAGTGTAGGGGAGACCTTCTTTTGTCTTCATGCTTGTTTGTAGGGTTGCTCACTCATCTTGTGCTATGGAGCTTATGGAGGAGGCCCTTGTATCCGGTTCACTTCGTTACTTTAGTGATTTTTCATTGACACCTTGTGCTTAAACATGATTTCACTAATAGTAGTCCTTTCCTTAACTTGGGTTAAGCAAAGTCTATTCATTGTCATAAGTGTAGGGGAAGTTTTTATACTTCCATGCTCTTAAACATTGAGGACAATGTTTAGCTTAAGTGTAGGGGGGTCTTCTATCGAAGTGACCTTACCTAGAACTTGTCATTGTCTTGCATGATAACATGGAAAATTGAATTTTCAACATTTTTCAAATTTTTGATCTACTTTAGCCAACAAAAATATGCATTCATAATTTTTACATCAATCATTTTTCATTTGCATAACACATTTGCATTGTATATATTTCTTTCTTTTATTTTGCATCAAAAATATATAAAAAGGAAAAATATAATAAAACATGGTTTAACAAGTTTAGACTTCTTTGACATATTAGGCCCGCCATGGATATTTTGACTCAACCCGAGTTTGCTTATTTTAGCATTCTCTAGCTAGTATCCTTAACCATGTAGTCCTTCATTGGTCTATTAGGCTAAGCTTCCACCAATTTCATTCTTTGAAATTTTAAATTTGTGGAGAATGGGAAATGATAGAGTTGAAGCAAGTGTAAAAGGGCTAGATAGACTTCATGGCAATTACTTGTGGCTAAACCATTCTCTTCTTTACCTCTACTTTCTTCGCATGTATATAATTGTTAATAAATAATCAAGTACGGTTTTAATTGGTTTGTAATCTCTTATGCATTTTTGGCTAATCATTCATGGTTGATATGAGTACGTCTTAAGATTCTAAGTTAGCACGTTTTATGTGTACTAGACTTATGTCATGCTCCATATTTAGCGGGTGTTTTTCCTTTTCTTCTTTGCAAATTTCTTTGTGAGGAATAAAGAAAAATAAGAGCGGCTTATGAAAAAAAATGAGTGGCTAGAAGAAAAAAAAAAAGAAAAAAAAAAAATAATGCAAGACTCCCAAGAGGGGCAGTGTGGTGTTAATTATAGTGACTATTGAGTTCCAATATTACCTTGACGGGTTGCGGGGATTCAATAGATTGCTCCAATCCAATATTACCTTGACGGGTTGCGGGGTTGAAGATCCAAAATCTCAAAAAGATGCGGATGTAAATTATTGCGTGAGTTTTATTTTTCTTTCCTTAGCGAGTATGTAGTTACTTATGAAAGCATGACATGAGGATTTTACACATAAGGCGAATGACTTATTACTCTTAATACGGACTTGTATTAATTGTGAGCGGTTTTTCAAGTAATGGATGAGAAGATTACTTAGGATTAAAACCGTGCTTCCTTATTTTTGGATTTTACACTTCTTATATTTCACGCTTGAATAATGACAAATTTGCCCACAAGCAATTTGCTCAAATAATAACCGGTTCCACATTTAATTGTCATGAATAAGTTGATGCACTTTTTACTTGTGAATGCAATGATTCCATTTATTAGCTTGGTATGGGGAAAGTGAAACTTGAGGGTGATAAATGTTCATGGTATCCAAGCCCTAATCCAAGTCATTGAATTCTTTATGAGTTATTTCCATCAAAACCATTTCAAGAAAAATCAAAAAGATATAGATAGAATTGTATTTTGATTCATTGCATTATTAAAAGTCAAAATCATGCATCATCTAGTTTAGAGTAGTGTAGATGCATCTTATATGGCCAAGGTGGATTAATTATGAGGGAAATGTAATTTTTTTTAAGCCTTGAAATATAATATTGCATGAGGACATGGCAATGCTCAAGTGTAGGGGAATTTGATATGAGCTTAAACTCATATCCTTTTATCAACAAATAACCCTAAAACATGAAGCAAAATACCCATTTATCTTGTAAAAAGCAGTGTTATGTGGTATGTTGTGTTTGTGTGATCTTATGTAGGTAAAAGGATACAATTTCAAGCAAACAAAGTCAAATCAAGCTCAAAAGGATGAAAAAGACAAAAGAGGATCAAAAGTGACAAGACTTTGAAGTTCAAGGACCTATCTTGACAAGTTATGAAAGTTGAAGGACTTAAAGTGCAAATTATGAAAAGTCAAGATTCAAGTCAAACCTGGTCAACTATCAAGTCAACTCAGTCAAAGGACCATTTTGTACAAGTTATGGAAGTAAAAGGACCAAAAATGTCAAAGGAATGAAGATCCTAGCTTAAAATAGCAATCTGCCAAGTCAAGGGGTTTGTTTTGCCAAGTTTGGAAATTATACAAGACATGATCCAAGTGCTTTAGCTCTAAACCAATCAGAAGCAAGAAAATAATATACATGGATCACCACGTCACCCACTACTGCCACCTTTCATTTAATACACCAAATCTCAACAGTTCAATCCACAACTCTCTTCCTCAACCAATAAAAAGATGACACGTGTCATCTTCTTCACAAAGAAAATTTCCAGAATCGGGATTGAGATTGAAGCCGTTTCATGAGAAGATCAAAACACCAAACTTGCTCGTTTTGAAGAGAGGAATTCAATGGTGCAATCCAATTAACAAATCATCCAGTAAATCAAAAATCCCCAATTCAGTGTTCATACCTGAAAATGCAATTGAGCAGATTATTCCACGTGGCAAGCTATTACTGGTTCTGACACGTCACCAACTCCAACAAACTCTCATTTCTTGCCTATAAATACCTAGACTAGTCTTCATTTTTCATTGTAGCTTAAAATTGTAAAAACACATAGTTCAATTTTCCCTTTCCTTTTTTCCCTCACTTTTCCTCTAACTACTCAAGAGTCTGACAAACTCTTGAGTCAGTTAGTTAGTTAGTAGCTTGTAACAACCTTTATAACTGAATTCATTCAATAAAATTCAAATTTCCTTTTCCCGCCAAATTCTGTTCTTCAAGTTACTGCTCATTACCTGCTATTGTGTGATCTTATTGTTGCTGTTGAGTGTTTGTTATGATCAACCATTGATCATAGCTTACATTGGTGAAGTTTTGTAGCTGTTTGATCAGAATTCAAGTGTTTCCATTGTTCTTGAAGATTTGTAGCAGAAATGATGATTACAGATGAATTGTAGCTGTTTGATGGTTGATGTTTGTTGAATACTAGTGATAGGTGGTGGTTATCACTAGGGCAAGAGAGCTCAGCGCTCCTCTTCTTCCCAAAGGATTTCTACATTAGGTTCTAAAGTGCTTATTTTTGGTTCCTCTAAACAGTCAATTGCATGCTCATTTTCTTAGTTAATCTTGATGGCTGCATGATATAATTGCTTATAGTTGTTGTTTGATTGTACTTTGAGTGTTTGTAGCTTAATCTTGCCTTCTTGTTTACTGAATTGAGAGCTTGTAGTTACTAGCATAATTTCAGTCACTTTTTAGCTTACTAGCTTAATTGAGTTCTAGCCTTGGTTATTGTTTGTTCTCAGTTTGAATACTTTGCATTTAGTCTATTAAAACTAGTCTGCTATAGCCTTTGATTCAGCTTAAGTCAGAACTTTAAAAGCCTTTGTAAAAGTTTGATCATAACAGATAAAAGTGTGTTTGGGAGAAGCTTATAAGTAGATTTCAAGTATTGGAAATTTGAGTTTCAGAGTTTGTTTCCAGTCATTAGGTGTTAACAATTGGTTTTAGGTCATTTACAAGTCAAATATAAAGTCAATCAGGCAATTGGTACTAAAATTGTTTGGGTTAGCCTTATTTCCGCTTTGTTCTCTAAAACTTACCATTTTCAATTGCTTGTTTCTTATTCATTCCTTGATGAAATTTGCTCAAACTTGTTTCCAGACTTAGCTTACATCATAAACTTCTAGTTTCTAAAAGGAAATTCTACAGTTTTAGGATATAAGCTAGAAAATAGCTTTTTAGTTCAAGCCTGAGCATTTGTCATTCTCTGATATAAAGAGGTGACTGTTTTCTTAGTTCTCATTATCCACTTCATAAAACTTATGATTTTCTTTCACCAATCCATTTAGTTAGTATTGAATATTAAGTTTTGAAGTTTTGAGCTTTTTGCAAAAAAGTTGGTCAAACTTGGTCAACATAAGCTCAAAAGAGCTTATTTCAGATTTCTCATTCATTTCTGGATGAAAAACGTTCTAGTTTGATTTCCCCTTCTTTAAATCAAGTGCTTAATCAGTTTCATCACAAAAATCAAGTTGTGACTGTTTGGAATAAGCTGTAGCTTATTTTGTGCTTATTAATAAGCACTCTTTTGCTTATTTCTGACTTTTAGCTTAAATCCTTGGACACACGTAGTCTTAATTGGATTTTAAGAGTTTTGCAAGTTGTTTCAGCTGATTTGGTTGAGTATTAAGCTCAAACGAGCTTATTCTTCATTGTGTCCCGTTTTTAGTTAAAAGTTTGTAAAAATTGCACTTAGGTCCTTAGAAGTTTAATCAGTTTCTATACCTAGCTAAACTTCCTAATTTTGTGGTATTTGCAAGTTTTAGTCCTTTACTTTTGAAAGTTTGTTACATTTCAGTTGTTAAGTTTGTTGGTTTGTTACTATTTGGTTAGTTAGTTATAAATTTTACAAGTTTGGTCCTTATAGTTAACAATTTTGCATTTTTAGTCCCTAAAGTTGTTAGAATTTAATTTTCAAGCATTTAATTTTCCTAGAATTTACATTTTCAGTCCTCTTAGTTTTATATTTTGCAATTTTAATTTTGTTTGACTAAAAACTTGGTATTTGCAATATGTTTTACGTATAAGTAGGTTAATATTTTTCATTTTTAAATAGTGTTGTTTGAATTAGCATAGATTACCAAGCAAGCTTGAACAACCAAGAACAATAATAAATCCGATATTGGTTGGACTTTCTATTAGTTAAGAACTGAGAAAACGAACTTGCATTATACACATTTCATATATATATATATATATATATATATATATATATATATATATATATATATATATATATATATATATATATATATATATATATATATATATATATATATATATATATATATATATATATATATATATATATATATATATATATATATATATATATATATGTAAGACATCAAAAAACCCACCATGATTCGGGTGGTCGGGGATGATCAAAGAACATGTATGACATGATTGGTTCTAGTGAGAGAAAGTTAGAGAGAGGTGAAGGAATGTTATGTGTTTTTATTCCAAGTGAAATGAAAACAAGAAAAATAAAACAAACTTCCACACCCCCATGGAGAGTCATGGGGGTATTTATAGGCCTAACAAACTAGGACTATACAACCTTTACATAATAAGTCCTTGTGTTTAGTAAATGATGTAAATCTAGTCCAACTCACGTGAAAGGCGCCAGCTTACCAAAAAGTAAGTCTAACAATCTCCCTCCAAGATGGTGACTCACGTGAGTTGGTTACAATGTTTCCTACAAGCAAAAATAAAGAAAAATGATAAGCTTGAATTCCAGCATTCCTTGAGACAGTCTTCAGCGACCTTCATCTTCTTGAATACTCCAGCTCTATTTCTTCAGCTTTGTAGAATCTAGTTGAGTTTTACTCCCTCCCAACTAGAAGGCCTTTCATAAAACAAGCAGTAAAGTCTGCTCCCTCCCAAACAGATCATACAGAGGAAATCTGTGGGAGGTGATAACGTCATCAACATTTTCTCACAAATTGAAGCAATCCCAGTCTTGATTCTATGATAGATTACCAGAAGTACACACTCTATCCCGAACATGAAGTCAAATTGTAGCACCAGAGTCAATTAAGTCCCGGAAATGCACATTTCTCCTGACAGGACATTGATGATAAAAAGTCGCCACACCAAAGTCAATTAAGTCCCGAGTGTAGACAACTTATCCCTCTATGTAGAAACGGTAACACCAAAGTCAAGTGACCCCGCATGTACACATTTCTCCCTCCAGGATGATACCTATTAAGGGAATCATCCTTCATGTGTGTACGTGGTATGCCAACTGGAACCGCTTACTTAGTAACTATTACTATGTGAGAAGATGTCAACAATATCTCTCTAAACAAAATTCTCTCAAGATCACCCCGAACTGAATCCTCTTATCAATTCTGTTAGCTATTGATAGTGACCACTGATGAAGATAACCCGATAATCCAAACTTGAAACTGAAGTATAATTCCCCAAACTTGATCTTAAGCTTGCACTGTAGTAGAATGAAGAGCAATGCAGAGAAGTCTTAAACGTACCCCATACCAAAGGGCGGTATTAAAAAGGTACAACCTCTCTAAAGTACCCTATACCAAAACAGGCGGTATATGAAAAGATACTACATCTCTTGAAGAAATCCACAACTGCAAGTGCGTGTGACACTGAGAACCGCAACGAAGCTCCCAAAAAATGATAGTTATCCATGTCGTCGTCCATCCTCCCCTTGATAATGGAAACTAGATACTTCAAGTCTTATTCATAACCGTATATGCTCGAGCAAGTTATCTTATAAAGTTGTAAGTACTCCTTTAAAGATAAAATAAGAACGCCTCTGAAAAATCTCACTTCAACCTCAAATAAGTAGCATCGAATCATCTTCGTAATCACATCAACCGTAATAGCCGATAGGAATGTACGTGAATTTTTGATAAGGATCGTTTTAGTGTAATGTATCGTGTTGTTGTGTTTGTTGTGATTGTTGTTCATGAAGAAGTGTTATGAGCGAAAACGGATATTCGGCCAGAATGTCACTGTTTAAACAGCCTGCCAAAATAATAAAATCCTGTCCCATAAGCCTTTAACTCGACAACAATTTTATCACTTGGTTCTTTCAAAAATACCCGGCTCAATCCAATAACCAACCTGATTAATTTTGCACAATTCGGATATTTAACAGTCATCCCGAATTAAATTGCAAAAATTAATCGACTCACTAAAGGCTTTCGATAGAGTAGTGATCGGCCCGTCAACACTACGTTTGATAAATTTGGACCAAATATTCATTCTGACGGACCAAATATTCACCAAAATTCCGATAAGAAATATAGGGAACGAAGCCCAACCGTATAGTAAGCCCATTAAATGTAGCCCAACCTTATAAAAAATCCATTATTAGATGGCCCACATTGAATTTTTACCTGGTCCATCCAAGATAGGTGGGACATTTCTCACAACCCGAAAATACCTCATAGTAATATCCGCCTTCTTGTTTTTACTAGATGGACACGTGCAGTCCAATTAACAAGACATTCAATCCCACTTGCGTGACTCTCATAATATCCACCCCTTTTATATTCTAGATGACCCAAAACATAGAAACATCCGCCCACTTGGTTCTACTAGATGGCCACGTGTGACCAGAAGAAACTACAAAAAGTCACGCTCCAATGAGAGAGTTGTAATATCTGGGGATATATAACCTCTCATTAACAAAACAAAATCAAATCTCACCAAACCCACACACCAAATCCACATTACTTATCTCGTTAAATCCGCCCTCTCCATTTTCAATCTAAAAAATACTACCAAACCAATCTCCCAATAATCACCCATCTCAATCCAAGCTCATTCTAATCTGCCATCATCATCATCTTAGATGAATTCATGCCACCCAATAATCACCCATCTCCCAATCTCACCTCACATCTTTACATTCAACCACAGACCCTCAAATCACTTTTGTTGTGATTAAAGTACTCGGGCTCAAGATATAGAGAATCCCTTACTTACTCATCTCAACAACTGATTAATCAAGCTCGTGGGAAGACTCACACCGAATTCATCTTCAAGATCTTCCAAAAGATCTAAGGTAGGTTAATTGGTGAGAAGAAATCATGTAATTGATTTGAAATAAAACAAAATCATCAGGGGTCTAAAACAATTCGAGATCTATGATGATTTGTGTCAAACGAAGACAAAAATCTTTTTACAGATTGAGAAAAATCGTTTAACAACAAAAGCTGAGATCATAAAAGGTAAATTTAATCGAGTCTAGATGATGGGATTAGGTGAAGATGGGATATGTTAGTTGAGGAGTTGTGGAGGAAAAAGGTTGGTATAGGTCTCGGATAGATTGAAAAAAATGGGTCGAGTTGAATGTTACTGGTATTGCATGTTGTGTAATGAATTATCTGATGGTTTTAAAAGTATATGAGTCTAAATCTGATTTTATATGATGACTGATTTAAACTCTCTCACAATAATTTTCATCCATCGCAATATACATCTAAACAGTCCATCGCAAAATGTCAACATCCATCGCAATATATTTCCTAGTACACCGTCGCAATAAGTACATGAACCCATCGCAATAGATTACTATCCATCGCAATGTCGGGAGAATTTGGGCAGCATAACGACTTAAAACTTCCATTTCGATGAATCAGGCCATCCATCGCAATGAGGACAGCCCAACCCATCGGAATGTAAAAAAAATCCCATCGGAATAAATCCGAGAAATGAAGCCGTCGCAATATCCATCTGTGTAGCCATCGAAATATCCATCTCAATAGTACCATCGTAATTGACAAAAAGTTTGTGTCCCCGAAAAAAAATGGTTGGACCATATGATTTTGTCCATATCCCCACCATAAAAAATCAAGAAATAAATAATGAAAGAAAGGACAAAAACATATAAACGGGTACAAAAAATTGACAAAAGATGTATGATGAGGCACATTTGACACAGATTCAAACAGACTGGATATATTGGGACGAAGATACCATAGATAACGAGCCATTAAATAGAAAAAATGAAACAAATATTGATATTTCAAGATGAGAAATGAGAGAAATACCAACGTGAATCATAAATCTGAAAAACAGAATGAATCTGTTATCGAGACACGAACATCAAACACAAATCACATGGATACAAGACACCCCCGGTTAGCTCTGATACCAATTGTAAGACATCAAAAAACCCACCATGATTCGGGTGGTCGGGGATGATCAAAGAACATGTATGACATGATTGGTTCTAGTGAGAGAAAGTTAGAGAGAGGTGAAGGAATGTTATGTGTTTTTATTCCAAGTGAAATGAAAACAAGAAAAATAAAACAAACTTCCACACCCCCATGAAGAGTCATGGGGGTATTTATAGGCCTAACAAACTAGGACTATACAACCTTTACATAATAAGTCCTTGTGTTTAGTAAATGATGTAAATCTAGTCCAACTCACGTGAAAGGCGCCAACTTACCAAAAAGTAAGTCTAACAATATATATATATATATATATATATATATATATATATATATATATATAATCCAAGTTATATATATATTAAAATAACACTTCTCAGTCTGGCCTTGTCGGTAACTCGGGAATTCTTCGGCACCGTTATAGTCAAAATATTTTTAGACATTTTGTGAAAAATGTTTATAGTTAAAAGATTTTGAAATGTTTTATTCAAAACCTTGGTTTTAAAAATCTTTCGTTCTCTATAATGAAAGCTCTGGTACCAAACTATAACACCCCCAAATTTATACAACTCAATACAGCGGAAGACTCGTTGGTGTTACGGGATAGCACATTACTCACATCATAGACAACGCATAAAAATCGCGTCGTTTAATAATAAAGCATTTCCATTCATAAATATCAAATTTACATAGGTCCCAAGTCATTGTATTTTATACAAGTTTTACAAAGCATTTGAATGGAAATTAATATTTAAGTGCGGGCCATGAATTCTTGTTGTCTTCCCGAGAATTACCTTCAAGTACCTGAGATAAAACATGTTAAAAGAAAAGGTCAGCGATAACGCCGAGTGAATTCATAGAGTTTAATAAACCATCAATATATCATCGGTATAAAATAATTACCGAAAACCATTTCGTACAAATCATTTTAATGGGCCATAAAATAGCCAAAGTCATTTTATACAATTCCTTATCAAAATCATAATGTAGGCTTTCGCCTTCAAAATCGTTATACGAACCAATGTCGTAAAAATATCATACAATACGTTTTATAACCTAGTATGGAGTTAAATAAAACCGTTATATGATTATGGTTATGAAAACAAAAACACGAACATAATATCAATAGTATGACCCCATATTACTAGTCAGGCAATATATCATAATTCGGTGCATATAGCAGTATTTCGTTAATTGGATTATTATAAGCCGCATGACATTGTTACCTTACTACAACAAACAATGGGTAGCTAGCCCGAAACTCATTTGCCCATCTAAATTAGCGTGTCGTCACAAAGGTCACGCTATGTAAATCTTCTCATACATAAATTCGCTTACCAATCAATGTGGCATGACGGGGATCAACCGTCAAGGCGCGAACTGGGGTGATCGTCCCCAAATAGTACTATTATATGCTTAAGCGTCTACCAAATCCCGGTAGTTCACAATTCATGCTAATGGGACTTTTAGTGACATAGCCTAACTTTAATAATCTATTTTATTTCATCTATCGGGTCATTTAATCATTCGGGTCTAAATCAATAAACAAGCAATCGGGACAAATGGTGTCCTATTTTATAAAACTAACATGTTATCTCCCTCGCGGGTTTGTAAAACATTTGATAAAAACATTTAAAAGAGTGCGAGGCTATGAACTCACGTTTATGTGGGAAGGCGGGTTATCGGCAATTTGGACGTACGGTACGTGCTTCAATCACGGAAACCTAGACAAATAATACTCGTCTTAGACTCTTGTCCAATGACTTTATAAAAATAAAAATTATGTATACATATGATGATTTATATATATACGATGATCAAGTGGGTTTACATATTCTCATTTACTCATTTTAGTGTTATGTGTTGATAACTTTTATACTAGTTTACTAGTTTTACCTATTTACATGTTTTAGGCCCAATAGGCCCATTACAAGCCCAATCTATTATATTAGCCCAATTATACTTTTATTATCAGTATCACACTTTACATGTTGGGCCCAAATGGGTTAAGCCCAATAAATAAGTTTATAAGTGTTTTAGCCCATTTTGTTGTATTATTAGTCCAATAACGTTAACTTAGCCCGTTAATGTCCGTATGTTATATAGTTCGGATTTTAGCGGTTTTTACTTGTTATATATGTTTATATATCAGTATATGAGTTTATAAAAGTTTACATTAGACGGGTCCAACCGTCTAAGTTTTATTTAACAAAAACGTTAATTTTACGGTAATAGCCGAAAAAGTCGTAAAAATCATGTTTATAGTTTTATATCTTATAAAACTTATCAAACTACCAGTTTTATAAAATGTCCCTTTATTTATCCTTATACATATTTATATAAATGTATTATATGAGTTAGTGGGTTTTAATTCACATTTTATACTATTTTTATTTGAGTGCTTATATAATACTATTATACTTTAATTTCCAAAATCTGATTTTTACTTTCATGTTCACCAAGACAGCCATATCTAGAGTTATATATGGAGATTGAAGCTCAAATTTTTATGACATAAACTACATGATATGTGCTCCATTTAACTCTTCTATAGCTACTGTTGAATCAGCCTCTAAGTATTTTCTAAAAATCGTCCAAAACAGTGAACTCAGATTTGTACTCTAAACTTGTTTTGATCATATCTCACTCATCCTAATGATTCCATTGCATGGCCAACTCTCACATATGTACAAGACATATTAATTACTGTATATCCATTAATCTATGCCATTTTATCAGTTCATCACATGGTTCTTTACTGTTTTATACAGCCATCATTTTAAGCATGATTTTAACCTTTTTACATATAGGTTTTCATCTTTTTACCCATGATTATCAACACCAAATCCCCACACAATACTTTTATCATCATATATTCATCATATAAATATACAATAGGAAATAAAATACATGATTACATATTCAAAATAAAAAGAAGGATGGGAAGAACTATCTTTATACCACCATGATGATGTAGGTTATGATCAAGACATGGATTTTGATGGAGAAACTTGTGATAAATCAAGACCATCTTCAAGTCCACCAATCTTCATGAACTCCTTGTGGAAAATCAGCCCCTAGACTCTATAGAAACTCCTACTTGGATGTTATAATCACCACCAAGCAATAGGGCTTCAAAAGAGCTTCAACTTATGTATGAATAACATGAGATTTTGTGGTTAATTTTTGTATGAATGGGGTGTTTGATGGTGTTTGTTGGACGACACAAAGAGAGAGCAAGAGAGAAAATGGAAGCTTTTGCACGGATGAAATGAGGTTGCTAGTTTTAGCTTAGTGGTTTTGTTGGTGGAAGGCTTCAATGTTAAGCTAACTTAGACAAGTGTTAGCTTATTGTTTACAATTTGACACATCATGAGATGTGTTGGCTTACATGTTACCGTCCATATAGTGGGGTGGGGCAAGATTTATCTTGTCTCATCCCACTAATTTACGGGTACTCCTCGATTCTAGTTTCCTCGATTTGTGTGCCCTCGGGTCGTTTTACGAAAAACGTTTTTATAAATTATGAATCAACGGCACAAAACGAATCTAATAAAAATTGTCTCATAAAAAACGGAGTTCGAAAACGTAAATACGTAATCCTAAGGTTCCCGGTTTAGTCGTAAAGGACGTTAAATTTAAATCGTAAGTCCTAATCTCTTCTCGTAAATTTGTGAGTTTATGAACCAACACAAATTTAAAACTCCAAAATAATATTCATGGATAAATTTATTTTCTGAAATGTCGGACTGTCACCAAAACGGTGTATGTAAACGTAAGCACGTAACGTTGAATCCTCCGGTTTAGACGTAGTCGATGCTACTTCAAGACGTAAATCCATATTTCTTCCCAAAAATAAGTGAGTTCATAATATAACATTAAAAATAAGGTTTTTAAATAATACTTGAGAATAAAATATCAACCATAAATTGACGGATTGTCACACATACTTTTGAGGTGGAGTGGGGACAATTGCTTTTGCTTTGTTTCTAGCAGTAGCTAGAGGTTTGGTGGATGTTTCGATTTTTACAATCAATTATCGTTCGTTTTCCTCGACTCGACTCGAAATTGATTTTCAATTAACGTGGGACTAACTTGTTTTTTGTGACGATATCTTTTTGTATTTTTTTTAAACTATTTGAAAACAATTTAATTAAACTATTAAAATTTAAATCTAATTAAAAATAATAAAACTATTTTTTGATAAAAACATAAACTAAATAAAAATTTAACTTTATAAAAACTTGAAATGAAATCTATTTTAAACTTGAAATAAAAAAAAAGTAAATAAAACTTGAATTAAATCTATTGAAAAACTTTTAAAAACCTTTAAATGAAAACTTAATAAAACTAATTTTAAAAATAATAAAATTTAAACTAAATTTAAAAGTAATTAAAAATTAAAATATTTTTTTTTATCTTTTTATTTTTTTTATGAAAACTGAATTTAAAAGTCTAAACTAACTGATTAAACTAATAAAACTTTTGTATAAAAATTAATTAATCTAAAACTTGTATTCAAAACTATATTAAATAAAACTGCCAAAGTTAAGAAGCTATTTTAATTAACTGAAGAGAAATAGAACACACGAAAGAGTCTAGCAGAGTTGGTAAGGGCTATTGGTTGCTATTCGAGAGGTCGAGGGTTCGAAACCCTCGACAGACAAAATTTTGCTACTATTATTTTTTACTTTTTTGTAACTTATATTTGGAATCTTGATACTCAGACAAAGAGGTCTGAGTTTTATGCAGCAACAAAGTTCGAATATAAACCAAATAAACAATAAGCTGAATCAATTAAGCTGACTAGATCGAAAAAGCTAAGGAGAAAATAAGCAGATTCAATAATTTTATAAAACTAAAACCAAAATAAGCTAATAGGGGAAACAAAAATAAGCCAAAATCCTAATAAGAAAAATAAACTTAAACATAAGCTGAATCGAAATTAACCAAATAAGACAAAAGCAGTAGAAACTAAATTAATCCAAAAAACTAAGAAGACATTAAAAATGGAAACAAACCAAAAAGCAGTGGACCAAACCAAAGCAGTATCACTTAACAAAAAAAAAAACAGATTACCAGATTTAACGCAAACCACAAACGAGCCCAGAAAATAAACACAAGCGGATGTAAAATTAAACTAATATTAAACTAAGCAGATTTAACAAACTTAAACTAAACAATTAACTTAAACAATAAGCAGATAATAAAAGCAAACAAAAACAGATAAATAATAAGCTTAACAAGAAATTAAAAGAAAAGAGATAAAACCTTTTGGAGAATCCCTTGTGACGAAGACGCGGCGCTGAGCCGTCTTATCAAAACCAAACAAACACCACCGTCGTCACCATCTCGAATCCAACCAAATACATCAACAGTAACCAAAACACGCAATTACCTTCGAACAAGAACTTGAACTTCGAACAGTATCCAAAACAAGATTGAACAGTAACCTTTTGATATCTTCCTAGTAGGGGAAAATATTTAATTCACTTTCCTTATATTTTTTTTTATTTTTTTTATATCAATAATAATTCCGAACAGTAGATAAAATAAAGAAAGCAGATTAATAAAAAAGAGAGACAGATTAAAGATTAACAGAAATTAAATTAAGACAAAATAAAATCACTTTTCATTAATCATAAAAATTACATTACTGGAATTAAAAGAAATACAAGATTAAATCTAAACCTAAGTTACTGAAAATTAAAAATAAAGAAAAAGCGCTATGTTTACATCTTGTGTGGGGGGTTTTATAGGTAAAACCCCATAACCTTCTTCATTGAATCTTCGTGATCAAGGCTTCAAATCCGGACCGTTCAATACTTCTTTTTCTTCTCTTTCTTCATCTAATGGTGGAAAATCACTACCCATCACACGGATTGCCACCGTGGATGGGTAGTGTGCTTCTTGTTTTTCTTCTATGATGATGTGGAGGATTCTTATTGGAGGGATTGGTGGAGGGTGTTGTCACAGCCAATCACAAAGGGAGATTAGGCCACGTCGGATCAAAATGAGGACCACAGATGAGTGTTCTTCCCCGAAAATTAGGGGGATTTAATTAGATTTGTGTGAATTAACCTTTGAGGGGAAAACCCCCAAATTAACTTGGGTAATTTTTGTGATAGGAATTAGGGTTTGTGGGTAAGAAAAATGGTGGTTGCGTGAGTTTTTTAGAGAGATGAAAAAGTGGTGGGTAAGTCTTTGTTAATAACGAAACAGATGGTTGAGGGTAAATAAAAACAAAATGTTTTATTATTTAAGTGGGGTGAAGACTAGTGGATGATACGTGTAAGGTAAAACAGTTGGGTGGGTAAATTGTTTTTGTTTATTAAAAATGTGCAAGTGTGGGTGGAGTCAATGGAGCTTGTTTGACCATGCGTGTAATGTTGACTGGGGTTTATCAAACTTTGACCAGCAAAGTTAAACATTCTCATTTGTTTTAGAAGTGGGCTTAGCCCAATTTTTGTTTCAAAACAACTCATCCATCTGTTCCTATCTATTTAGCAAAATGGGCTTGGTGGCCCAATCTTAATCCTATTGGGCCTTTTGGGCTAATTTGACAAAAAGTGGATACTTCAAATCCTTAAATGGGCTTTTGAGCCCATTTATCCAATGCGGGACCCACAAGACTCGAATATCTTAAAAATATTTAATCCACTAAAACGAGCTCGATTTCGGTTTTCTTGAAATTATTTTAAAACCCGTGTCGACTTTGCCGGTTTTCGTGATCTTGGCACACATTTGGTCTTTTGACTTTGTCTTTGTCTCTTTTTGGACTTTTCTTCAACATTTGACCGTGAAATCCCGTGTTTTCTCTTCTTTTGATCATTTGTACCTATTTTAACACAAAAACACAAAACCACGCGTAATTCCGACTTTTACGATATAAAACACATGATTAGGTCTTGTTTTTCCCTTGATTTTAGTGGCAAAAGGATAAGTGTTTACACACTTATTAATGATCTTGAGGAATGTGTAGGTGGTTGTTGACGATGAACGGGTTTTGTTGAAGTAGCAGCCATAAAAGCAATAGAGTTAGCAGACCGTTCTACCTTTTCAGCCCTAAGTTCATTGACTTCTTTCTGATGTTGTTTCAAGATATCATAAAGTTTGTGATAGGAGATGGTCTTGATAGCTTCCCTTTGTTTAACCAAAGTCACGAACCTTTGCCATTCTGGTTTAAGTTGAAGTAGAAATTGAACATTGGCATGATGATTGGATATGGTGCACTAATTTCTGACAAGATCATTCATCATTTTGTAGAATCTCTAATGTTAGGGTTTTTCAATCCTATTTAAACAATGAAAGTTCGTTTCTCGGTATCTTCTCGAATTGATTTGCGGTTCAAAGTACGACTCAATTGTTTTTGGTGAAAAAGAATATTTTTGGTTGTTTTAAAATAAATGTGCAAGACGTAAATGAAAATGACGTTAATTTAAATCTAACTCTAATTTAAAATAAATGACGGGAATTTAAAAGCGAGACGAGAAATTAAAAGGCTATAAGAGTAAATAACGCAAACTTAAAACTAACCTAAAGGCAAACTTAAAACGCAACCAAAACTTAAAATAAGGCAAGGCTTAAAATAAATCTAAGGCAAGTAAACTTAAAGTGCAACTAAGTAAAAAGGCGGGAAAAGTAAAGCTTGAAAATTAAAAATTAAAAACAGAAACTTAAAATAACCTCAAAACAGCTCATTCGGAATAATCCTTCGTTCGGAATACATCACTCGTCCGGAATGTCACCTTCGTTCGGAATAATTTATTTTTCACTCGGAATAATCAATACAAAACCCTTGATCCGGAATAAATCCTTTATCCGGAATATGTCACTTATCCGGAATAAAGTCTTGATTCGGAATATTGCCTTGATTCGGAATATATTCCGAATGAATACCTTGATCCGGAACAATAGATGTTCCGAATGAACAATCCCCAAATCCTTCGTTCGGAATGTTCCGGATGAAATCCTTTGATTCGGAATAACTGGGACAACCCTTCACTCGGAATGTTCCGAATGAACACCTACGTTCGGAATGTTCTGAATGATCCCTTGATCCGGAATATATTCCGAATGAACTGCTGATCCGGAATATATTCCGAATGAACTGCTGATCCAGAATATTCCACTGATCCGGAATATTCCATTGGTTCGGAATGTTTTCTTCACAAAGCCTTGATTCGGAATAACTTTCAACAAAACCTTGATCCGGAATATCCTTTTTATTTGGAATATGTCACTTATCCGGAATAATTAGGAGAATTCCTTGGTTCGGAATGTGATGTTGATCCGGAATGTGCTAGTGATTCGGAATATCACCTGGGAAACAGAAACGAAGAACACGGGACAAACAAAAATACGGATCTAACCAAAACTAATCAAAATCAACCATAAGATTAAATCAAACTAATCACAAATAATCTAATAACAAATACTAATCAAACCAAATCAAAAACACTAACAATAATAATCAAAATAATCAAAACCCAATTTAATCAAATCAATAAAAACTCAATAACATGAACATAAATAATAAACATAAAGATTAAAGATTAACAAGAAAGGAAGATGGGAGATAAACAATAAAAGTAAAGATTGACAATAATTAAAAGGAAACTTACTTGAAATTAAAGGAATTTAAGGTGCAAGACAAGTATTTTAAATTTGACAATTAATTAAATGACATGTATTTAAATGTGCAATGAAATGAAAATGGAAGAACTAGTGTCACTCTAGCCAACAAAATGAAAATGAAATCCTAATCATCTATTTATAGGAGGATTAGGGAGGTGCTTAGGAAGCTTCCTCCCCTCTTTCTTCTTTCTTTAATTGCATTATTAAGTACTTAATCTTCTTAATGCTTCGACTTTAATGACTTTGTCTCGGGATTTCTTTAAACTCGTCTTGTAATTCTTCAATAAATTAGACTTGAGTTCTTCGACTTTTAGTAAACTTCCGTCTTCCGAATTTTTCTTCGATAAATCTTCAGAATTGGTCTTGGACTTCTGTTCTTTTTGCACTCTTGATTTCTTGACTTCGTCTTTTGTCTTTTCTTCGATAAAAGCCCGTGAATGCCCGTGTTTTCTCCCCTTTTCACATTTTCGTCCTAAATCACAACAAAAACACAAACCACGCATAATTCCGACATTTACGACATAAAATACACGTTTTAGCTTGGTTGTTTTTGTAATTAAGTGGTAAAAGGATGGGTGTTTACACACCTATCAAATCCCCTACACTTGACCATTGCAATGTCATCATGCAATGCATTAGTTACAAAGTACGGTTACACTTTTCATCATAATCAATCCACGTTGGCCTTTATTAAAGAGATAGAAAATTATAAACATTCAAAGTAAAGAAATAAACATACCTTCGGGTTTTGAAAATGTCATGAATGATCATCATCCTCAAGTTTTCACTTTCTCCAAACCAAGCTTAAAAACGAGATCATTGTTATTATAAGTTAGCAAACTAACACGAACTCATGTGGGCCAATTGTTTACTTAGACTCCCTTATTCCTAGGTGTATCTCTTATATTTTATTATTGTCTTGAATGATCATGAGGATGCATTGTTGACTTATTTCGATAGTTATTTGGGCTGAAAATAAAGTGGGACGATTTAATCAAAAGTTAGCTAAAGGACAAAATCTTTTAAAACTGCTTCTCGAGACCTCATAAAGTTCATATCTTGGCATAACTCGCTTCGCGATTTGAGACCTTTCTCGGACCGATATTTGGCAGCGACTTTAATACAAGGCTTTTTACACCACGTATCAAAATTCGTAGTCCCAAGTCTTTCCGAATTGATTTCCGGTCTAAAGTGCGACTCAATCGTCTTTTGGTGAACAAGAGAATGGTTTGGTTTTGTTATCTAATTAAACTACAAGCAAGTATTAAAATGTCGTTGAGCGAAATTAAAGCGTTTGAGGGTTAAACTAAAAGCTATTTAGAAAAAACTTTAAGTAAAACTTTAAAACTTAAAACATGTTCCATCGGAATATTGCAATTCATTTCTGTCGGAATGCACCAAGTCATAACCATCGGAATACAACTAAAACAAGCCATCGGAATCATTAATGTGAAAGTCCATCGGAATGCTAAACTGAATACCCATCGGAATGCAGCAATAACAATTCTATCGCAATGATGTTTGTCGGAATGTTTTTAAATCGCAATGTTTCAGATCGGAAAGTTGTAAACACTTCTGTCGCAATGCTGTTCTATCGGAATGTTACATTAGAAAAATGGGTAGAGTTTCGTCTTAACAAGGACCTTAATCCCGTCGGAATATGTGATCGCAATGAGCGATCGCAATCCCAGATCGGAATAAGGGGGAATGACCAACCGATCGCAAAGTAGAACCCTAATGGGTTATTGCGATCAAAACAATGAAATCCGTCGGAATATGTAGAATCCCTTGTATTGCGATGGAATGCAATGTTAATCCGAAATTGGTGGCAACCTTAAAACTCAATAAGCACAATCAATAAGCTCACTCATTCGAAACTTAAACAACTCAAAAAGCTTAAATTCGACAACTTGTAAAACATAAAGGATTATAAACTTTATGAAATGAACTTTAAAGTGACTAAAACTTTAGAGAAATCCGAAAATCAATAAGCCAAAACTTGAAATAAGCCATTAAGCATGGAGAGCTTATAGCTTATACGTGTAAGAGCTTATGTGTAAACAAAGAAGATTAATCCTTTAATCACGAAAACATCAAATCATACGAATGAGATATGCAATTCGGATCAAAGATAAAGTAACTAAGAAATGTAGAAGGAGATTAACGAACACAAAGCTTAAACTTAAACTTTTGATTAAAGAAACTCAAATACAAGATTAATGAAAGCTTAAAGAAAAGATGAAAAACTTAGTGAGATAAAGTTTTGAACTTTCTCTCTCTAAAAACTAGAAAGAAAACTAAAAAAATGAAAACTAAAACTAGCTAACCACCCTCCTAATGTGATTAGGAGGGTATTTATAGGGAAGTGGGAAGTGCATGTGTGGTGCTTCCTTCTTTCTTTTTCTTCTCGACTCGATTTAATTCATTTGTCTTTCTCGATGTCGTCTCAGGATTAATTAAACTCGTCTCAACATTTCTTCATTTATTTAGACTCGAGTTCTTTGACTTCATTAAACTTCCGTCTTTAGACTTGTTCTTCGATAAATCTTCAGAATAGGTCTTGGACATCCGTCTTTAAAGCACTCTTGATCTTTTGACTTTGTCTTTTCTCGTTTTCGTCGATAAAAGCCCGTGAAAGCCCGTATTTTCTTCCTTTTTCATGTTTTGGTCCTAAAACACAATAAAAACACAAACCACGCATAATTCCGACTTTTATGACATAAAATACACATTTTGGTCTTGTTATTATTGGAAATAAGTGGTAAAAGGATAAGTGTTTTCACACTTATTAAATCCCCTACACTTGACCATTGCAATGCCCTCATGCAATGCATTAATTTAAAAGCACGGTTTACATTTTTCATCATAAATAACCAACCTTGGACTTTATTAAATACTAAAAATTTAAGGAAAGTAAAAAGATAAAATCAAGTAAAGAAATCAAAGACTTACATTGGTTTTTGGCTGCCATGAACGTTTATCATCCTCAAGTTTCACGTTCCCCATACCAAGCTTAAAAACGAGATCATTGTTATTATAAGTTAGTAAACTAACACGAAATCATGTGGGCCAATTATTCACTTACACTCCCTTATTCCTAGGTGTATCTCTTATATTTTATTTTTGTCTTGAATGATCACGAGGATGCATTGTTTGACTTATTTCGGTAGTTATTTAGGCCGAAAATAAAGTGAACGATTTAATCAATAGTTAGCTAAAGGACAAAATCTTTTAAAACTGCTTCTCAGGACCTCATAAAGTTCATATCTTGGCATAACTCGCTTCACGATTTGAGACCTTTCTCGGACCGATATTTGACAGCGACTTCATACTTCAAATCTTTGAGAGACGTTCTTGAAATTATGGTCTTCTCTTCATAATAGGAATTTCTTCACTTGAAGTTTTGAGAGATTCTTCATCTTTGGACCACGACTTCTTCATTTTTCTCCAATCTTTATTTTGGACTTTGATATACAACGATCCGCCTCCTTTTAGGACTTGGATCTATTTATCCTCATACCTTGTTAGGGCCTTTTTGGATAGACTTCTCCATGATTTTTAGGGGAGTATTTGCTTTTCGTCGTGTGTCTCGATCCTTCATATTGATTTTCGATAAATGATTCTTCACATCACTTTTGGATCTTTAGCAACAAAATGTAGCCCTCATGCCTTGTTAGGGCCTTTTCGGACTCGCCAATCTTTGCATCCCGCTTCAATAAGTTATGCTTTGGCTATGAACTCTAATCCGTACCGAGCAACTTTTACACGATCTTGGGCTAGAAGCTAAGTAACCTTTTAAATCGTACAACCTTATTTATTGCAGATAAATTTATTAACAAGCGAAGGGAGAATAGGCTTATAATTAACTCACATAAATTCACGAAAGAATACCAAACTTATAATTGACTCTATCATCTCTCGTCCTCCATAGTTTAAAATCTCAAGGAATGAGACTCGTGGATGCTTAGCCTATTAAATCAAATTTTTGGGTTTTCGAGTCATCTATAGGATCTTGCAAATTCTTGGACTTTTTCAAGTTTAGAAATCGCATTTTAAAGTTCCCTTGATAAACGACTCTCTAGGATCAATTATAGGAACTTGCGAAAAGTTCTTGTTCTTAACCCGTGAGAGTTAAGACTTTCGCGTTTTATAGCTCCCTATATAAAAGCCTAGCAAAACTTGACTTAAACACGTTAAGGATACTAGCTAGAGTAAACTTAGATAAGTAAACTCAGGTTGAGTCAAAATATTCACAACTAAGAAAAATTTAAAAACCACTTTATTGAAAATTTATTCTAGCAATGGAAAGAAATAAACATAACAAAGGAAAATACAACTATACAACTAGGCCAAAATAGATTAAAAATATCGAAAAATCAAATTTTCCGGTTAAAATGAGGGCAAATTCATGGAAAAGACCACTTACTTCGATAGAAGTCCCCCCTACACTTGATATAAACATTGTCCTCAATGTTTAAGCATATGGGAGTAAACTCCCCTACACTTAGGACATTGTGCACTTTGTTTAAATCTTGCTAAGGAAAGGACAACTAAAGTGAATTCAGTGTGAACATATAAAATATGAAATATTGAATCACAAGAGTTTAGGATAGAACCGGGAAGATGGGAATACGGTATCACGGTTCGTCAAAAGTCATCAAGGTAGATCTTTGAAGCTTTAATCCCTGCACAGCACAAGAAACAAGACAACAAACACATACGGGGTTCCCCCTACACTTATTATGAAAGCAGTAAAAGATAGATCACGGGTTGCCTCCCGAGAAGCGCTTGTTTTTGTTCACCGAGTCACGAGCCTGACTCGACCCAAATTTATTTTATGAGAAACGTGGTGAGGGATGGAATCATCTCATGCGAGATGTCCTCACCAAAGTACAGCTTCAAACGCTGGCCATTCACCTTGAAATTGGGCCCATTTGGCTGAGAAAGCTCAATGGTCCCATATGGAAAGACTTTGGCGACGGTGAATGGACCAGACCAGCGGCTCTTCAACTTGCCAGAGAAGATCTTCAACCGAGAGTTAAAAAGTAAGACTTGATCACCAACGTGGAACTCTCGGTTCTTAATCCTTGCGTCATGAATGATCTTGGTCTTCTCCTTGTAGATCAGTGAGTTCTCGTAAGCTTCATTCCTCAGTTCGTTGAGCTCGTTGATTTGAATCTTGCGAAGATTACCGGATTTGTTGATGTCGAAGTTAGCCCACTTCAAGGCCCAGTACGCCTTATGTTCCAGCTCGATGGGGAGGTGGCATGCTTTCCCGTACATAAGACGATAAGGTGTACAGCCGATCGGGGTCTTATAAGCAGTACAGAAAGCCCACAAAGCATCATCTAACATATCGGCCCACGCGGCATGATGCTCTCCCACAGTACGCTCCAAAATTCGCTTCAATCTACGGTTGGAAATCTCGGCTTGCCCATTGGTTTGGGGATGATAGGCGGTGGAAAGACGGTGATTAACACCATACTTAGCCATGACTCTTGCAAATTGATCATTGCAAAAATGAGTCCCGCGGTCATTGATAATAGCACGAGGAACGCCGAATCGAGCAAACAGCTGCTTCAAAAAGTTCACAACCACCCTCGCATCGTTCATAGGGAGAGCCTTAGCTTCAACCCATTTAGAAACGTAGTCAACGGCTACGAGGATGTACTTGTTCCCTTTGGATGATGGAAATGGCCCCATAAAGTCGATGCCCCATACGTCAAAGATTTCACATTCTTGTATGAAATTTTGAGGCATCTCATCTTTATGTGTGATCTTGCCTTGGCGTTGGCAAGCATCACAATGCTTAACCATTTTGTGAGCGTCACGATAAATGGTGGGCCAATAGAATCCAGAGTCAAACACTTTCTTAGCGGTGTAGTTGGGACCAAAGTGACCACCAGTGGGTCCTTTATGGCAAGCAGCAAGGATTTGCAAAGCTGCCGGTCCATCAACACATCGACGAATGATCAGATCAGCACATTGTTTGAATAGAAAAGGGTCATCCCAAAAGTAAGTATTAACATCATTTAAGAACTTCTTCTTTTGTTGGGATGTTAACCCTTTGATGAGAACACCACCCGCTAAGTAGTTTGCAATGTCGGCAAACCACGGGGTGTCATCAAGATTGAGATTTATAGACATTAAGGTCTCAAGGGGGAAAGAGTCATTGATCTCTTTGTTCGGATGATCCCCTTGATATGGATCCTCAAGTCGACTCAGATGATCTGTGGCTAGGTTTTCAGCACCCTTCTTGTCACGAATTTCAATGTTGAATTCTTGAAGGAGTAAAACCCAGCGAAGAAGTCATGGCTTAGAGTCGTTCTTAGTCATCAAGTACTTCAACGCGGAATGGTCCGTGTATACGATTGTGGTGGATAAAACAAGATAGGGGCGAAATTTTTCAAAAGCATAGACAACAGCTAAAAGCTCTTTTTCGGTTGTCGTATAATGCAATTGAGCCCCCGTCATTGTTTTGCTAGCATAGTGGATTGGTTGAAGTGTTTATTCACTCTTTGACCCAAAACCGCTCTAATAGCAAAGTCGCTAGCATCGTACATCAATTCAAAGGGTAGCTCCCAGTTAGGGGTAACCAAGACCGGTGCCTTGGTTAGCTTATCCTTAAGAAGATTGAAGGCTTCGATACACTCTTTAGAAAATATAAAAGGAGTATCTTTTTCCAAGAGGTGGGTCATCGGGCGAGCGATTTTAGAGAAATCCTGAATGAATCGACGATAGAAGCCCGCATGACCCAGAAAACTTCTCACGCCCTTCACGGTTGAAGGTGGAGGTAATTTGGCTATGACATCAACTTTAGCGCGGTCGACTTCAAGACCGGCTTTAGAGATTTTGTGTCCTAGCACAATGCCTTCTTTTACCATAAAATGGCATTTTTCCCAATTCAGAACAAGGCGAGTGTCTTCGCACCGCTTAAGCATACGTTCCAAATTGGCAAGGCAAGAAGAGAAGGAATCCCCAAAGACCGAGAAATCATCCATGAAGACTTCCATGGTTTGCTCAACCATGTCATGGAAGATAGCCAACATGTATCTTTGGAAAGTCCCGGGGGCATTGCATAAGCCAAAAGGCATTCTTTTGTAAGCAAATGTGCCATAGGGACAAGTGAATGTTGTCTTCTCTTGATCTTGGGGATCGATGGGTATTTGGAAATAACCCGAGAAACCATCAAGAAAGCAGTAATATTCATTACCCGCTAAACGTTCAAGCATTTGGTCCATAAAAGGAAGAGGGAAATGATCCTTTCTCGTGGCATCATTGAGTTTGCGGTAGTCTATACAAACTCTCCACCCAGTAACGAGACGTGTAGGAATCAACTCGTTGTTAGCATTGGTCACAACGGTAATTCCACCTTTCTTAGGCACACAATGGACTGGACTAACCCATGGTGAATCCGAAATAGGGTAAATCATACCCGCATCAAGAAGTTTGATAACCTCTTTTTTGATGACTTCGTGGATTTTAGGATTCACCCTTCGTTGGCTTTGAATTGTGGGCTTAAAGTCGTCCTCCATGAGAATTTTATGTGTGCAAAAGTGAGGATCAATTCCGCGAATATCGGAGGTTTTCCAAGCGATAGCTCTTTTATGATTCTTCAATACGGCGAGAAGTCGGGATTTTTCTTCTTCTTTCAGGTCCTTTGCGATGATGACCGGTAACTTCTGGTTGTCTTCAAGGAAAACGTACTCAAGATGAGGAGGTAGGTCCTTAAGCTCAAGAGTAGGAGGATCCTCAATAGATGGTGAAACTAACGATGGATCATCATTAGTCACCTCTTTAGGAGAAGGAGGAGAAAACGGGTCTTCATTGAGAAGTCTCTCAATAGTACGAATTTCTTCATCCCAATCAGTGGAAGAATCATCATACTTAATATCGAGAGGACCCAAGCTAGCTTCAAAATCATCGAAGTCACTTTCTCCAAAAGGAGTCAATGACGGAGCAATTGAGGCAACGGTCTCAACATTGGGTAGAGAAGAGGGAGTACTTTTGCAAGCATCATGAAAATGTTCTTCACAAGCCTCATCGAGAACATCAATAGCATTAACACTCTCATATGAATAAGGTTGCTTAGAAATCTTACCCATGTTGAAGACAATTTTATCGTCACCAACTCTCATGATTATTTCGCCCGCGGCTACATCAATGAGAGTGCGACCGGTCCTCAAGAAGGGACGTCCAATGATTAATGGAACACGAGGATCCATCTCGTAGTCAACGACAACAAAATCCGCCGGGAAGGTGAATTTGTCAACGCCAACGAAGACGTCTTCAGCTATCCCCACTAGATAAGCAACCGTACGGTTAGCTAATTCCAAAGTCCTTTTGGTGGGGACTAGCTCGGGAGAGATAATTACTTCCAAACACTTAAAGGCATTAAGTTTATACTGGCACCTAGATCGGCTAGGGCCATGCAATTCTCTACTCCCGGAAAGTTGCAAGGAATCAAGAAGCGACCCGGATCACCAAGTTTGGTGGGAAATTTCCTTAAGAGAACGGCGGAGCAATTCTCATTAAGTTGGGTCTGAGCAATTTCAAGAAGCTTCTCCTTGTCACTAAGAAGATCTTTAAACATCTTCGCGTATTTAGGCATGTGAGCGAGAGCCTCGGCAAAGGAGATGTTAAAATTCAATTGTTTAAACATTTTTAGAAAGTTTGAAACTTGAATATCATCCTTGCTCTTTTTCTTCTCTTTCCTCAACCTTGAAGGATAAGGTATATTGGATGAAGAAGAAGGCTTTAGGGGAGTAGGATCACTCACAACTACGGGTGGTGGGGAAATGGGGGTAGAAGGCAAAGGAGGTGGGGAAAGTTGCTCTTTTTCCTTGTTCACAATCACGGGTGGAGGTGTAGGAAGCTCGAGTTCCGTATAACCTTTTCCACTACGAGTGGTGATTGCTTTCATCTCCCCTCTTGGATTCGCAACGGTGTTACTCGGAAGAGTACCCGAAGAAGAGGGTTGATTACCTTGGAAGAGCGAACCGATCATATCACGTATGTTTAGCGCTTGAGTGCTGAAAGAGTCTCTCATGTCTGCACGCATCTCATTACTTTGTTTTGCCATGTCATTCCTTAGCTCGGCTTGGATATCGTTCCCTTGTTTCGCCATTTCTCCCTTCAAGTTGACGAATTGACTCTGAAGATTCGTCACCATCTCTCTATTAGTCTTCATGAACGTCTCGACGTCTGGATTCAATGCCATCGGTTGATTGAGAGGTGGAGCTTGGTAAGCTTGAGGATTTCCTTGAGTTGGGTATGGGTTTCTTTGGGATTGATATTGATTGGTAGCACGAGGTTGGGATTGGTTGTTTCGGTTATAGCTTTGTTGTTGGTTTTGGTTTGGAGGAGGGAAACCGGGTGGTGCAAGGTAGTTGGTTGAACGATAACTTAGCAAGCTACAGTCTCCTTGAGGACGAGCTTGATAGCCTCCCGTGGGATAAGTACCGTATGCCGCGTTAACGTTTTCAGAAAAATTGCCTTGGGTAGAAGGACAATCATTGTAAGAATGAGGACCACCACATGTGTCACAAGAAATAGCAACGGCTTTAGCTTGTTGAAAGTGGTTTGTGGCCATGGTCATGAAATCCTTGTGCATATCCGCGATTTGTCGGGTAAGCTCAGTTATCTCGGGATTGGAAGTAGTAGAAGAAACATTGACTCTCGAGTTAGATCTTGAGAATGCGGATGAATCCCAATTCTTGTGGTGAGTAGTCATGTTTTCAATCAACTCTCTACACTCCTCCGGTCTCCTTTTCATAAAAGTACCACCGGCGGCGGCATTGATCGTGTCACGATCACGAAAAGTGAGACCATTGTAGAAAGTATCAATGAGAGTGACGGGGAGCATGTTATGGTTCGGACAACGATTGATCAAATCATTGTATCGTTCCCAACCATCAAAGAGCGATTCATCATTGTCTTGCATGAATCCACTAATTTGGTTACGAAGGCTTGTGACCATGGATGGTGGGAAATAGCGCGACAAAAAACGTTGAGTCATGTCATTCCAAGTATGAATAGAATTCTTTGGGAGACGGTCAAACCCTTTTTCAGCATGGTGAGAAAGCGAGTGGGGAAATAGTTGAAGGCGAAGTTCATCCATAGAAACACCGGGTGACTTCATGCTTTGGGTGATGGTAATAAATTTGTCGAGGTGTTTTTTGGCATCATCATCCGGAATTCCGTGAAATGGGTTAGTTTGCACTTGTTGGATCATGTGATGCTTCAACGAATACTCCTGAGCCGTGATGTGCATCGGCGCAATCGGGCCTCCGCGTCCGTTCTTGGTGGGTTGACACAATTCCTCCATTGTTCGTAAATCAGGTAGGGGGACATTGTTGTTGTTGTTATTATTATTCAAATTGGGTAGAGGTGGGTTATTATTGTTGTTATTAACACCAGTCATATCTAGATCTTCACGAGTCTCGGGCTCAGAATAGTTAGAAGATCTAGTACGCATACACCTGCAGAAGAAAAATACACAGAGAGAATATCAATATAATCTTTTTGGTGCAAACTTTTGGAAAAGAATTGTTTTTTATGATTTTTAGATGTTTTTGTATTTTTGAAGAATTTTATATTTTTTAGGGTTTTTGAAAATTTTTAAAGCAAGGAAAATAACGTTCAAAGAACGGATCCCAAAATTCAATGCGTCTCTCACTAGAAACCGTTAATCTTAACGAAAAGAGCCAGCAGCGGCGCCATTTAATACAAGGCTTTTTACACCACGTATCAAAATTCGTAGTCCCAAGACTTTCCGAATTGATTTCCGGTCTAAAGTGCGACTCAATCGTCTTTTGGTGAACAAGAGAATGGTTTGGTTTTGTTATCTAATTAAACTACAAGCAAGTATTAAAATGTCGTTGAGCGAAATTAAAGCGTTTGAGGGTTAAACTAAAAGCTATTTAGAAAAAACTTTAAGTAAAACTTTAAAACTTAAAAACATGTTCCATCGGAATATTGCAATTCATTTTTGTCGGAATGCACCAAGTCATAACCATCGGAATACAACTAAAACAAGCCATCGGAATCATTAATGTGAAAGTCCATCTGAATGCTAAACTGAATACCCATCGGAATGCAGCAATAACAATTCTATCGCAATGATGTTTGTCAGAATGTTTTTAAATCGCAATGTTTCAGATCGGAAAGTTGTAAACACTTCTGTCGCAATGCTGTTCTATCGGAATGTTACATTAGAAAAATGGGCAGAGTTTCATCTTAACAAGGACCTTAATCTCATCGGAATATGCGATCGCAATGAGCGATCGCAATCCCAGATCGGAACAAGGGGGAATGACCAACCGATCGCAAAGTAGAACCCTAATGGTTTATTGCGATCAAAACAATGAAATCCGTCAGAATGTGTAGAATCCCTTGTATTGCGATGGAATGCAATGTTAATCCAAAATTGGTGGCAACCTTAAAACTCAATAAGCACAATCAATAATCTCACTCATTCGAAACTTAAACAACTCAAAAAGCTTAAATTCGACAACTTATAAAACATAAAGGATTATAAACTTTATGTAATGAACTTTAAAGTGACTAAAACTTTAGAGAAATCCGAAAATCAATAAGCTAAAACTTGAATTAAACCGTTAAGCATGGAGAGCTTATAGCTTATACGTGTAAGAGCTTATGTGTAAACAAAGAAGATTAATCCTTTAATCACGAAAACATCAAATCATACGAATGAGATATGCAATTCGGATCAAAGATAAAGTAACTAAGAAATGTAGAAGGAGATTAACAAACGCAAGGCTTAAACTTAAACTTTTGATTAAAGAAACTCAAATACAAGATTAATGAAAGCTTAAAGAAAAGATGAAAAACTTAGTGAGAGAAAGTTTTGAACTTTCTCTCTCTAAAAACTAGAAAGAAAACTAAAAAATGAAAACTAAAACTAGCTAACCACCCTCCTAATGTGATTAGGAGGGTATTTATAGGGAAGTGGGAAGTGCATGTGTGGTGCTTCCTTCTTTCTTTTTCTTCTCGACTCGATTTAATTCATTTGTCTTTCTCGATGTCGTCTCGGGATTAATTAAACTCGTTTCAACATTTCTTCATTTATTTAGACTCGAGTTCTTTGACTTCATTAAACTTCCGTCTTTAGACTTGTTCTTCGATAAATCTTCAGAATAGGTCTTGGACATCCGTCTTTTAAGCACTCTTGATCTTTTGACTTTGTCTTTTCTCGTTTTCTTCGATAAAAGTCCGTGAAAGCCCGTGTTTTCTTCCTTTTTCATCTTTTGGTCCTAAAACACAATAAAAACACAAACCACGCATAATTCCGACTTTTACGACATAAAATACACATTTTGGTCTTGTTATTATTGGAAATAAGTGGTAAAAGGATAAGTGTTTTCACACTTATTAGACTTCATACTTCAAATCTTGAGAGACGTTCATGAAATAATGGTCTTCTCTTCATAATAGGAATTTCTTCACATGAAGTTTTGAGAGATTCTTCATATTTAGACCACGACTTCTTCATTTTTCTCCAATCTTTATTTTGGGATTTTGATATACAACGATCCGCCTCCTTTTTGGACTTGGATCTATTTATCCTCATACCTTGCTAGGGCCTTTTCGGATAGACTTCTCCATGACTTTTGGGGAGTTTTTGCTTTTCGTCGTGTGTCTCGATCCTTCATATTGATTTTTGATAAATGATTCTTCACACCACTTTGGATCTTTAGCAACAAAATGTAGCCCTCATGCCTTGTTAGGGCCTTTTCGGACTCGCCAATCTTTGCATCCCGCTTCAATAAGTTATGCCTTGGCTATGAACTCTAATCCATACCGAGCAACTTTTAAACGATCTTGGACTAGAAGCTAAGTAACTTTTCAAATCGTAAAACCTTATTTATTGCAGATATATTTATTAGCAAGCGATAGGAGAATAGGCTTGTAATTAACTCACATAAACTCACGAAAGAATACCAAACTTATAATTGACTCTATCATCTCTCGTTCTCCACAGTTTAAAATCTCAAGGAATGAGACTCGTGGATGCTTAGCCTATTAAATCAATGTTTTGGGTTTTCGAGTCGTCAACAGAATCTTGCAAACTCTTAGACTTTTTCAAGTTTAGAAATCGCATTTTAAAGTTCCCTTGATAAACACTCTCTAGGATCAATTATAGGAACTTGCGAAAAGTTCTTGTTCTTAACCCGTGAGAGTTAAGACTTTCGCATTTTAAAACTCCCTATATAAAAGCCTAGCAAAACTTGACTTAAACACGTTAAGGATACTAGCTAGAGTAAACTTAGATAAGTAAACTCGGGTTGAGTCAAAAGATTCACAACGTTTGAAAATTAAAACTACTTTATTAAAATTTTATTCTAAGTAAAGAAGGAAAATAACTATACAAAGGTAAAAACTAATAGGCCAAAATAGATCAAAAATTTTGAAAAATGTCGAAAAATTGATTTTCTGGTTAAAATGAGGACAAATACAAGGAAAAGGCCACTTAACTTCGATAGAAGTCCCCCCTACACTTAATATAAACATTGTCCTCAATGTTTAAGCATGTGGGAGTAAACTCCGCTACACTTAGGACATTGTGCACTTTGTTTAAATCTTGCTAAGGAAAAGACAACTAACGAGATTCCTATTTTAATATTGAGAAATAGAAAATAGAGAATCAAAAAGAGTTTAGGATAGAACCGAGAAGAAGGGAACACGGAATCACGGTTCGTCAAAAGTCATCAAGAGTGTGTCTTTGAAGCTCTAATCACTGCACATGATAAGAAAGAGAACAAGAAACACCACGGGGCTCCCCCCTCACTTATGGTGAAAACAGGGAAAGATAGATAGATAATTGGGTTGCCTCCCAAAAAGCGCTTGTTTTTGTTAACCGAGTCACAAGCCTGACTCGTCCCCGAATTAAATGGTCCATGGGGAAGCCTCGAATGTAATACCGGGATCAAAGACCTTGTCCTCGTTCCCGGAGGAATATAACAAAGGAGAGGCAGGGGGACAAGTCTTGAATGGTAGGAAGGTCCTTTCAACATACAAGAAGTATGTGAAATCTTGATCCACGGGAGGTGGGCCGGGTAAAGGAATCACATTGTCATCCTCCAAAGACAATGGATACTGACCAATTGGCAAAGCCGTAAGGTCATCAATCATATAATGGTCATTGTCACCTCCCGGGTCAAAGCACTCATCCTCATTTCGCGGAGAGTGAAATTGATACATCACCCGCTTGGGCGTGCACGTAGTAGGATGAGGTGGCAATATAGTGTGAGAAGTAAGAGAAGAATTACCTTCCATCCGCGTCACCTGTCCAGTAGAGTCAAATCTCTCCACCTATGCGATAGATGGGGGCATGGCTAACAGAGTATGCTCATCAATAGCAAGAGAATCAGAGCTATCAATGTCTTCAATCCCTTCGTCAAAGAGAGGATTCACCTCACTAGATATGTAAGCGTCATCAAATCAAATAAAGGGTTCGAATAAATCTTGAAAGTTTCCTTCGGAATGTCTTCATCGGATAGTGACTCGTCATCACTAGAAGTAAAATCATCATCTTGATCAAAAAGAGGATTAGAGAAAGCCAAAGAATCCTCTCCCAAAGTGTTGGTGTAAGGAACATGATCAGAAGAAAGTGCATCATACTCATCGTCACTATCGGATGTCAACTCAGATTCACTTGGAATTGGAACAAGGTTATCAGCACTAGACTTTATGAATTCGTCGGATTCCTTTGCAGGAGTTGTGCTAAGATCCTCATCCCCTAGGATGGGTGAATCTTTAGGCTCCAGAGCCAGCAAGTCGGGAGAAGGACTAGAATTCTCATCGTTCCAAGAAATAGGACTCTCATCGTCATCATCATCATAATAATATGGAGGCACCAGAGGAGGGGTATAAGCACTAAGCTTAGATACTTGCTCTTGTTGCTGATCCGCTTGACATTTTTCGATGATCTTGTTGCAAGCTTCTTGAACTTTTTGAAAGTTGTCAAAAAGTGTGGCAATTTGCTCAGGAGGAAGTGCACAAAAGGGTTGATGATTGACGGTGTGACGTGGGGGCTCAAAATTATACACACTGGGATGATAGCACGGAATTTTCTCAAAGACCTTCGACGGATCACAAGAAGAAGCATAGTGAGGGCCCCCACAAAAATAGCACCACGGGTATGGAGAAAAACCCGGTGCATCTTGAGGATAAGGATTGTCATAGACGGGAGAGGGTGAGAAAGTATTGTAAGAGGAGAAGTATGAATTTGTTGAATTACAAAATGGACAAAATACAAATTGTGTATCGTCGATTTTAAAACCGCACCGATCACAAGTACACCATTGACATGTTTGAAAACCATGCCATGGTCTCCCACACCGTACACAAGATGAATCCATGAAGAATTATAAATAAGAGGGGTAAAGAAAAGAATTAAACATAATAGAGGATAAAGAGGAATATTTTTGAAATTTTGAAAAAGAAATGCTTTTTATGATTTTCAAATGTTTTTGGGATTTTTTTGAAAATTTGTGACACGAAAAATAACGTTCACGAGTGAACGGATCCCAAAAAGCAACGCGTCTCTCACAGAAAACCGTTAATCTTCACGAAAAGAGCCGGCAGCGGTGCCATTTTAATGTTAGGGTTTTGCAATCCTATTTAAACAATGAATGTTCGTTTCTCGGTATCTTCTCGAATTGATTTCCGGTTCAAAGTACGACTCAATTGTTTTTGGTGAAAAGGAATATTTATGGTTGTTTTAAAATAAATGTGCAAGACGTAAATGAAAATGACGTTAATTTAAATCTAACTCTAATTTAAAATAAATGAAGGGAATTTAAAAGCGAGACGATAAATTAAAAGGCAATAAGAGTAAATAACGCAAACTTAAAACTAACCTAAAGGCAAGCTTAAAACGCAACTAAAACTTAAAATAAGGCAAGGCTTAAAATAAATCTAAGGCAAGTAAACTTAAAGTGCAACTAAGTAAAAAGGCGGGAAAAGTAAAGCTTGAAAATTAAAAATTAAAAACAGAAACTTAAAATAACCTCAAAACAGCTCATTCGGAATAATCCTTCGTTCGGAATAAATCACTCGTCCGGAATGTCACCTTCGTTCGGAATAATTTCTTCTTCACTCGGAATAATCAAAACAAAACCCTTGATCCAGAATAAATCCTTTATCCGGAATATGTCACTTATCCGGAATAAAGTTTTGATTCGGAATATTGCCTTGATTCGGAATATATTCCGAATGAATACCTTGATCCGGAACAATAGATGTTCCGAATGAACAATCCCCAAATCCTTCGTTCGGAATGTTCCGGATGAACTCCTTTGATTGGGAATAACTGGGACAACCCTTCACTCGGAATGTTCCGAATGAACACCTTCGTTCGGAATGTTCCGAATGATCCCTTGATCCGGAATATATTCCGAATGAACTGCTGATCCGGAATATATTCCGAATGAACTGCTGATCCGGAATATTCTACTGATCCGGAATATTCCACTGGTTCGGAATGTTTTCTTCACAAAGCCTTGATTCGGAATAACTTTCAACAAAACCTTGATCCGGAATATCCTTTTATTCGGAATATGTCACTTATCCGGAATAATTAGGAGAATCCTTGGTTCGGAATGTGATGTTGATCCGGAATGTGCTGTTGATTCGGAATATCACCTGGGAAACAGAAACGAAGAACACGGGACAAACAAAAATACGGATCTAACCAAAACTAATCAAAATCAACCACAAGATTAAATCAAACTAATCACAAATAATCTAATAACAAATACTAATCAAACCAAATCAAAAACACTAACAATAATAGTCAAAATAATCAAAACCCAATTTAATCAAATCAATAAAAACTCAATAACATGAACATAAACAATAAACATAAAGATTAAAGATTAACAAGAAAGGAAGATGGGAGATAAACAATAAAAGTAAAGATTGACAATAATTAGAAGGAAACTTACTTGAAATTAAAGGAATTTAAGGTGCAAGACAAGTATTTTAAATTTGACAATTAAGTAAATGACATGCATTTAAATGTGCAAGGAAATGAAAATGGAAGAACTAGTGTCACTCTAGCCAACAAAATGAAAATGAAATCCTAATCATCTATTTATAGGAGGATTAGGGAGGTGCTTAGGAAGCTTCCTCCCCTCTTTCTTCTTTCTTTAATTGTATCATTAAGTCCTTAATCTTCTTAATGCTTCGACTTTAATGACTTTGTCTCGGGATTTCTTTAAACTCGTCTTGTAATTCTTCAATAAATTAGACTTGAGTTCTTTGGCTTTTAGTAAACTTCCGTCTTTCGACTTTTTTTCGATAAATCTTCAGAATTGGTCTTGGACTTCCGTTCTTTTTGCACTCTTGATTTCTTGACTTCGTCTTTTGTCTTTTTCTTCAATAAAAGCCAGTGAATGCCCGTGTTTTCTCCCCTTTTCACATTTTCGTCCTAAAGCACAACAAAAACACAAACAACGCATAATTCCGACATTTACGACATAAAATACACGTTTTGGCTTGGTTATTTTTGTAATTAAGTGGTAAAAGGATGGGTGTTTACACACCTATCAATCTCGAGTAATATGAGTCAATGGATTCACCATCTTCGGATGTGAATTTTCCAAACTCCCAAAGTAGATTAGTCTCGAGATCTTGAACATTGATCGACTTACCTTGCTTCAATCGATGAATTACATTCCACATTTCCATAGCATTAGGACATACATCAACCGTGGAATAGATATCGTTATCAATCCCAGTGAGTATGTAGTTCACAGCATCAACTTCAGCTTGGAGGAGTTTCTTTTTCTCAGCAGGACATGTATCAAAATTCTCCATAGCTCGTGTAGTTGATGAAGTACCATCCTCTGCTTATGTGGTAATTGGTCTGAATTCAAAAACTAGAGGTGGATTCTAAAGGCAGTGACGAAGAGCAGTTCGGTTCTCTTTTGTGTAGATAAATCGGAGAAAACGAGATCTTCATTGAACGTAGCAACCGGTAGTGAGCACAGGTGGATTACCGTTTCCACCTTGTTCCAAACTAATTTGATTTGTCGTCGCATTGTTGTTGTTGTTGTTAGACATGGTAAATGTGTGTGAATGGATTAGGATCTTAGTGGATGTGCTGTGATGATGTGTGGTTTACAATTCCGAGAAAAATTGATGAAATCCCTTAACAATGTGGTCACGAGAAGCCAAAAAATTCCAAGACCAAAAAATTTGCACGTATTATCACTACTTTCGTATAAATCTTCACTTTCAGATAAAGCTCGTATTATCACTTTCGGATAAATCTTGAAACCACTTTCGGATAAATCTTGAAACCACATTCGGATAAAACTCAAATATCACTTTCGGATAAATCTTTCAGTTTCGGATAAAACAACAATCTCACTTTCAGATAAAACTTTTAGTTTCGGGGAAATGAGTTTCGGGGAAATTGATTTTCAGTTTCGAGGAAATGGGTTTTAGATAAGTATGATGATTTTCAGTTTCAGGGAAATGAGTTTCGGATAAAGTGTGAATTCTCACTTTCGGATAAAATGGGAAATCTCACTTTCGGATAAAATGGGGAATTTCACTCTCAGACTTTTCCCACTTTCGGATTTTCCCCACTTTCGGACTTTTCCCACTTTCGGAATTTTCCCGCTTTCGGACTTTTCCCACTTTTAGAAAAATAAAATTATCACTTTCGAACTTTTCCCACTTTTTGAGAAAATTATGGGTTTCGGGAAAAATGGTGACTTTCGGAAAAATTGGAAAACTAACTTTCGGATAAATTGAAATACTTACCGTTGCAAACTCACTTTCTCAATCCCTTCATTCCTTTCACTTTCGGATAAAGTGAAAAATTCACCTTCGCAAAAAACTAGAAACCCTTTTCCGAAACTCAGTTTTGGCCGACAAAGAACAGATTCCTCGGATCACAAACCCATGAACTCGATTTTTATGCTAAAAAATGATCCAAACACCCAAAAAATTTGTGATTTTAACCAAAGTAACAATACCAAATCACTACCACAACTATGTAGATGATTTGTAGCAATAATAATCCATAAAAAACACAAAAAAAATTGGATCAATTGATTTTGGATCAATTGATTTTGGATCAAAATAGACACAAAATCAAGAACACAAACACAAATCTTCAATCATCAATCCACTATAGGCTCTTGATACCAAATGTTAATCCCACTTCAATCGATAACCCAAGATTTAGATAGAGAAAGAAAAGAAAGTTAGAGAGAGAAACTAGAGAGAATGGTGGAAGGTTAATGTTTTCTAGAGAGAGAAAGTAAAATGAACCAACACCCTCTTCCACACAAGGAAGTGGGCATATATACCCATGAACCACATGGGCTTTCCATGGGCCGTGGGTTTGTTTCCATGGGCCGAGCTTGGCTTGTCTTGGGCTTAGAGCCCCTAACTTATATAATATTAGCTTAAGTCCAAGCCCGGTTAACCCGACTAGCCTATTACTATACAAGACCATTAACGACTAAGATGACCTATTACATTCTTGTTCGACTATATAAAATATAGAGCTAACAACATTAAAGTTACAGAAGGGTATTTTCCTTAGCCACTGTCACATACATATTATTTAGCCACTACCACGGGTAGTTCTAGCCGCTGACACGTGAAATCTAGCCACTGACACGTGAAATCTAGCCGCTGACACTTGTATTCTATACGCTGACATCATTATTCGTAGCCACTGAGGAACAACTTTGGAGCTGTTTAGTTTGGAGTTTGGTTCATTCACAACAACTAGTTCTTAAAGGTATAATGGCTCGATTTATTTCCATTGATTACAAAGAAGTTTTTATTATTTGTTTGAAGATGAATTTGAGTTTCACGGGTGCATATTTTATCATATATAAAGATGATTCAATCTCATCTTGAAGATAACTTGTTCGTGACGAAGACTTGTCAGAATCTAGCAGTAAATGATGCTATCACTTGAAGGAGTTACGTTATTTGTGCTTAGTGTCTCATTTTAAAGAATGAGGATTTTGACAAAGAGATTGTTGTGGTCTACTTATATTTATCTCAATTGGTATAAGTTTGACGTCACATGATAGTACAAGATATAAAATGCAAGTTCGGGTTATTCTACTTCATCAAGTAAGTTATAATTAGATTTCTTCATATGTGATCATTACACAAAGCTTACAGAATTTTAAGATTCAATAATGATTAGCATAATTTAAGGGGAAGCTAAAATTGATAGTGTTATTCACTCACATATGACAATGAGGTGAAGATTTTTGCTACTACTCGCGAGTATTATTATAACTAATATAAGTTTTCTATTTCTCAAATTCATTATAATGTATAACCGGTTCTTCATGGAGGGTAATTTGAGATGTAGAGTATTTGGATTAGAAGTATGATATTGGTTAGTAGTGGTTGAAGTCAAGGTTGCTTACATACAAGACCCTATTTAGATCATGTCAAAAAGGGGAAGAAAAGTCTACAAATGCAATCTGTTGATCCTTGGTGTCGTATGGTTTACAAAAGATATATGCTTAAGGGGATGTGTTTTGACATCATCAACTAGGGGAAGATTGTTGGTCAAAAGTGAGTTGATAAGTCAAAATACAAAGACAGGGACTAAATCTTCCTATATCGAATTGATCAAGCTAGTGGAAGAATTACTTGAATATAAGAATTCACCATATGTTTTATTTATTTAAAAAGATTTAGTAGTGATTTGATATTATCTTTTGTAAAATTCTGTGGTTTCTAGTATATAAAGAAACATAGAACGTAGGTTTTCATACTTCATCTTTCACAATGTTACCTACAATAAGCTTTGATCTCTAGGCATGGGATTCAATGTATACATGTCTAGAGTTGTTTGTGTTAATTATTAATACAAGCACTCTTTGGGACAACTCATCTTTTTTTAACGACAAAATTTTATTAAAAACTAGCAAGACAATAGATGAAAATTACAAAGAGTAAACCACTAATGGGTTTTGAATCCAATTATTCCAAGATATGGAAGACAATTTACTTCTAGTGGAATACCATCTAAAAGAAAAATCTACAATATTATCAAAAAGCATGCATCGTTTAGGCTGATTAGTACCAAAGATCACCTTGTTACGGAATCTCCATAAAGACCAAAGGGTAACACCGCAAACAACGTCTAAGATGATTTTTTTGCTCGCGGTAATATGAAGGCCATCAATCCAACCGTATAGACCAGACAAATTGGGTGTAACAGGAGGAGAGATTTCCAACCAGTTAAAAACATGAGACCAGGCTGTAGAAGCTAACATGCGATCCCATAGAGTATGATAAGCAGAATCAACCCCATGATAAAAAATCGGACAAGTAATAGAAGCCACTTCAATTCCTTTACGATTAAGATTCCACCTGGATGGAAGGCGATCGCGAAGAGATCTATAAATAAAGATGTTAATCTTTTTTGGAAGGAGTTTATTCCATCTAGTGCGAGGCCCATCTGGAAGATAACCCCTATCAATTTTGTGACGAGCACTTTTAACAGTGAAAGTGGTAGTACCAATAGTCCAAGCCTAAGTATCTTCTAAAGCATTAAGAGCCATACCAGAGAGATTATTTTAAAGTGTATCCAACTGATTAGCGTTAGTACCTCGAGAGAGATCACGCGTCCAATCAAAATGCCAGCCATTATCCCAACAGTCTCTAACCAAGCAGTCTTTATGCATAGGTAAATGAAAGAGCTGAGGAAACAGAAATTTAAGAGGAGATGTACCCATCCAAGTGTCATGCCAGAATTTAGTTGCAGCACCATTATTTACTCGTCTCTGCATAGAAGAGAGGGGGATAAAGTCTTTCTCGTGCATGCTGTTAATGGATCCAACGATTCTATACCAAACACCTTTGCTTTTAATGTGGTTGAAAAAAGTAGAGGAATCTTCGTTCAGACCATGAATAGCCACTACCAAACGATCCCAGAGAGTATGAGGGTTGTTAATGAATCTCCAACGCTATTTTTGAAGAAGGGTATGGTTCAATGAGAAGAGTCTGCCAATCCCTATACCCCCTTTTTCCTTGGAAGCAAGAGCTATCTTCCAAGATATCCATGATATCTTTTTTGGTTTTTCATCACTTCCTCAAAAGAAATTAGATCGAACTGACTCTAACCTCTTATTAACAATTAAAGGCATAGGAAATAGAGAGAAAAAATATGTACCAATCGCGCCCAAAATAGAGGTGATGAGAGTAGCTCTACCTCCAACGGAGAGAAGGGATGCTTTCCATTTAGAAAGGCGCTTTGCGAACTTATCAATTATAGGGTCCCAGCTTTTAACCAACGCCATGTTGCAATTAATAGGAAAACCAAGGTAGTTGAATGGAGTAATCAAGGCCTTACATTAGGTAATCGAGGGAAGTAAGTTAACTTCTGCAGTTGGGACACCAACACCAAAAGTTTTGTTGTAGTTATTTTTTAGACCAGAAACTTGGTAGAAGCACTCTAGAATGGCAACCAGATTTTTGATGTTAGTGTGAGACCACTCACCAATGAATAAAGCATCATCTACAAAAAATAGATGAGATAGGTTCAAAGTATTAATATTGAACCCATTGTATAGACCCGCAACCATAGAATCTTCCATCGCTACATGAAGACCTTCCATAGCAATGATGAATAAAAAAGGGATAAGGGGTCCCCTTGTCGAAGGCCTCGTTGAATATTGAATTCATGGGTAGGGATACCGTTAATCAAGATCGAAGAGGAAGCCAAATTAAGACGTCCAGAGATCCACTTAATCCACGTGTTGCTGAAGCCCATGAATTGCAAAACTTGAAACAGAAAGTCCCAAGAGATAGTGTCGAAAGCCTTCTCGAAATCCACTTTTAACACCATAAGCTTAGACTTTTTATTTTTGCACCATTGAATCACCTCATTGACCATCAACGGGCCATCAAGAATCTAGTGATTCTTATTAAAAGTTGATTGTTCTTGGCTAATTATAGAATCGATAACCTGAGCAGGCTTATTTGCCAAAACTTTGGCAATGATATTGTATTGATCCCCAATGAGACTAACAGGCCGAAAATCATTGATCACCATTGGATTTGTAACTTTTGGAATCAGAGTAATGAAAGAGGTGTTGCACCCTCTTGGAAGAATACCAGAATTAAGAAAATCATGAACAAATTCCACAACCTCACTTTGAATCATACTCCAAAATTCTTTATAGAAGGCAAAAGTGAATCCATCCGGTCCCGGGGATTTATCAGAACCACAATTCCATATAGCATTTCGAATCTTAGATCTCGTAACCACAGAATCTAATAAGACGTTTTGATCATTACTAAGAGTTTTATAGAAAGAACTCCTATTAATTATCTTAACAGGCTCCATCTTTTGGAACTTATGGTCATAGTATGCATGAAAAGCATCTTTAATCTTAATAGGATCTTCAATCCATTGCCCATCAATTTTGATCCCATGAATGGCTAGTGATAAGTGTGAAAACACTCATCAATAATGATCCAAAAACCACTCAAAACACGACCAAATACATTATATTAAACTGTAAATTAGCAGAATTACGTGTGTATTTTGTGTTTGTGTATTTTCAGGTAAAAAAGGTACATTTGAGATAAACACGTGCTTTCACGGGACTTATTTGACAAAAGACTGAAGAAAAGACGAGAAAATGACTTAACAAGCACTCAAGGACTCAATCTGCCATCTATTTGAAGAAACAAGGGCTTAGTTTGCCAATTTTCCAAAGAAAATACAAAGGAATCAAAACTGCCATAGAAGTGAGAAACTCCAAGGGCCAGAAGTTGAATTAGATGAAAGTTATATTGTTGTTGCCACTTGCTCCAATCAGAAGTCAAAGAAAAAGAAACAAGGATCGCCAACTAAGCTATATTTGGCCATTTGTTGTGGATATACATCCAATGGTTCAGATGCTGATCCATGTTCCACTCCTTCAACGAATAAGAATTCGGCACGTCACCAAAGTTTTCAAGAGCAGATTAAAGGAGTTCAAGGACGTTTTAGAGGAAGGGGAAAGAAGGAAAGTTGATCATATCGACCTCATCAACATAACCCACATGGTTAATTACATTCATTTGCACTCAAACGGATTTCCCCAAATCTGGAAATTAGGATGAACCCTAGATAAGTCCACGTGTCAAGAATTGGTTGGACGTGCCACGTTGCGTAGACCTCCCTCACATCTCTGAAATCTTCTATAAATACCCAGCATTTTTCATCTTTGTATTTCATTAGTTCAGCAGATAGTTTTTAGGAGTAGGATTAGTTTTTTCTCACACAGTTAGGAAGAAATTAGTTAGTTTGTTAATTCAGTCCTAATTCAGTTACATTTTCTGTTAGAATCCTGTAACAAATTCGTCCATTAATGAAAGTCTTTAATTCCTCAAATACCTTTCTTTGATCTGTTCTAAAGCTCTGTTTTTTTATCATTCTTTTCAGTCAGTTAAATCAGTTTTGGATTCAGCAAGTTAGTTGTAACCGATTCTTTTCCCTCTATTAATGAATTCTGTTTTTAATCCTAGCAAATAAGCTTTTTGATTACTCAGCTTATTCTGTCATAAGCTCGAAACAGCTTATGAGATTTCACACAGACTTTTCGGTTACATTTCTTTACAGTTTTTCTTGGTTCTGAAAGTATGTTGGGTTATTGTTCAATTACAAGATCATCTCACAGTCTAAAAATCTTTTATTCAGTTTGATAAGCTTAATACAGCTTATGAAGAGTTAATCTCACAGCTTATGAGTTGTTCTTCACAGTTCTTTTCACAAAATCCTTTATAGTCATTGAGTTCTTTTGTTCTTCTTATAGCTTATCTTGTTAGAATAGTATCTCGTCTACTGAATCTTTTTGCAGGATTTTGTTTTCAGTTGAATGAATTTTCCAGCAATAGAATCCAAACAGTAGAAAATCAGCGAGTAGAGTTCTTTGGTTTCAGTTTCGGTCAGGTCTTGGTTTAAGCGAGCTCAGCGCTCCGCTTCGCCCACAACGGACAAGCCTGGATGTATCAAGGTCAAGCACATTTATTTTTCTGTGATTGTCTTTAGTACGAGTTGCTAGTGTGTAATTGTAGTGTAAACTTGATCGTTTTGTCTTTTTGTTGTATGATCCCTATCTGTTATGTATAGTTTGCCTCGTTTCATTTGATCCTTATTTCCTAATCTCGCTTATATCTGTTAAACTTGTGTTTGGAATAGCAGATTTTCATTGAAGTTTGATTTGTTAGTAGGTGTTAATATAAGGCTTAGTTGCACTGTAAGGGTAGGATGTTAGTTCCCATAGCTGTAAGTCCTTAGTTTGAGATCTCAGTTAAGTTTTGGTACTAGTAGTATAGATAGTTATATCGTTCGCAGTTCGTATTAGTTTGATTTGAGTAACTTGAGTTTTGAAGCGTTGAACAAATCACTTTCCTGTTTTCATTTCATTGTAAGTAAAAAAAGATAGCCAAAATAGGAAGCCAGTTTTATTGAGTTAGTAAAAATCTTTGCTTGATTTAAAAGGTGTTCATAGAAAGTAAGAGTATAAAAAGGCTTAAAGCTAGTCTTGATCCATTGTAATGTTTCTGTGATATTTTGCAAAAGTTTGGAAAATGAACAATACAAAATCCTCGTAATACTCATGGCATTCAACTTTACAACTAAAATGGATTTTTGGTTATTAAGTGGGCCTGATTAGTTTTACTAAGTACATTTTAATTGGCTTTTGTTAGACTAATACATTGATTTTGTTATAACAATTTGCTAGTAGTTTATTTTAGTGTAGAAGTTAGTATAGAATTTGTTATCAGCCATATTTTGTCACTTAATTGAAAAGTGCTAGTTAGTTAAGTGTTAAAAGTTGCTACTGAAGTCTTGCCAGTTACTGATTTAGAAAAATGATAGTCAACAATTGGTTTTAGAAACGTGTTGGGCTATTCACGTTTCATTTGGGATTGTTTTTGATTTGGACTGAGCACATTTTTAGTGTAGTATTAGTTTAAGTTTGTATTTGAAGTTTTCCAAATTTGTATTTGTAGTCTTATAAATTTGTTTTAGATGTATAAATTTTGTATTTTGTATTTTTGCTTTTGTAGACATAATTTGTATTTTACGTTTTTGTATCTGATGTGTTTAAATGTGGTAATTGCGTGTTTTTAGAATAGTACATATTACATAGTATAGCTATTTTTACATTTTTTTAAATGCTTTGTGCCAATTAGACATAGATACCAATCAAGCCTTTATCACCAAAAACAATTAAGTCAAGCTTAAAATTGTTATATCAATTCGAATCGATACCGAGAAAAACGAACTAAAAAGACAAATATTAAATGGCGCCGCTGCCGGTTCTTTTCGTGAAGATTAACGGTTTCGAGTGAGACGATTGGATTTTGGGATCCGTTCACTTTGTGACCGTTATTTTTACGTATTATAAATCAAAAACATAAAAAAAATCAAAAAGATAAAAAATATAAAAAACTAAAAAAATCACAAAAATCAATTCTTTTCCTAAAGAATTGAACCAAAAAAATAAAAAAAATCCAAAAAGTAATCTTTTTCCTAAAAGATTACACCCAAAAATATATATTATATCGGTTTTCATCGTTTTTACGTACATATAGTATTTTTCTTAAAAAATCCAATAAATACAAAAATATTTTTCTCTATATTATTATATGTAAATACGTATACGTATAAGAACAACCAATACACATATTCTCCATAAGTATTGCCAAGGCAATACACCGTGTTGAGGGGTGTTCCGGTCCTTGACACGCGTATCGATCAAATTCAATAAAGCAAGAATAGATAAATACTTCCAATAGGCAATAATTCGAAGAATACAAACTACAAACTGAATAGAAAGGCGATGTGCTATAAAATGCCATCTAAGGGTCAATAGGTACTTAAGTGCTTCGCGCCACCTAACCCCCCGTTCACTAGTGAGTATTCTAAGAAGGAAGGCTTTATTGGGGGTCTTGCACCCAAGTAGTACATACGTATATTATTACTTTCTTATGGATATTTCATATTACACCTCGAGGGAGATAATCTCTTCTCCTTCAAAAGTCGACCGAGAGCTCATCTCTCACTCCTCGAGTTTACTTACACGTGTAAACATACCGATTGGTGTATCTCGTTCTCCAAAAAGGAAAACAACAAAACCGTCCATCAAGCCGATCACGAGTATCGCGCTTTCGACACCGCTATTGTAGCCATGGATCAACGTCCTATTATGGAGATTCTCCAATCGAAAGTGGAGGGAAATGCCGACGCCATCGTTATACCCGAAATAAACGCACATACTTTTGAGCTTAATACACACATGATCACTTTGGTTTCTTCTAGCCCCTTCTTAGGGAGACCCATAGATGACCCTCACGACCATATTAAGAGGTTCTTGTTACTTTGCAATACACTTAAGTATAATAGGGTCCCTCCTGATGCCATTAAGTTGATCCTATTCCCATTCTTCTTAGAGAGTCTTGCTAAAAATTGGTATGATAGTCAACCATCTATGAGCATCTTCACTTGGGAGGATTTAAGGAAGAATTTTTTGAACCAGTTCTTTCCTCTATCAAGAACTACGGCTTTGAGAAAATTAATTATTGGTTTTCAACAAAGGAATGATCAAACATTTAGTGAGGGTTGGGAAAATTTCAAGGAGTTATTGAGGAAATGTCCAAATCATGGATTCAATGAGGTTCACCTAATCAACACTTTCTATAATGGATTAAGACCACACCACCAAGATTCACTCAACTCTTCCGCGGGTGGAAATATTTTCTCTAAATCCATTCAAGAAGCTTGGGACATTATTGAGAACAAATCGATGGTGCAAGCTAACACACAATTTGATGAGAGAGTCCATGTGGTGCAAGAGAGTGTTACTCCTCAAATAGAAAAAATGATCTCTCAAAAGCTTGATACTATGACCAACACACCCATGAAATTTTGTGAACTCTTTTTGAACAAGAATTCCACCAATGATGTGAATGCTATTGCTCTTTCATGTGAGACTTGTGGAGGTCCCCATTCCTACCAATAATGTGATAAAGTTCAAGGTTATCAAGGGGAGTGTTATGCTTACCAACCCAACACCTTTCAAAATCAAGGAAATACCTTTTATCCACCCCATCAAGGATTTAATCAACCTATTCCACCTTTCCCAAATCAAGGATATTCTCAATTACCAAATCAAGTTTACCCTCAACTTCAAAATCAAGGATATGGGATGCAAGAGACTCATGAGTATGTTGACAAGAGAATGCGTGAAATTGAAAAGAGAATGAATGACCAAATGAAACTTGCAATGGAGGAACAAACTAAGAGGCTTTTGATGGAATTTAATCAAAGACCACAAGCGGCTTTACCATCTAACACACAAGCAAACCCAAGGGCAAATGTCAATGCTATTACAACAAGAAGTGGAAAGTCAACAAAGGATCCTTCACCTCCTACACCTCCTATTGTTAAACCCAATTTTGTTCCTACATGTGACAAGCCTTCTACATCTACTTCACCACCTCCAAATGCTCACATCCAATCAATCATACCTTCTCAACCTATTCCCACTTCTCCTTTACCTTCCACAACTCCCAATGAAGAAGCTAACAAAGACAAATCTTCCACTACAACACCTACTCCACCTACACCAAAACCAAACCTTCCTTACCCTTCAAGATTGAGAAAGTACAAATTGAAAAACAAGGATGATATACAAGTCTCCAATTTTTTGAGGATGTTCAAGCAACTTAGCATAAACATCTCCTTTGCGGAAGCTCTTACATATATGCCAAAATTTGCTAAGATGTTCAAAGATCTCCTTTCCAACAAGGAAAAATTGGTGGACTTGCCTAACACATCCCTTAATGAGAATTGTTCCGCCGTGTTTCTCAAAACCTTACCTACAAAACTTGGAGATCCGGGGCGATTTTTGATCCCTTGTAATTTTCCTGGGGTGGAAAGTTGCATGGCACTAGCGGATCTTGGGGCAAGTATCAATCTCATGCCATTATCACTTTGGAAAAGACTTTCACTTCCCGAGCTCACACCTACTAAGATGACACTTGAGTTAGCTAACCGGACTATAGCTTATCCGGTAGGCATAGCGGAGGATGTGTTTGTAGGGGTTGATAAGTTTACCTTTCCCGCGGATTTTGTAGTGGTTGATTATGATATGGACCCGAGAGTTCCTCTTATTATTGGTAGACCCTTTTTAAGGACGGGTCGTACTCTTATTGATGTGGCGGAGGGGGAACTTATTATGAGGGTGGAAGATCAAAAGATTGTGTTTCACATGGGAAAACTATCTAAGAAATCCAATGAGCCCGAGACGGTTAAACATGTTGATATTCTTGATAAAGAGGTGAATCACGTTGATATTCTTGATGAAGTGTGTAATGAATACTTTCATGAAGCTTGTAAGAGTGGTGAATATGATCTTCCTTATGTTGAGACCATAGCCTCCATTACTTCCTCATTGAATATTCATGAACCCCTACAATTTCATTTTGGAGATTTGAATCATATTTTCAACACAAATGAGGAAGCAAATGAGGATTCTAGTTATGATGAACCACCTCTTTTTGATACACCAATTTATGATGAATATAGTGATGATGAGTTCTCCATTTTTGAGCCTCCATTATTTGATGATCATACTACCTTGAGTTTTGAGGAGATACCTTTTGAAACACCAATCCTTGACCTACCAATCTATGATGACTATCATGATGAGGAGGGTTCTATCATTGATGAGAGTGATAAGGTTTTTGAGATTGAAAGATTGCTTAGTGAGGATGAATTGATAGATAAACAAATTGAAGATTATCTTAAGAGAGATGATATTGAGATTGATAACTCTAGTTCAAATTGGGAAGAGGATGTTCTAAAGACTGAAAGAATGCTTAGTGAAGATGAGTTGATTAATGAAGAGACTGAGGCTTATCTTAAGAGAGATGATATTGTGGTTGATACATCTTCTTCAAATTGGGATGAGGATATTCGTGAAATAGAAAGATTTCTTTATGGAGATTCCATTCCCACTCAACCTTCTCATGAACCTTCACTTATTACTCCTTCTTACACACCTTGTGAAACACCTCAAAACCAAAATGCTTCACTTATTTCACCACCTTTCTTACAAACCAATTCACACAATCTCCTTGAGCCTTCACTTGATGAACCAATATTTGAGAAGTTTCAAAATGATAGTGACTTATATAATTTGGATGTTGAATTGGAGAGATTCTTTATGTCACCATATGAGGATGTTTTTGATGAGGAGTTTTCTAAAAACAAGAAAGAAATGGTGGTTTCCTCTACAAGTGTGATGACACTTACTACTCCACACCCTTTCTCTCATGATGTGAAGTATCAAGAAGAATCTTCAAAGGCTCCCACCACTTGTTATTTTCCCATGAAGCAAAAGATTTTTGATCTTGGTATAGAGAATGTTGAGCCAACTCAGTATCCGCTTGATGCATTAAAAGGAAAACTTGTGGGAAACTTTAAAGTATCACCTTATCATCTTATGGGACACTTAAAGGAAAGAATCATAAACAAAGAAACCTCACCCACCTCACCATTGATTAAGAAGTCCACTTTTGGGATGTGCTATTCTTGGGAGGGAAATTATGTATTTGATCCTGGTGGATATTTATGGGGTTTTGTGTACCTGAGAACTTGTTTTACCTTATCATGGAGAGTTTTTCCTAAGAGGGTAAATTTTTTACTCTCCATGATGGTTTCCCCAAGGACAACCTAATTCGGGGCCGAGTCGAGCTAGCGACTTAGGGCTAAAAAAACTCAAGCAATGAATAACTAGGTTAGAAAACGTAGAGTAGATTTTCAATAGGTTAGGTTTAATTAAAAGGATGTTATAGTAGAGTTGAAGTGGAGGGGTGTCCTTTCTGCGTCTTTTCGTGTTTGTTTCAAGGGTTGCTCTCTCTCATTTCATGCTTGGAGCTTAAGGAGGAGGCCCGTGTATCTGGTTCACTTTGATAAGTTTTTGCTATTGTGATATTTAACACTTGTGCTTAAAATGAGTACCCTTTAGTTGTCTCTTCCTTAACTTGAGTTAAATAAAGTAATCAGTGACATAAGTGTAGGGTAGTTTACTCCAGTACTCTTAAACATTGCGGACAATGTTTATCTTAAGTGTAGGGGAGACTTCTATCGAAGTGACCTTACCTAGACCATTGCCTTAACTTCATGATAACTTGGAAAATTAATTTTTCAAATATTTTTCAAATTTTTGATCTACTTTGGCCAACAAAAATATGCATTCATAATTTTTGCATCAGTCATTTTTCATTTGCATAACACATTTGCATTGTATATATTTCTTCTTTTGTTCTTTATGAAAAACTGAAAAAGGAAAAATATAATAAAAACATGGTTTTACCAAATTTAGATTTCTTTGATATATTAGGCCCGCCATGGATATTTTGACTCAACCCGAGTTTGCTTATCTTAGCATTCTCTAGCTAGTATCCTTAACCATGTGGTCCTTCATTGGTCTATTAGGCTAAGCATCCACCAATCTCATTATTTGAGATTTTAAACTTGTGGAGAATGGGAAATGATAGAGTTGAAGCAAGTATAAAAGGCTAGATAAACTTCATGATAATTACTTGTGGCTAAACCCTTCTCTTCTTTACCTCTATTTTCTTCGCATGTATATAAATGTTAATAAATAATCAAGAACGGTTTTAATTGGTTTGTAATCTCTTATGCATTTTTGACTAATCATTCATGGTTGATATAAGTACGTCTTAAGATTCTAAGTTAGAACGGTTTATGTGTACTAGACTTATGTTATGCTCAATATTTAGCGGGTGTTTTTCCTTTTCTTCTTTTCAAATTTCTTTGTGAGGAATAAAGAAAAATAAGAGCGGCTTACAAAAAAATGAGTGGCTAGAAAAAAAAAGAAAAAAAAAATATACAAGACTCCCAAGAGGGGCAGTGTGGTGTTAATTATAGTGACTATTGAATTCCAATATTACCTTGACGGGTTGCGGGGATTCGATAGATTGCTCCAATCCAATATTACCTTGACGGGTTGCGGGGTTGAAGATCCAAAGTCTCAAAAAGATGGCGGATGTAAATTATTGCGTGAGTTTTATTTTTCTTTCCTTAGCGAGTGTGTAGCTACTTATGAAAGCATGACATGAGGATTTTACACATAAGGCGAATGGCTTATTACTCTTGAAACGGACTTATATTAATTGTGAGCGGTTTTTCAAGTAATGGATGAGAGGATTACTTAGGATTAACACCGTGCTTCCTTATTTTTGGATTTTACATTTCTTATACTTCACGCTTTAAATAATGACAAATTTGCCTAAAAGCAATTTGCTCAAATAATAACCGGTTCCACACTTAATTATCATGAATAAGTTGATGCACTTTTTACTTGTGAATACAATGATCCCATTTTTAAGCTTGGTATGGGGAAAGTGAAACTTGAGGGTGATAAATGTCCATGGTACCAAAGCCCTAATCCAAGTCATTGATTTCTTTATGAGTTTTTTCCATCAAAACCATTTATGAAAAATCAAAAATATATTAATAAAATTGTTTTCCTTGCATTGCATTGTAAATATTCAAAACCATTCATCATGTAGTATAGTTTAGTTTATTAAATCATAAAATGGCTAAGGTTGATTAATTATGAGAAAAATGCATTCTAGAGCTTTAAAATGCTGCATTGCATGAGGTCATGGCAATGGTCAAGTGGAGGGGAGTTGATAAGTGTGAAAACACTCATCAATAATGATCCAAAAACCACTCAAAACACGACCAAATACAGTATATTAAACTGTAAATTAGCAGAATTACGTGTGTATTTTGTGTTTGTGTATTTTCAGGTAAAAAAGGTACATTTGAGATAAACACGTGCTTTCACGGGACTTATTTGACAAAAGACTGAAGAAAAGACGAGAAAAAGACTTAACAAGCACTCAAGGACTCAATCTGCCATCTATTTGAAGAAACAAGGGCTTAGTTTGCCAATTTTCCAAAGAAAATACAAAGGAATCAAAACTGCCATAGAAGTGAGAAACTCCAAGGGCCAGAAGTGGAATTAGATGAAAGTTATATTGCTGTTGCCACTTGCTCCAATCAGAAGTCAAAGAAAAAGAAACAAGGATCGCCAACTAAGCTATATCTGGCCATTTATTGTGGATATACATCCAATGGTTCAGATGCTGATCCATGTTCCACTCCTTCAACGAATAAGAATTCGCCACGTCACCAAATTTTTCAAGAGCAGATTAAAGGAGTTCAAGGACGTTTCAGAGGAAGGGGAAAGAAGGAAAGTTGATCATATCAACCTCATCAACATAACCCACGTGGTTAATTACATTCATTTGCACTCAAACGAATTTCCCCAAATCTGAAAATTGGGATGAACCCTAGATAAGTCCACGTGTCAAGAATTGGTTGGACGTGCCACGTTGCGTAGACCTCCCTCACATCTCTAAAATCTTCTATAAATACCCAGCATTTTTCATCTTTGTATTTCATTAGTTCAGCAGATAGTTTTTAGGAGTAAGATTAGTTTTTTCTCACATAGTTAGGAAGAAATCAGTTAGTTTGTTAATTCAGTCCTAATTCAGTTACATTTTCTGTTAGAATCCTGTAACAAATTCGTCCATTAATGAAAGTCTTTAATTCCTCAAATACCTTTCTTTGATCTGTTCTAAAGCTTTGTTTTTTTATCATTCTTTTCAGTCAGTTAAATCAGTTTTGGATTCAGCAAGTTAGTTGTAACCGATTCTTTTCCCTCCATTAATGAATTCTGTTTTTAATCCTAGCAAATAAGCTTTTTGATTACTCAGCTTATTCTGTCATAAGCTCGAAACAGCTTATGAGATTACACACAGACTTTTCGGTTACATTTCTTTACAGTTTTTCTTGGTTCTGAGAGTATGTTAGGTTATTGTTCAATTACAAGATCATCTCACAGTCTAAAAATCTTTTATTCAGTTTGATAAGCTTAATACAGCTTATGAAGAGTTAATCTCACAGCTTATGAGTTGTTCTTCACAGTTCTTTTCACAAAATCCTTTATAGTCATTGAGTTCTTTTATTCTTCTTATAGCTTATCCTGTTAGAATAGTATCTCGTCTACTTAATCTTTTTGCAGGATTTTGTTTTCAGTTGAATGAACTTTCCAGCAATAGAATCCAAACAGTAGAAAATCAGCGAGTGGAGTTCTTTGGTTTCAGTTTCGGTCAGGTCTTGGTTTAAGCGAGCTCAGCGCTCCGCTTCGCCCACAACGGACAGGCCTGGATGTATCAAGGTCAAGCACATTTATTTTTCTGCGATTGTCTTTAGTACGAGTTGCTAGTGTGTAATTGTAGTGTAAACTTGCTCGTTTTGTTTTTTTGTTGTATGATCCCTATCTGTTATGTATAGTTTGCCTCGTTTCATTTGATCCTTATTTCCTAATCTCGCTTATATCTGTTAACTTGTGTTTGGAATAGCAGATTTTCATTGAAGTTTGATTTGTTAGTAGGTGTTAATATAAGGCTTAGTTGCACTGTAAGGGTAGGATGTTAGTTCCCATAGCTGTAAGTCCTTAGTTTGAGATCTCAGTTAAGTTTTGGTACTAGTAGTATAGATAGTTATATCGTTCGCCGTTCGTATTAGTTTGATTTGAGTAACTTGAGTTTTGAAGCGTTGAACAAATCACTTTCCTGTTTTCATTTCATTGTAAGTAAAAAAAGATAGCCAAAATAGGAAGCCAGTTTTATTGAGTTAGTAAAAATCTTTGCTTGATTTAAAAGGTTTTCATAGAAAGTAAGAGTATAAAAAGGCTTAAAGCTAGTCTTGATCCATTGTAATGTTTCTGTGATATTTTGCAAAAGTTTGGAAAATGAACAATACAAAACCCTCGTAATACTCATGACATTCAACTTTACAACTAAAATGGATTTTTGGTTATTAAGTGGGCCTGATTAGTTTTACTAAGTACATTTTAATTGGCTTTTGTTAGACTAGTACATTGATTTTGTTATAACAATTTGCTAGTAGTTTATTTTAGTGTAGAAGTTAGTATAGAATTTGTTATCAGCCATATTTTGTCACTTAATTGAAAAGTGCTAGTTAGTTAAGTGTTAAAAGTTGCTACTGAAGTCTTGCCAGTTACTGATTTAGAAAAATGATAGTCAACAATTGGTTTTAGAAACGTGCTGGGCTATTCACGTTTCATTTGGGTTTGTTTTTGATTTGGACTGAGCACATTTTTAGTGTAGTATTAGTTTAAGTTTGTATTTGAAGTTTTCCAAATTTGTATTTGTAGTCTTATAAATTTGTTTTAGATGTATAAATTTTGTATTTTGTATTTTTGCTTTTGTAGACATAATTTTTATTTTACGTTTTTGTATCTGATGTGTTTAAATGTGGTAATTGCGTGTTTTTAGAATAGTACATATTACGTAGTATAGCTATTTTTACATTTTTTTAAATGCTTTGTGCAAATTAGACATAGATACCAATCAAGCCTTTATCACCAAAAACAATTAAGTCAAGCTTAAAATTGTTATATCAATCCGAATCGATACCGAGAAAAACGAACTAAAAAGACAAATATTAGCTAGATATCGACGTTTCTGATTGACAATCATATGGAAGAATTTAGAATTATCATCCGCCTCAATACTCCACTTAATTTTCGCCTTTTGAGAAGAGTCAACAACCTCGTTTAACTCAATGTTACGAAGTTTGTCAATCCAGCCAGCACGTTGACCATCACCTGTCAGATTAGTAAAAGGGGAGGTAATATTAGCATCAAAATCATTGATCTTTTTAATAAGGCTTTCCTTTTCGCGAGTCTGAGCATCTTTGCGATTCAAAGACCAATTCCTGACAACAGATTTCAAACCCTTCATTTTATTCTTGAAAGCAACAATAGGATTCCTTCGGTTATCAATATCATTACTAACCCAGAAATCTTTGATAATGGATTGAAGATTCTTGTCAGTGAGCTAAGAATTATAAAATTCGAAAGGAGTTGGACCAAAATCGGTGGACGTAGGAGATAAAAGAATGGGTCTGTGATCAGAAATATGACACTCCAAAACATGAGCTTAAAATTTCTGAAGAATTGGAGCAAATGTATTCGAGCTATGGAAACGGTCAAGCTTTCTAAGTTTATCTCCATGCTTATTTAAACGAGTGAATAAGTGTCCACCAAGAGGAATATCCCAAAGATGTGAATCATGAATGAATTGGTTAAAAGTATTAGCCGAAATAGGGTTAAAAACCGTACCAGTTCTTTCAGAAGCATGTCTAACCTCATTAAAATCTCCAAAAATCATGTGATTCCCTCTGTTATTGTTCACAAAAGCAGAAATTTCCTTCCAAAGAACTTCTTTTTTGTTGACATCTTGAGGGGCATAAACATTGATCATGAAACAATGGATTTGAGAAGCAATCCATTTTCCTTCTACAATAAGAAAGTGCTCAAACCTGAAAACATTGATTTGATTAAAAACGCTCGGATCCCATATAGAAACCAGACCACTTGATCTACCAACGGAAGGCCGCTCCACGAACTCAAACTAAAAATTACCCCAAGTACTTTTCACTTTGAAAGAATCTAGGTTCGATACATAAGTTTCTTGGATACCAATGAAAGAAACTTTATGCTTATTGCAAAGCTTTGCAATAGCTTTACATTTATTCGCTCCTAAACCACAACATTTGAAGGACATAATATTCATTATATACCTTGACTTTCACCAAGACTATCAATGAATTTCTTGAGGTCGTTTTTGCTTCCTTCCATATCATATCCCAAGGACTTACCCATTTCAATTTGAGAAACCAACAATTCAATCATATACCCATGATTACTGTGTGGCTTAGACTGAGACTTACTGACACATGAGGTTTTACCCGGAACATATGAGGAAGTTGAGTGTTGCTTGGTGCTATTGTAGCTTTTCCTTGGTTTCGAATTCTTATTGTTGCTATTGCAACCTTCAAAACCATGGGATTGTGATTGTACATTAGAATCTTCTTTGCGAGGCTCGGTTTTAATCTTAGGTAATTGTTGAAGATCAACTAAAGGGTCTTCTTGTTGCTTTGCTAAAGTTTCAGCTTCCACTCTATCAGACCACTGTGTGTTGTCAACATATTCTAGTTCTTTGGTTTCAGGTTCTGCTTCATTAGGGATCTCAACTTCTTCTTTATCTGAGTAATTATCACTCATGTCAGCCTCATTCTTCTTCGATTGATCCCTATCAGAATTATTACTAGAAAGATGATCCTTATTCTTGATATCTGGGTTCCAATTGGCAAATTCTTTAACAAAAACTCTATGAGTTTTCCCAAGAATGGACACTTTTCAATATTCATTGATATGACCATGTATCTTTGTTTTAATACAAACAAGTCTAGTGGAGGCAAGTTCATTGGGATCTTCATCAACAAAAAGAGGAGTACCCCAATTTTTAACAATCTTTTTGAATGCCATAGGAGTCCATGCGTTTAGAGGTAGACCACTAATTTCAATCCACATCACACGTTAATCCAATACAAAAGATTTATTGATAAGTTTTACATGAGTAAAATACCATGACATCTCTTTATTAGATTGCCATTCAATACAAGCTTCTTGCGATTCTAAATCAATCCATAGCCACATACCCCCGATGTAACACCCCCAAATTTACACAATTCAATACAGCGGAAGACTCGTTGGTGTTACGGGATAGCACATTACTCACATCATAGACAACGCTTAAAAATGGCGTCGTTTAATAATAAAGCATTTCCATTCATAAATATCAAATTTACATAGGTCCCAAGTCATTGTATTTCATACAGGTTTTACAAACATTTGAATGGAAATTATTATTTAAGTGCGGGCCATGAATTCTTGTTGTCTTCCCGAGAATTACCTTCAAGTACCTGAGACAAAACATGTTAAAAGAAAAGGTCAACGATAACACCGAGTGAATTCATAGAGTTTAATAAAACCAAATATATCATCGGTATATAATTATTACCGAAAATCATTTTTGTACAAATCATTGTAATAGGCCATAAAATAGCCAAAGTCATTTTATACAAATCCTTATCAAAAATCATAATTAATAAGCGTGTAAACACTTATTCCTTTGCCACTAAAATCAAGGAAAAACAAGACCTAATCATGTGTTTAATGTCGTAAATGTCGGAATTACACGTGGTTTTGTGTTTTGTGTGTTAAATAGGTACAAATGATCAAAAGAAGAGAAAACACGGGATTTCACGGTCAAATGTCGAAGAAAGGTCCAAGAAAGAGACAAAGACGAAGTCAAAGACCAAAAGTGTGCCAAGATCACGAAAACCGGCTAAACCGACACGAGTTTAAAGAAAAAGATCATGAAAGCCGAAATCGATCTCATTTTAGTGGATTAAATCTTTTTGAAGTTTGGTTGGGTTTAGTAGGTCCCACATCCGGTTAATGGGCTTAAAAGCCCATTTATTGGATTAATACGGATACAATTTGAAAATTAAGCCCAAAGTGAAAGCCCAATATTTGGAAATTATTTGGGACGGCTGGAAATATCCAAAGCCCATTTGCTTGAAAACAAAGGAACGAAATGGAAAGAACTTGGGCCTTAAGCCCATATCTCAACAAAAACAATAGAACGGATGAATTGTTTCTTGTTTTGGCAGTCAACCCTCAACACACTCACCAGTCAACCCTTACCCTTATTTACTCCTCACCCCACACGTACCCCTTTTACCCCCCACGTGTTTTCCATTTACCCACAACACAAATAAATAAACAGACTTTTATTCACCCCATTCCCCCATTTATCCTTCGATACAACCTAGAATACCCTCTCACCCACCACTCCATCATCTTCTTCCCCCAAAATTCGCACCCTTCCCTCAAAACCCTAATTTTACTGTTAAAAATTAACACACCCAAATTTGGGGGTTTTACCCTTATAGGTTAATTCAACCTATAAGGAATAAATCCCCCCAATTTTCGCAGCAAAACACCATGTAGTCCTCAAAACCTCCATCCGACGTGGCCAATCCCTCCCATTTGATTAGCTACTACACGTCCATACACCCATTCCCCCAATAAAATTGAGCCACATCACCTATCAAGAAACACAAATAGCACATCAAAGTGCCACGAGGGCAATCCGTGGCTACAAGGGCGATTTTCAGCCACTGGATTAGAAGAAAAGAAGAGAGAGAAAAAGAATGAAGAAATCAACGGATCATATTGGATGCTTACAAGAGAAGCTAAGATTAGGGTTTGTTGGGGTTCCCCTATAAAAACCCCCATCTATCATGTAATCAAGTGCCTTTCTTTATTTTTTATTTTTCAGTAATTAGGTTCTAGTTTAATCTTGTAATTTTCAATTTCCAGCAAATGTAATTTTGATTTAAATTAATGAAAAGTTTTATTTAAATTATTCTGTCTCTATTTAATTTTGATCTATTAAATTTACATCTCATCTACTGTTTTTATATTACTTCTCATCTATTATTATTGTTATGATATAAAAAAAATAAAAAAAAATAAAAAAAAGAAGATAAAGAAAGTGTAATATATATTTTCCCCACTGGGAAATATAAAAAAAAGAGGTACTGTTCTTGTTACTGTTCGAGTTTTGGTTACGATTCGGTTTATTATGGTTTGGTCCGAGAGTCTTGTATTGATGATCGAAGGATGATGGTGTTGATTACGGTGGTGTTCGGTTTCGTTGATAAGACGGCTCAGCGCTTGTCTTCTTCCCAACGGATCGTCAAAAGGTTTTAAAATCTCTTTTAATCTTATTTGCTAATATTTAGATTAATATTTGAACTTATATGCTTTAGTTGATTTGTTTCTGCTTATTGATGTTTGCACTGATTATTTAGTTTATATATTGTTTAATTCCAGTAGTCTTATCTGCTAGTTTCATTAAGTGTAGTTTAGTTATATGTTAATTAAGTTCGAGCACTTTTAGATCTGCTTTTTCGATTTTGTTTACAGCTTATTTTGGCTTGCAACTCTTTGGCTTATAAAGTTCTAGCTTATTATAATTCCAGTTTAGATTATCATTGGTATAACCTGTTTTTATAGCTTATTTAAGATTGGCTTATTGTTAACAGCTTATTTGGTCATCAGCCTTATTAGTTTCAGCTTATTGGGTTATTTAGATTTTGCTATTTGTCACTGCTTGTTAAATTGATTTGTTTTATGAGCTTGTTTGTTTCCTGCCTATTTGATTTCAGCTTATTTGGTTATATTGCTTATTGTTTTACTGCATAAGCCTCAGACTCAATTAGTCTGAGGGTTTCACTGTCCAAAATCAAAAGTTCCATAAAAAATCAATAATATTAAGCAAAAATTAGGTCCTGGTGGGAATCGAACCCAGGACCTCTCGTCCCACAGACTAACGCCACAACCATTGAGCTGGACTTTTTTTGTGTTTGTTTATGCAGAGTTAAATTAATATAGGATAGTAAATTGTTGGCAGTTTATTTTAATTAAAATTAGTTAAATTAAAGTTTAGTTTTATTTATATTAATTAAAAAGTTTTATTTAAATTCAGTTTTTTTGGATAAAATATAAAAAGGATAAAAAATATTTTAATTTTATTTACTTTTATAAATTTACATTAGTTTTATATTTCTTTTATAATTTTAAATAGTTTTTTTTATATAGAATTAAAAGTAGTTTTCAATTCTCATTTAAATTTTAGATTTAAATAAGTTTTCAATTTATTAAGTTTTGTTTAAAAATATATTTTAATTAAAAGTTTTTAAGTTTTATTAATTAGTTAAATTTTATTTTCAAATTAATAGTTTAAATAGTCAATTAAAATAGTTTTCTTTTAATTAGTAGATTTAAGTTAGTTTAAAATACCACCAAAAACAAAGTTAAGTCGATACGTTAAACCGGAAATCAAATTCGAGTCGAATCGAGGAAAAACGAACATTCATTGCATTAAAAAGGACTAAAAATCCTAGTTTCAAATTGGCGCCGCTGCCGCTTCGCTCGTACGATTGACGATTTTTCGTGAAGACGTTTGGATTTTGGGATCCGTTCTTTTTGAACGTTAATTTTCTTGCACAAAAAATCAAAAATCTAAAAAAATCAAAAACTTAAAAAAAAAAAAATTAAAAAAATCACAAAAGCAATTTCTTTCCTAAGAATTGCAACAAAAAAAATTAAAAAATACAAAATTAATACTTTTTCCTAAAAGTATTACACCAAAAATATTACGTGTTAGTGTTAATTTTTATTTATTTTTTTTCAATTTTTCTTGTGAATATATATTTTTCTTAAAAAATACAAAAAGATTTTTCATTTTATTATATTACGTAGCACAATAAAATAACCTACTTATCAAATAAGGCCTTAGTTGGGATTTCATCACCTAACTATTGTATTCGAATCCATAACGAGAAAAAAAAGGGGCAAAATAGATAAATACTAGTAAGACGTTTGAACTCGACATATACAAACTATAAGGTGGGTATAAGGCGACGCGCTATAAAAGGCCATCTAAGGAAAAAGGTTTTTAAGTGCTTTGTGCCACCTCGTTTCTCCTCTTTCTTGTGCGTATATTGAGAGGGACGACCGATTATTGGTTTGCCAACTCAAGTAGTATTTACGTATATATTTTTGTAGCTTTTTCATATTGCTCCTCGAGAGGGAAAATCCTTTTCCTCTCAAAGTCGACCGAGGTCACCTACCTCATTCCAAAGTTTTAATTGTATGCGCACTCGCGCGCATACATACATACCGATTGGTGTACCAAATACTTCTAATTCTTCTAAAAAGAAGAAGAAGAAAAACAAAAAGACCGTCATTAAAGCCGATCCCGAGAATCGAGCTTTCGACAATACGATGGCAACGGATAATCGACCAATGATTGAGATTCTACAATCTCAGGTTGAAGGAAACGATGACGCGATTATGGTGCCGAATATTGGAGCTAATCATTTCGAACTTAAATCGGGTTTCCTTCAAATGGTTTCCGCTACACCATTTTTAGGCCGTACTAATGATGACCCACACGCTCATATCAAATGTTTCATCCAATTAGCTAATACCGTCAAATACAATGGGGTGCCCCAAGAGGCCGTTCGCCTCCAACTTTTTCCTTTTTCCCTCGAGGGACAAGCCCGGATTTGGCTTGATAAGGAACCACCCCAAAGTATTACCACATGGATCGACTTAGAGACCAAGTTCATTAACTACTTTTTCCCACCATCACGGACCACGTCCTTAAGGAATGAAATAATCAACTTTGAGCAACAATATGGGAAAACGTTTAGTGAGTCTTGGGATCGTTTTAAAGATCTTCTGAGAAAATGTCCACAACACGGTTTTACTAAAGTGCATCAAATCAACACGTTTAATAATGGTTTAACTCTAAACGACCAAGACTCACTTAATAGTGCCGCGGGGGGCAATATTCTTGTGAAAATCATGAACGAGGCTTGGGCCATTATTGAGAACAAGGCAAAAGTGCAAACCAAAAGTGCAAACCAAAAGTGTTAGGGCTAATATGGCAAGTGCTAGTACGAGTAATAATGAGGTGAATGATCAAATTAATAAACTTACTTCACTTGTTGAAAAACTCGCTCTAAGAACCGACGCCCTCACTACACATGTGCATGTCGTGAAAGAAAAAAGTGAAACGTGTGAGACTTATGGTGGACCACATTCATACTTTGATTGTGACAAGGTTTACAATGATCAACAAGAAGTTTATGCTTATAATAACAATGAAATTGACCGGATTCAATTCAAACCAAATGTTGATGTTAACCATTTGTCTTACAAGTCTAATAACTATTTGGCTCCCCCGGGTTTTGTAGCACCACAAAGACCACCACCACCTGCCCAAAATAGGAACCAAGGTCCTCAACGGGGTAATTTTCAAGGAAATTCTAATCAACGGGGTTTTAATCAAAATCAAGGGAATTTTCAAGGGCAAAACCAAGGGTTAAATAATCAAGGATATAATAACCAAAGTTTTCAAAATCAAGGATTTAATCAAGGTTCTAATCAATATCAAAACCAAGGTTTTCCTAATCAAGGTTATAATCAAATGAACATGCATAATCCTCAAATGGACTTGGTTTTACAAAAATTATCCGACCATGAACGAATGATGAGAGAGATGCAAGAATCGACCGATAAGAAGTTTTTGACTATGATTCAAACCTTTCGTCCCCAAGGTACCCTTCCCTCGAACACCGTGACCAATCCTAGGGCTAATGTTAATGTTATCACTACTAGGAGCGGTAAGACCACCATAGAACCTTCCCCACCTAACCAAGGACCCGAGATTCCTTCTTCTTCGACACAACCTCCTTCTTCTTCCACTTGTGACATACCTCCCGTTATGCATTCGTCTACACCTTATGTTCCACCGATACCCAAATTTTCTACCACACCTTCGGTTCCAAAACCAGTTCCTTCACCTTCTATTTCTATTCCTCATCCTCCACCAAAGGATGTGAGTGAGCAATCCACTCCAAAGCCTTCATCTCAACCCAATATACCTTATCCCTCAAGGTTGCGGAAAGAGAAATTGAAGAATAAGGATGATATTCAAGTTTCGAACTTCCTAAAAATGTTCAAACAATTGAATTTTAATATCACCTTTACCGAGGCGCTCGCTCACATGTCTAAGTACGCTAAGATGTTTAAGGATATTTTAAGTGATAAGGAAAAGTTGCTTGATATTGCCAATACCCAATTGAATGAGAATTGTTCCGCGGTTCTTTTGAGAAAATTACCGGTTAAGTTAGGAGATCCCGGTCGATTCCTTATTCCTTGTAATTTTCCGGGTGTTGAGAATTGTATGGCCTTGGCGGATCTCGGAGCGAGTATCAATCTTATGCCATTGTCCGTGTGGAAACAATTATCTTTACCCGAGCTAGTCCCCACTCGTATGACATTGGAATTAGCTAACCGTATGGTTGCTTATCCGGTGGGGATAGCCGAGGATGTTTTTGTAGGAGTCGACAAATTCACTTTCCCCGCCGATTTCGTCGTCGTCGACTATGAAATGGATCCCCGTGTTCCCTTAATTGTGGGACGACCTTTCTTGAGAACCGGGCGTACATTAATCGATGTAGCCGCGGGTGAACTTATCATGAGGGTCGGGGATGACAAAATCGTCTTTAACATGGGTAAACTTTCCAAACTTCCCGATGAGCCCGAATCCGTGAATTTCATCGATGTGCTCGACGAAGCATGCGAAGAACATTTTCACGAGGCTTGTAAGAGCGGGATTTCTCCTTTACCTCATGTTGAGACCGTAGCTTCTATTGCTCCTTCATTGACTCCATTTGGAGAAAGTGACTTAGATGACTTTGAAGCTAGCTTGGGTCCTCTCGAGATTAACTATGATAATTCTCCCACCAATTGGGATGAAGACATTCGTACTATTGAGAGACTTCTCAATGAGGACAATATTTCTCCACCTACTCCTAAAGAAGTTACAAACAATGATCCTACTTTGACCAAGCCTTCCATTGACAATCCGCCGGATTTAGAGCTTAAGGATTTGCCGTCTCATTTAGAGTACGTTTTCTTAGAGGAGGATAATAAGTTGCCCGTCATTATTGCTAAGGACTTAAAAGAAGATGAAAAATCCCGACTTATCGATGTGCTTAAGAATCATAAGAAAGCAATTGCTTGGAAAATCTCCGACATTCGCGGAATTGATCCTAATTTTTGTACTCATAAAATTCTCATGGAAGATGACTTTAAACCCGCAATCCAAAATCAAAGAAGGGTTAATCCAAAATTCATGAAGTCATTAAGAAAGAAGTTATCAAACTTCTCGATGCCGGAATGATTTACCCTATCTCGGATTCGCCATGGGTTAGTCCCGTCCATTGTGTGCCTAAGAAAGGCGGAATCACCGTTGTTCCCAACGAAAACAGCGAGTTGATTCCTACTCGACTCGTAACGGGTTGGCGAGTTTGCATCGATTATCGTAAGCTCAATGATGCCACTCGTAAGGATCATTTCCCTCTTCCTTTCATGGATCAAATGCTCGAGCGTTTAGCGGGTAATGATTTCTATTGTTTCTTAGATGGCTTTTCTGGATATTTTCAAATCCCTATCGATCCAAATGACCAAGAGAAAACCACATTCACTTGTCCCTATGGAACATTTGCTTACAAAAGAATGCCTTTCGGCCTATGCAATGCTCCCGGGACTTTCCAAAGGTGTATGATGGCGATAATCCATGACATGGTTGAAGAAACTATGGAAGTCTTTATGGACGATTTCTCGGTCTATGGTGATTCTTTCTCTTCTTGCCTTGCTAATTTAGAACGTATGCTCCAACGGTGTGAAGACACTCGTCTCGTTATTAATTGGGAAAAATGCCATTTCATGGTAAAAGAAGGCATCGTCCTCGGTCATAAAATTTCCAAAGCCGGTATCGAAGTCGACCGTGCTAAAGTTGACGTCATTGCTAAGTTACCTCCACCTACCACCGTCAAAGGAGTTAGAAGTTTTTTAGGCCATGCGGGATTTTATCGACGTTTCATCCAAGATTTCTCCAAAATAGCTCGTCCAATGACTCATCTCTTAGAAAAGGATGCTCCTTTCATCTTCTCTCAAGAATGTCTCGACTCTTTCGAACTTCTTAAAGGTAAATTAACTAAGGCACCGGTCTTAGTCTCTCCAAATTGGGAGTTACCTTTCGAGCTCATGTGCGATGCTAGTGATTTCGCGGTAGGAGCGGTTTTAGGTCAACGAGTTAACAAACATTTCCAACCCATTCATTCTGCTAGTAAGACAATGACGGGGGCTCAATTGCATTATACCACTACCGAAAAAGAGCTTTTAGCCGTAGTGTATGCTTTTGAGAAATTCCGCCCCTATCTTGTGCTTTCCACCACCATCGTTTACACCGACCATTCCGCCTTGAAATACTTGTTGACCAAGCAAGATGCTAAACCGAGACTCCTTCGTTGGGTTTTTCTCCTACAAGAATTTAAAATCGAAATTCGTGATAAAAAAGGAGCGGAAAAACTAGCCGCGGATCACCTTAGTAGACTTGAGGATCCTTATCAAGGGGAATCTCCAAATCAAGAGATTAATGAATCCTTTCCCCTTAAGACCTTAATGTCTATTAATTCTAATCTTGATGATACCCCATGGTTTGCGGACATTGCAAACTATTTGGAAGGTGGTGTTCTTATCGAAGGGTTAACGTCCCAACAAAAGAAAAAATTCTTCAAGGACGTTAAAACGTACTATTGGGACGACCCTTATCTTTTCAAGCAATGTGTGGATTTAATCATTTGTAGATGTGTTGATGGGCCGACGGCTTTACAAATCCTTGAAGCTTGCCATAAAGGACCTATCGGTGGTCACTTTGGTCCTAATTACACCGCTAAGAAAGTCTTCGATTCCGGATTCTATTGGCCCTCCATTTATCATGATGCACATGAAATGGTTAAACATTGTGATGCTTGCCAAAGACAAGGCAAGATCACACATAAAGATGAGATGCCTCAAAATTTCATCCAAGAATGTGAAATCTTTGACGTATGGGGCATCGACTTTATGGGGCCGTTTCCATCATCGAAGGGAAACAAGTACATCCTCGTAGCCGTTGACTACGTATCAAAATGGGTTGAAGCAAAGGCTTTACCTACTAACGATGCGAGGGTGGTTGTTAACTTCTTGAAACAATTGTTTGCTCGATTCGGTGTGCCTCGTGCTATTATTAGTGATCGCGGGACTCATTTTTGCAATGATCAATTCGCACGAGTCATGGCTAAGTATGGTGTCAATCACCGACTTTCCACCGCGTATCATCCTCAAACTAATGGACAAGCCGAGGTTTCTAACCGTGGTCTTAAGAGAATCTTAGAGCGAACCGTGGGAGAGCATCGTGCCTCATGGGCCGATAAATTAGATGATGCTTTGTGGGCTTTCCGTACCGCTTATAAGACACCTATAGGTTGTACTCCTTATCGCCTTATGTACGGAAAGGCGTGCCACCTCCCCATTGAGTTGGAGCATAAGGCTTATTGGGCCTTGAAATGGGCTAATTTTGATCTTAACAAAGCCGGTGATCATAGGAAAATCCAACTCAATGAACTCAATGAACTTAGGAATGAGGCATATGAAAATTCATTAATCTACAAGGAGAAAACTAAGCTCATTCATGATTCCAAGATTAAAAACCGAGAGTTCCATGTTGGTGATCAAGTTTTATTATTTAACTCTCGGTTGAAAATCTTTTTGGGTAAACTTAAGAGCCGTTGGTCTGGTCCATTCACCGTGGCTCAAGTCTTCCCTTATGGCACCATTGAGTTATCCCAACCAAATGGGCCTAACTTTAAGGTGAATGGCCAACGGGTTAAGTTGTACTATGAAGAGGACATCTCTCACGAGATGATTCCATCCCTCTCCACATTTCCCTTGAATTAATTCGGGAAATCGAGTCGAGCTAGAGACTCGTGATAAATAAATCAAGCATCGTATAACTAGGTTAGATTTTTACCTTTACCATCCTTTCCACCCTTTTTCACCTTCATCCATTTTCCACCAATAAGTGTAGGGGGGAGCCAAGTAGGTTGTTTGTGTGTTGTGATGATTGTGTGCAGGGACATGTGCTTTGATGATCCACTTTTGGTACTTTCGACTCGACCCGTGATCCCGTGTTCCCGTGTACCCGGTTTTATCAAAACTATTGTGATTCATACTTGTATATAAATAAAACGAATAAATGCAATCACTTTAGTTGTCCCTTCCTTAGCTCGATTTTAAACAACGTACTCAATGTCCTAAGTGTAGGGGAGTTTGTTCTACCACATGCTTAAACATTGAGGACAATGTTTATATTAAGTGTAGGGAGGACTTCTATCGAATTTTAGTGAGCTTTTCCATGAATTTGACCCCATTTGTCACAGATGTGAATTTTGAATCTATTAAATTTACGTGAAACGCGATAGTTCGGGTTAGACTTGTGTGTCTATTGATGTTCCCGATTGTTTACGCGTATTTTGTGTATGAATTTTTTTATGAACGATGCTCATATAACTTATAGCTTGAATGACTTATTATTCGTCTACGTTACGTGCTAGAAACTTCTATTAAAGAAAATAAAACTTATTAACTTAACGCGATCTGTTTTAATTAGACTCGATGCGAAATTAGTATTTCACCCAATTTATTTACAACACACTTAGAAGCTTCTCCATATTCTCCTTTCACCAAATCTACATCTATAGAAACTACTATTACTTGATTTTTTATACTATACCTTCAAATCTCTACTGGAATTCAACAAAAATTGCACCTAACCATTATTAGTTATCAAAATAAAAAGGAAAACAAAAGTCTTGCACTTCTTGTCACAAAACAAAAACCGGTCCCCCCTTATTTTTAAACAAAACCCATGTTTTATATGCACATATTTTGGTCCCCATTTCAAAAGTAGTACTTCACCAAACCCTTAAATGCCTAGTACTTGTGTCTCCCCTTTCCCCTCTATATCCGACGGGTATCACCTCCACATGATGGTTTTTGAAGCTTTATACTTGTACAACATGTACTCACTAAGAAGTCAAGCTTGGAAACCCAAATTTCCTTCTTTCTTGCTGCCATAAAACATGACCCCTTTCCCCTTTTGCTCTTCCCCAACAAGTTCTTAGTCCCCATGCTTAGTTCCTTTTGGAAGGTCTAGTTACAAAGCTAACTAATTGCTAACTTAGTCCCAACTAAGTTGTGTAACCCTAAACCCATACCCTCTTGCCTATAAATAGAACTATCATTCTTTCCTAAACTCACACATAACCCACAAAGAAAAACACAATCCTTATATTGATTAGGTCACAGCAACAGTAAGTGAACAAGGTTTCGGTTTGATTTAAACAAGCAAGATTGTTAGATATGTGATCTCTAGTTCTTGTTCTATCTTCACCAAATAATTTAGGACCAAATTGTAAGTCACCTTACCCTTTTGTTCATCTCATTTGGTTGATATTTGTACTTGCTCAAAACATGATTTAAAAACTTAGACAATGTGTCAAACAATGGAACTAGTCACGGGTTGGAACTTTAAAGATGTTTACATAATAACCTAAACCATATTTTAAACTAGACATGTCGTCAAGAGAACACGGGTTGGGTGTTCTTAGTAACCGAGACCCATTAACAAAACCAACTAGACCAAAAATGTGTGAGTCTATGTATGATTTGATGCCATGAACAAGTATAAGTTGTGATGAACTAGCATGAATATATGTATGATTTTGTGTGAAGAGAAAATATATGAAACAAACTAGTATGAGTGTATGTAAAACTTCGTGTGTTGTATGCAAGGAATAAGTTACAGAATGTAGGAGAAAATGGTATAAGAAGTATAAGCATTCCATATGGGTAAACTCAAGCAACAAGAAACCCTAAACATAGAAGAGTATGCATGTGTGATGTTGTGCTTATGTGATACCATTGTTAGAGCTAATAGTATGAGTTTATATATGTGAACCGTTACTTATCTATGTTTGATTTCATGCATGTTAAACCTCAAAACAACTCTCTACCCACATGATTCATAAGTACTCGTGGATTGTTATGCGTATGTATTGCCATGTATATGACTTACTGTTTGATTATGTATAGCCACAATCCTGGTGAGTACTAGAGTTATGAGAAAACAAGCTTAAAACCTCCAAGAGTAAACCACTAGTATGCATGCATGTAAGAACCGCCCTGCCAACATTTCTAGTATGTGTGTATGTTTTCTGCATGTATATAATCAAATATGTGTGTGCCTAAATGGGTAAAAATAGCATGCCCATGCACATAAATACCATGGAATCACATATTACCTTAGGACATGTACACTCTCCATTCTTAGGTGTAAGAAACTAGTACTATGTGTGAGGTAAAAGCCAAGTATGAAAAACAATTAGGGACCCTCTCACTTGGGTACAGCGGACGAACAGTGGGCAAGAAGAAATTAAACCATACGTACTTTTGCTTGTAGGCTATGGGGATATATGCTTAATTATGTATGCATGCATGTGCAATTATAAAAATATGAAGACAAAAGAGGACCACCATTTCTACTTTGTGTTGCCTGCATTTACAGTGGACAAAACAAGGACTCCCTTCCATTTTTTTTATCTAGTATAATGTATGCATTTGTGTTGCCATGATAATAACTAGTCAAAATTGTATGCATGATACATGTATGTGTGTATGACAAAAAGTAATAGCAAAAGTGTTGTCACTCTCATATGTTGTTTGCTTCTTGTGTACTTGACTGCCAAATAAACAAGTGGGATCAAATAATACTAAAGGTTATGTTACATAGATATATATGCATGATAAACTAAGACACTAGGCAATATAAAATGGAACAATGTAGGGTGATGCGTATGGTATAGCTTAACGCAGAAAATGAAACATAAGGCCTTTGCCATTTATCAAATTTTAAGAGTAAATGCAAGTAATATAGTAGTGTAAGACTGGACCGATCACCTCATTTCAAGTCTAGTTTTAATCGACCAAATGACCTTCGCCCAAAGATGTAAAAATATCTTATTAAACTCGACGCGACCTATTTTTCAAAACAATTTTCCGTTTGTTTTAATGTTGAATAACGAAGCCGCAATTAAATTCCAAAGTTGCTTGTTTGACACTCATAACTAATTTAAAACTTACTTGTTTATTTTACTGTGAGTGCACTACCTTGTCTAATTATTTTCTATACTTAGAGACTTCATAAACATGCGATATTTAACAAGTATCGAAGACCTCGCGGCCTATTTTTTTTACAACAAGAACCTGTTTATTTTTCTGACTATTATTTTAACGAGATAGCGAGACCCAAAGTTGACCCCGTGACTAAAATGGTCGAACATGAAAAATGTATAAAAACATTTTATGAATCAAGAGCAAGTATAAATTATCAACTAAGTGCATTGTACATTATTATTTCTTGTATTTAGCCTAAGTACGAATATTTTACTTAGGTTACGAGTAGATCGTTTGCGCATCGTTTTGCGTGCTTTGATATTCCGTACTATCTTTATTGATCATATGCACTACTTCATCGAGGTGAGTTTCATAGCCCCACTTTTAATTGCTTTAACTATTTTGGGGTGAGAACATTGCTTGTTTTTAACGGATGAACATAAGTGCTTTAAACTCATACGTTTGCCTACATGATGTCTAAGTAGCGATATCCCTAGATGCTTTAGCCCACTATCGTGAACCGTTAATTACTTTGTGTAAGCGCGAATGTTATGGATAGATCTATTGGGATTGACATCCCTATCTAATGTTGGTTGTGTGGCCAAATTAGATACACTTACATTTGAGTCGTTACGAATGCTTTGGGATAGGCATTTGCGCGGGCTCTCATTATATCTTGTTGGTTGGTTAACGCTTCGGTGTCACGAGCTTAGGCGTAGGAATACAAACGTATACTATTTTGATTATAACCTTGTTTGGTTATATGCCGGTTGCTTGATTAAATCTTATGGTTCATCACACTATTTAAACTTAAACCTATGAACTCACCAACCTTTGTGTTGACGCTTTAGCAATGTTTTTCTCAGGCATCAAGACGGAGGAGTGGCGTGGTTATGCATGGGAGATTTTTAAATTGAAATGGTCGTGACTAGTATATGGATATTTGGATCAATGTTAAAGTCTTTTGAAACAATGTTTTATTATGATCTTATGTAAATTCGCTTCCGAAACAAGTTTTATGCTCTTAATTAAATTAAACGGCTTTTAAATAGTCGTTCTTTGTATCTATGTCTCGTGATAGTCATGACCGTCGCACCCCATTGTGTTGTATTACTCTGATAAATTGGGGGTGTGACAGATTGGTATCAGAGCCAGGTTATAGAGAACTAGGTTATTTTACAAAATGATTTTTATAAACGTGAGTCAAAAATTTAATTTTGGGAAAAATAATTCTAGACAATAACTCAAAAATCTCCAAGAACCACTTCACTCCGCGTCTTCGATAAAAGTAAGTTGTAACTTGAATTATTCCATGTGATTTGATATGTTAGTTTAAACTTGATTGCTACGTGTTATCAACATTAAGTATTTCCTGCCTTGTTTGAATGATCCTTATGTAAGATGTATTTATAGGAATGTGTACTAAGACCATTTCTTATATTTTGAAGTAAAATACCTAGCATCCTTGTTTGGATTGTTGTGCTACTAAAATGGTTTGTGCCATGTTTAATCGAACTAAGATGGTTTGTGCCATGTTTATTTGGAGTAAAGCATACACATACTTATGCTATTACGTATTTTGTTAAAAACAGTCTGTTGGACTACTATGAACTATTTAAACACTTGTGTGTTCTATATTACCCTATATCGATATACGCCGAATTAAAAATATACGCCAAAACAGTACTTGAACGCACTGATATTTAGCAATGGTTGATGATAAGTCGTGAGTAAACCCAAAAACCAAGACAATTCATCGAAAATGTTAAGGGATATAACGATACTTAGCAAGGTCTCAAGGCTGTTCTTGTTTGATTGGGTTGCAAGACTAAGTTAAGTGCCAGTCGTTATACAACTTAGGGTTTTGATGAGTTTTCTTGTGGATGGGTAAAACTCATGAATTTACATCTTGCGTGATTAGTTTGATAGTTAGGGTATAACATATTTGATGAGTTTGTGTAGGTTTAATCAGTGTTAAATTATGTGAGTAATATCTAAAGACGAGTAAATTCACCAAAGATGTTAAGAAGTTTAACGACTAATACTTGACTGGACCTCAAGGCTGTTCTTGTTTGATTGGGTTGCGAGGCTTAGTCAAGTGCCAGTTGTAACGCAGCTTAAGATCTTTAGTGAATTTCCTCGGGGATGGATAAGACTTACATGATCTGACAAGGTGATTACCTCATTGACGTTTGACTAGTACGGTACATTAGTACCATTAGTTTGCATGGTGTGCAAACACTATAATAATGAAAGTCTTCGTCCCTATTTTTATACAACATACAACGATAAAACACTATACACAAAGTATTACTCCTGTAATGCCCCAGAAAATACTATGTCATGGAAATATAAACTAGTATTACAAAAATATGAAAGCTATCTGGAAATACGCCGACACATAAGTCGAATACATATCAAGGAGAAATTTATGTAAAAGAAATTGTACAAAAACGAATATAAGAGTTCTAGTCCATTGGTTTGCAACTATGAAGCTAATATAAATTTACAAAGTATGATATAACAAGTAAGGAATAACTCAGCTATATGAGGATTATGCTATGTTTTAAATTAAAGGGATTATCGCATGTCGTAAAGCTTGAGAACCCTAGATGTAAATTGTGGTCACTTCCAATAATCTATATAGCACGTGTCGAACATAAAAAGTCTACAGAATGATTATGAACAAAAGACAGATAAAAATAAAATGAACAATTTTTATGATGAAATTCTTGTGATGGAATTAATTAGTTGATTGGATTAAACAAATTGAACAATTTTGAGATAAAAACAAATTGACCGAAGTGTCAAAGATGTAATAAAGCATGATAAAAGCTCTGGAAAATTCTGCGATAGAATTGAGTGACTAATGTGAAATAATAAATAATTTATTTTTATAGTGACTCGACATCCGTCGATGTCACCGCCAACAAAAATTTGGTTATGTAATCGTACATTGAAAAAAAAAAATAATAAATAAAAAAAAAAAAATTTATTTAATTGTTTCCAGTTATTTTTAAAAGTTATCTTTTATATCTTGTGAATCTTTTACTTAAGAATTAATTTTATCCTACAATATTTTTATATATGTCGGAGAAAAATTTATCAAATAAATTTTCTTTTAAAAAAGGAGTTTTATAAAATATTTTTGGAAAACATTATAAAAAAAAAAAAAAAAAATTACTCTGAAGGAACCATCACCGAAAAATTTATTAGTAAGAATCTTAGAAATTTTGATAAAACGTTTTGGTAAAATCAGTAAAGGTATTACTGACAAAAACTACACGATTGATGACAAAATGTTTTGATATAGACTATCATGTAAAGTTTTGGAAAATCTGGCGTGACGACCAACTTAATGTATAAAACAACACGACTAATGTTGAAACATTTTTAGTAAGAACTACCATGTAAAGTTTTGGAAAAATCTAGTTTTACGAAAAACTTGATGTGGATGACGCAAACTATTGATAAAATTGACGAGAAGTAGTACAAATAAGTATGCAAATTATTTTGTTGATTGTTAAAAGTGAGCATTGATAACAAATGAAATGCACTAGGGACTAACGTGTTGGTTATGGAAGTGAATAACGGTAACAAACGAAATGCACTATGGACTACCAATATATAATTACAACCTCAGAGAGTCAAATTATGATGAAAAGGAGGATGCAACCGTTTTTCCCGAGACGTACGTAGCCTGATCAACTACGTATGATCGTGGTCGAACGCGAGTATGCTCATAGTAGTCATCTAAAAAAAAAAAAAATATTAGTACTAGTAAAACTTATTCAACTTTCCCTATTCGTCAAAGAAAAATTCATTATATGCTATGAGCGTCGAACATCTTTATACCATCTTAAGTAAAAGTGTCAAGTACGCGATACGAGTAAACCTAGTACAATTATTTTATGTGCTACTATTACATACAAAAGCATACATGATACGAAAATACTAAGAGCGCCACTTGTTTTTGATGACTATTAAACTCAAATAAATTAGAGTTGGAAAATCGAAAACAAATTTTAAAAAGGCAAAAAGAAGAACGAAATGTCATTTGATTAAGACCTAAATTTAACGGATATTGAGAAATCTCCATAGCTTAACCCATGTTAAGGAACAAATTGGGTCAAGGAAAGCATGATTTTGTATATAACTGGAATACCGAAACCACAAATTGGGTCAAGGAAGCATGCTCTTGTTTTGATAACGACATCGACGTGCTAGTTTTGAGGACAAAACTCAATTTAAGGGAATACGAATGTCACAGATGTGAATTTTGAATCTATTAAATTTACGTGAAACGCGATAGTTCGGGTTAGACTTGTGTGTCTATTGATGTTCCCGATTGTTTACGCGTATTTTGTGTATGAATTTTTTTATGAACGATGCTCATATAACTTATAGCTTGAATGACTTATTATTCGTCTACGTTACGTGCTAGAAACTTCTATTAAAGAAAATAAAACTTATTAACTTAACGCGATCTGTTTTAATTAGACTCGATGCGAAATTAGTATTTCACCCAATTTATTTACAACACACTTAGAAGCTTCTCCATATTCTCCTTTCACCAAATCTACATCTATAGAAACTACTATTACTTGATTTTTTATACTATACCTTCAAATCTCTACTGGAATTCAACAAAAATTGCACCTAACCATTATTAGTTATCAAAATAAAAAGGAAAACAAAAGTCTTGCACTTCTTGTCACAAAACAAAAACCGGTCCCCCCTTATTTTTAAACAAAACCCACGTTTTATATGCACATCTTTTGGTCCCCATTTCAAAAGTAGTACTTCACCAAACCCTTAAATGCCTAGTACTTGTGTCTCCCCTTTCCCCTCTATATCCGACGGGTATCACCTCCACATGATGGTTTTTGAAGCTTTATACTTGTACAACATGTACTCACTAAGAAGTCAAGCTTGGAAACCCAAATTTCCTTCTTTCTTGCTGCCATAAAACATGACCCCTTTCCCCTTTTGCTCTTCCCCAACAAGTTCTTAGTCCCCATGCTTAGTTCCTTTTGGAAGGTCTAGTTACAAAGCTAACTAATTGCTAACTTAGTCCCAACTAAGTTGTGTAACCCTAAACCCATACCCTCTTGCCTATAAATAGAACTATCATTCTTTCCTAAACTCACACATAACCCACAAAGAAAAACACAATCCTTATATTGATTAGGTCACAGCAACAGTAAGTGAACAAGGTTTCGGTTTGATTTAAACAAGCAAGATTGTTAGATATGTGATCTCTAGTTCTTGTTCTATCTTCACCAAATAATTTAGGACCAAATTGTAAGTCACCTTACCCTTTTGTTCATCTCATTTGGTTGATATTTGTACTTGCTCAAAACATGATTTAAAAACTTAGACAATGTGTCAAACAATGGAACTAGTCACGGGTTGGAACTTTAAAGATGTTTACATAATAACCTAAACCATATTTTAAACTAGACATGTCGTCAAGAGAACACGGGTTGGGTGTTCTTAGTAACCGAGACCCATTAACAAAACCAACTAGACCAAAAATGTGTGAGTCTATGTATGATTTGATGCCATGAACAAGTATAAGTTGTGATGAACTAGCATGAATATATGTATGATTTTGTGTGAAGAGAAAATATATGAAACAAACTAGTATGAGTGTATGTAAAACTTCGTGTGTTGTATGCAAGGAATAAGTTACAGAATGTAGGAGAAAATGGTATAAGAAGTATAAGCATTCCATATGGGTAAACTCAAGCAACAAGAAATGGGTAAACTCAAGCAACAAGAAACCCTAAACATAGAAGAGTATGCATGTGTGATGTTGTGCTTATGTGATACCATTGTTAGAGCTAATAGTATGAGTTTATATATGTGAACCGTTACTTATCTATGTTTGATTTCATGCATGTTAAACCTCAAAACAACTCTCTACCCACATGATTCATAAGTACTCGTGGATTGTTATGCGTATGTATTGCCATGTATATGACTTACTGTTTGATTATGTATAGCCACAATCCTGGTGAGTACTAGAGTTATGAGAAAACAAGCTTAAAACCTCCAAGAGTAAACCACTAGTATGCATGCATGTAAGAACCGCCCTGCCAACATTTCTAGTATGTGTGTATGTTTTCTGCATGTATATAATCAAATATGTGTGTGCCTAAATGGGTAAAAATAGCATGCCCATGCACATAAATACCATGGAATCACATATTACCTTAGGACATGTACACTCTCCATTCTTAGGTGTAAGAAACTAGTACTATGTGTGAGGTAAAAGCCAAGTATGAAAAACAATTAGGGACCCTCTCACTTGGGTACAGCGGACGAACAGTGGGCAAGAAGAAATTAAACCATACGTACTTTTGCTTGTAGGCTATGGGGATATATGCTTAATTATGTATGCATGCATGTGCAATTATAAAAATATGAAGACAAAAGAGGACCACCATTTCTACTTTGTGTTGCCTGCATTTACAGTGGACAAAACAAGGACTCCCTTCCATTTTTTTTATCTAGTATAATGTATGCATTTGTGTTGCCATGATAATAACTAGTCAAAATTGTATGCATGATACATGTATGTGTGTATGACAAAAAGTAATAGCAAAAGTATTGTCACTCTCATATGTTGTTTGCTTCTTGTGTACTTGACTGCCAAATAAACAAGTGGGATCAAATAATACTAAAGGTTATGTTACATAGATATATATGCATGATAAACTAAGACACTAGGCAATATAAAATGGAACAATGTAGGGTGATGCGTATGGTATAGCTTAACGCAGAAAATGAAACATAAGGCCTTTGCCATTTATCAAATTTTAAGAGTAAATGCAAGTAATATAGTAGTGTAAGACTGGACCGATCACCTCATTTCAAGTCTAGTTTTAATCGACCAAATGACCTTCGCCCAAAGATGTAAAAATATCTTATTAAACTCGACGCGACCTATTTTTCAAAACAATTTTCCGTTTGTTTTAATGTTGAATAACGAAGCCGCAATTAAATTCCAAAGTTGCTTGTTTGACACTCATAACTAATTTAAAACTTACTTGTTTATTTTACTGTGAGTGCACTACCTTGTCTAATTATTTTCTATACTTAGAGACTTCATAAACATGCGATATTTAACAAGTATCGAAGACCTCGCGGCCTATTTTTTTTACAACAAGAACCTGTTTATTTTTCTGACTATTATTTTAACGAGATAGCGAGACCCAAAGTTGACCCCGTGACTAAAATGGTCGAACATGAAAAATGTATAAAAACATTTTATGAATCAAGAGCAAGTATAAATTATCAACTAAGTGCATTGTACATTATTATTTCTTGTATTTAGCCTAAGTACGAATATTTTACTTAGGTTACGAGTAGATCGTTTGCGCATCGTTTTGCGTGCTTTGATATTCCGTACTATCTTTATTGATCATATGCACTACTTCATCGAGGTGAGTTTCATAGCCCCACTTTTAATTGCTTTAACTATTTTGGGGTGAGAACATTGCTTGTTTTTAACGGATGAACATAAGTGCTTTAAACTCATACGTTTGCCTACATGATGTCTAAGTAGCGATATCCCTAGATGCTTTAGCCCACTATCGTGAACCGTTAATTACTTTGTGTAAGCGCGGATGTTATGGATAGATCTATTGGGATTGACATCCCTATCTAATGTTGGTTG